>JAJLRQ010000023.1:118815-140374 GCA_030567115.1 Petasospora euphorbiae
ACTACAGCATCTGGTAGTTAATCAGTGATCATCCTGAGCTACACAATCAGAACATCTAGGTTACATATGAAGTTGATTTGCTCCAGACTTCTTTGGAAGCTTTGACTCTAGTTTCACACGCAGTTGTGAGATCAGTTGGGTTCGTAATGTTGAACTGATGAGAACGAGGCATCAGGTGATCCCAAACAGGACCAGGGGTAAAGCGATGATATAAGTAAGTACAGTCATTCAGCAATACGACGCTCCTTTAAATGCTCGACAACAGCCAGTTTTTGAACCACTTTGCAAAATATGGGAGCACTCAATCTCGATCAATCCAGGATTCATTAAGACGGTCAATGTTTCCATCACACAGACCGCGTCACTAATGTTGTTATAGCTGAATCGACAAGGATAGGTGTTGAATTTATCTCTAGAGGATGTAACAAGTGTTTTCTTGCTCATTGAAGGCTAGAAATAGCAGTTTCAAACTAAGACATCTACCACTTACGGTCCTGCCTCAGCAGAATCCATCGCACACGGATGGGAGATTCCAATGATACTATATGTCAGCTGACGACCACCGTAGATTGATAAACAATATTACTAAACAGCCTGCTCTCGATGTTCAAGAATTATTCGTCAAAGTTTTTCACACTGATGCTTGTTATCAACTAACCAAATTGCAAAACTCCACAGCACAATACGACCCAGAACTGGAAAAACCTTTGAAGCATTATAAACACTGAAGCAACATACCTATGTACAAGCTCTGAAAGGATTCAACTCGAACTGCGAAACAACTGGTCATCCGTCATGCCACGCCTCAGTAGCTGCGTAGTCTTTGTGTCAATGATCCCCTACTTAGATGCTCTCGCCATACCAGTTCGAGCAGTAAGGCCGCTTGTGGCGTTTGTGTTTGTTAAATCCCAAGCTCACACCGAGCTGTCTCCTTCTGATGATGCAGAGTCTGTCTTTATGTGCCAAAGTCCTAGTACAACTGTGTACCTTCAATTCAATACACTTACCCACAGTCCCTATGACACCACCCCAGCCAATTAGAGGCCGGCGTTCGACCCCCGCGCACGCGACTTTCGCGAACACGCTCTAGCAGTCTCACGCTACGGAACTACGGCGGCAGATATCCGAAGTTACACACACACACATTACACACAAAAACTCTCATTTGTACACAACCACTTTTGAGCTTGCTGCCACAGAAGACAATGAGCAAAAGACCCCCGCAGACCATTGCTCCCAAGCTGGATTTCCCACCCTTCAGGAAATCACGCGCTGTGCCCCCAGAGGCCAGACGGAGGGCGGCCTTCTCATGCGACCGGTGCAAGGCGAAGAAGATTAAGTGTGAGCGGATCCTGGAAGACGACTCACCAGTGCTACACGACCGTACCCACGCGTGCAAGAACTGCACTAAGTGGAATTTAGAGTGCATCACCACAGTGCCGAGAAGGCGGCGTGTGTACGCGTCGTTTGAGAACCTCGGCACGCACTACCAAACGGTCATCCAGTTGGTGCAGGGCCTCTACCCGGACGTAGACATCAACGACGTGAATGCCCTAGCCAGACTAGGTGAGTCGCTCGGAATCAACATGAATCAAGGTGGTACGGACTACGAACTGAAGAACATTGAGGTAGAATCCAAGATTCTCAAGCCCTTCACCCCCACAGCGATGGACCATCACCACCACCACTACAACTCCACCGGGCCAAACTCCTCGACAGTCATGACGCCCAACACCTCAGCCTCCAGAGACGGGGACGCAGATGGAGGCGTTGCGTATCAGTAGGAGAAGGAGACAATGGTGTATGACTCTTCTGGTGGAACGCATCTCATCGGCTCGGCAGGGACTCCGTCTCTCTTCACGCTGCTGTGTAACCTGTTGCTAAAGCGCTCCCTGGTGTCAACGCTCTCGTTCGACAACAAGATCACGTTATTCAAAAATGGTCCAGACAGAAAGCCGGATTACAAGGAGACGTATATATCGCTGTTGAGCGATCCACTATGTCCCCTGTTTAGACTGGTGGATACCAAAGAATGGGCTGATTTCATCGTTGACGTGTTCTTCAAGAAAGTTCACCCCTTCCTGTTCATATTCGACCAAAACGAATTCATGAAAAACCACGAGCTTTACTGGTCCTTCTTGACATCATCTGAGCCTTCCAAGGCACCACGTGAGAAACTGCCCAACACTACTCTCGGCTGTATCTATCTCGTGTATCTCTTCGGGTCCAAAATGCTGGACGCCTCAACTAGTCAGCACTTTGATAATAGCCATATCGAGGAGATCCTACAGCTGATATTGACTGATGCAAGTCTAGGTGCGTCTGTGAGCTCAATTCAATTTCTCTTCCTATACTCCTCTCATCTACATGCCGAGAAGAACAGAGACGCTTGTTGGAACCTCGTTGGGCTCGCCATTCGTCAGGCAACGTCTCTGGGGTTGCACAAGAACGTGTCACAGCTGGAAAACAGGCAGATTCAGTCTCAGGTATTTTGGTCACTATACCAGACGGAGATGTTTTTATGTCTTAACTTCGGTCGTCAGAGTATCATCAATGAGGCTGAAGTCGATATCGCATATCCTGACTTCACAACCCAGGTGCCACTGAACGAAAACCTCACACCGGAGTTCACACACTACAACCGATGCAGCATACAAATGTCAAGATTCTTGAGTCAGGTCGTCAAGGAGCGCCGGATCACTCATCAGCCGCTATCGTTGATTAACATCGAGCGTACGTTGTCCATGAAGTCTCAGCTCCTTAAGCTGCATCAAGAATTGCAGTTCAAGCCTATCTCTCAGATTGTGGATATTTACGACTTCAAGCTGTGCCTAATATTCCACCATTTCATGTCGTCACTGACGCTTCCCATCATTGTCTACGTCACCACTACGAACTTCAAAGTCCTCGAAGATGAGACTATTTTAGGAATAGTGAAGTTCGGTGTCCAGGCAGCTGTCACCACGGCGAAGATCCTTAAGTTTGCGTCGTCTAAGAAGAACAATGAGTTCAGCAACGGAGCAGTGTCATCTGACTGTATGATGGGGTATCACACTGGGTTGCTGTTATCGCTATTCCTGATTTACATCTGCAACACGTCAAACGATCTGTGGGAGATTGAAGTTGAAATTGAAGGGCAAGTGGAGAAAGTGGACAAGACAGCAACTTTACAGCACATCTCTGAGATTGCAGAGTTCATGGAGAAGGCCAAGATGGATCCAACCACGAAGAGAATCGCTGAGATCATGCAAGGTCTCAGGAATGACCTCAACGTGGTGGCTTTGCAAGAAGATGTGAGATTTGATCACTTCGAGGGGGCGGACCAGCTGGTTTACGACAGTTTGGTGCTCAACAACGATATTTATTTGGATGGGTGGATCTGAGGCTCAACACATATGTATTATTTATCTTCCAGACCATGTTCACAGGTGTAAATCATCTATATAAATAGGGCTTTTGGTAAGGGATTTCTTCCTGATCACCACATCAACCGCGACAAGACATCCGCACGCGTATGTGAAAATCATAAACAAACGAGACGAAGTGTGTCAACACAGCTCGATAATTTGACTTACATGACAACTCAACGGGCGCCAAACTCCAATATTCACAGGTAATGACAGTATCACTACAAAACACATTTGTGCCCAAAAACACACCAACAATAACAGCGCGGTTGCTCTCTCGCCTGCCCGTTGACGAGCTTACGAACATCTGCCTTCTCTGGCTCACCATTCCAGCAACGAGGCCCAACCCGCCTCGATCTCTCCTGAAATCCTTGGAATATGACACACTTCAGGAGTTCGTTGACGACTGGTCCGCGTGGCTCAACAGGTTCAAGGCGTCAAACAGCAAGAACAAGCGCAAGATTATCGACAAGATCCTGTCGGAGCAGTACCGTGACGGGTTAAACCTTCTCCAGTTGGCACAGCTCGACTCCCAGCTCCTGGTTTCCAGATCGGACAAGTTCCAATGGAAGATAACCGATATCAAATCTCCAGAGGGCGATACACTCACGGTCTCAGTGTCCCAGCCTCAGCAGTTCTTGGACCTCATCTTGTCGAGTCTGTCGTCCCTCTACCCCACACACATCTACATCTCAAGACATCCACACTTCCCACTCATTGTTATCCGTATCCAGTTGTATGACCACACCGTTAATAGTCACGGTCTCTCGCATACGTCAGATCAGGACACGTTAATCTCCCGCAAGCCTATCTTCATTGGGCTTCCGATGAACACATCTAAACTCTTCATCACACCTGGTCCACCGCCAAACGCTGCAGCCATCGATACCACCTACTCGCTTGTCCTCAACTCACTGGAAAGAGCACTGTCATGGTCGGTGTCTAGGGAAGTTCGACTGGTGGAGACACAAACGCCCATTGTGAAGAATCTCGACACAGCATTCACGCTCTCCGCTAATTCTAGACACGCAGAGTCGCTCGGTGCATGGGCCGTGTATGCGAATGGTGAGGTTGATATCTCTCCGTTCGACGACGTTCAGCGACACGATACTTTCAGGAAGAATGAGAAGCTGGCTGTAGATGAGGTGAGAAAGCGCGTTGCCATGTTGAGATTCAAAGGTGGTACTACGAAGGGTGTCAAGACCTACGAGGGTGGTAAGAAGCGAAGAAGGAAAGCTCTCGATAGTGATGATGAAGATAGGCAAGATGAGGAAGAAGACGAAGAGGAGAGCGAGTATACAAGCTTGCTGCCTGTCTAGAGCATAGAATTTGATGTCAAGAACGAGTACAATGGTCAAAGGCCCCTGGTGAAGTTGAAGTTTCATGGGAACGATATCTTTGGTGGATTACATGAGCTATGTGATAAGAAGCTTGCAGACCCTGAGCAGATCCCAGGCTGGCTTACTGGTGAATCATTTATTGGTGGTAGAGTTGAAGACGGCTTGTTCATTGAGGGCGAGAGAGCAGAAGTGAGGGCTGATGGTTCACTAATCTGATCATCTGGTCAGATTGCTCCAGTACCGTCAATACCAGCGTCCATCGTCTCGCTCACATACTCATTCCAGAACCTCATGAACGCTGTAGATGATCTTGGGAGTTTGAGCCTGGTAGCTTCATCCTCAAAGAATTTGAGCATCTCATGTTGGATAACGTTGTCAACTTTCTTCAACGCCAGAGAATCGACGCCTCTGGATGGTTCAGCAGAATCTCCTCTCGCTGGTAATTTCGAAGTGATGTGGTTCACACTCTGCTCAAACACCTTGACATACGCAACAATCTCGTGGTTGGATAGGTGTCTATTGATGATTGCCTCATCTGCAGGGAATAAGATTTCTTTGAAGCCAATATTTGTTGTAGCAGTGACCAAGTTTTTCTCCTGTGCCTGTCTTAACAGCACACCAAAACTGTTCTCCTGTTCTCTGAAATGGCTGAAATTCACCGGACGCTCTGGGCCAAGGACACCACAAACACTCCAGGAGTTTTGAATGAGCGAGTGTCTCTCTGGTACTCTCTCGATGATTTGCTGTATCATGTGCAGCACCTCTGTCTCTGTGCGGACCTTGATCCGGCGTTGATTTGTCCACTCTACGAGCATGTGTTTCAACAAAATAGTTTTCAGCTCCAATTTGAACCATCTAACCACCAACTGGAGTGGAGAAGGGATTTTCTCCAGCCATGCGATTTTGATGTTTGGTAGATCCTGGGCCACGACGTGCTCGTAAAGACGATCGAGTAACAACACAATCTTCCGCTGGCCCAACTTTTCATTGATATTGTCAAGATACTCTGCAAACACCTCAGGTGTCAATCCAACTTTGGAGCCTACAGATCCCTCAAGCTCAGTTCCATGGGAGATGATCAAAGGATCAAGAATTTCAGACCCATCACCGTTGATGCACAATGCCAGTGTGAATCTCACGTACTGTTGACCAATGGGTACAATCCTGTCTGTGACTCCAAATTCATCAAGATGAAACACGCTTTTGGTTGGATATTCTCTCAACTGCTTCCTCATTCTGGATTGTTCCTGCTCGACCGTATCGTCAAAGTGATTCAACTGATCCTGTACAAAGTTCACAATCTGGTCCTTTCTTGGTTTCATCCTCTGCTTCAAAGCATGGATCCATCCATTGGACTTGATCTTCCCGTCTGCAGCTGGTTTCGAAAGTGGTGTGTCAGGGTTGTACAGTCTATCGAAGATCTGCCACATCTCCAGCATCTTCTTCTCAGTGAACTCAAAGTCCTCGAACCACTGTTGCTCCATCCACCTCTCCAGACACTTATCAGCACCTACAAACTTCTTAACGATGACTCTTCTGCTTTTACGTTTCGATTCGACCGTGGAGAGCTCCATCGTTGATCTCAACTTGCGTTCGTCTCTGACCCATCTGTTGAAAGATGATTTCGTTATACCGAACTATCCTTGTGAGCGGAAGTGGTCAATAGTCTCTTGTTGTGTTGCCGAGTGGAAGTGATACCAGTCTAATGCCTTGATCTTCTGCTCAATGGTTGCTCTTGGTAACTGGGATTGTGAGGAGGTTGAGAGCTGTGAAGATGGGGGCATCTCATCGCCTACCTCGCTGTTCAAGTTGAACTGTGGAGCCGGTGGTGGCGTTTCAGATATTGGGCGTTGAGATTGTGATGGTAATTGCTGCTGATTGAATCTGATGGGAGATGATTGCGGAGCAGATCGTCTCGCTAAAAGGGATGCTCTTGAGTTTCTTGGTGTTAGAGGTTGAGCTGGTGATGGTTGAGGGGTTGTGGAGCGCTCTCTTTGAGAGTAGGTTATGTATGTTTGAAACGGATCGTTCATGTTGATGTTTCAAGAGCAGAACTACCCTGGCAATGCCTTTGTAATGAATGGGAGAATACCAATTGGTGAAAACAACGTCATACATGAAAGGACGATGAGGAAAAGTTTATGATTCCCTGAGAAACCGAGAATTTTTCCCATCCTAATCAGGACGCCAACGCGAAAAACTGCGCGCCAAACCTCACGAAAACACGAAAATCGACCCTACGCGTCATTACCCGATACGAAAACATTTACGCCAATTGCGAAAGAAACCCCCAAAATACTAAACCCATTATTCATTAAAAATCCGCAAACCCTCATTAAATCATTACCATCACCAGTCTCAGAACCGAATCAGCTTACCATCAACCTCTTTGGACGCATCACCTGGTGTTCTCGTCACAGCTGGCGAGGGTGAGAAGAGATTGACGTAGTCGTTCATGTTGAACCCACCAGGTGTTTTCAAGAACCTGCTCTTAGGTGTACCTGGTGTTAATCCGAGTGAGTTGCTAGTCTGCAAGGGCTGTGGGATACCCGATGACTGTGGCTTAACGTGTGAGGAAGGGAAGTGTAAAGACTTGGCTATGCTGCGCGATGGTGTGGATGGGATGTGTGAGTTGTGGTGGTTTTTGTACTGCACCGGAGATGGCGAGGTTGCGAGGAACATGAGAAGGTCTGCACCCTCGTCCCTTGGCTTTGGTGTGGACAGGATGGCCTTCTGTAGGGGCGTAGTAGCCGGTGGCATTGGTCTGCTCTGTGGTTGTGCAGGGGACGACAGGTGGACCTGGGTCTTGTTCGTGGAGGCCGTGTTGTAGATGTCTGTGTTGAGCGAGATCTTCTGCTGCGGTGGGGTCTTAGGCACCTGGAACTGCGGCTCCTCGTACAGCGGGGAGGACGGAGGGTACTGTGAAAGTGTTGAACGTTTGAGTGGGGACTCTGCCTCGTCCTCTGTGCGGTTGGCATCGATTGACTCCAGCGACCGCTTCTTCTGTAGCTTCGAGGGCGACTGGTATGTAGTTGTGGAGGCTGCGGACGAGAGACCCGTGGATGGTGCCGCCATGAGCTGCGAGAAGGGCTCCGGGTGGTCCGACGAGTGGAAGGGCAGCGTGTTGTAGCTGATCTGTGAGTGCTGCTGGTGCTGGTAGGCGAGCTCCTTGCGCTGCTGGAGCTGTTCTTTCTGCTGCTATTGTTGCTGTCCCTTCTCCTTCAGGCGTGCCTTCAGGTTGGTCTGCGAGAGCCTCGTCTTAAGCTGACGAGTGATGCGGGCGAGCTCGGCCCTCTTGAGAATGTTCTCTGCTGCAATGTCTTCCGTGGTGGCCATCTCTATGTGTGTTCTCCGTGGCCTCTGGTGCTCTTCTGCCTTCGATTCCACAGCAAGTGTGGGAAAGCTTTCAGGTTCCAGGTTCCAGGTTTTTATCAGGCGGTGGGCAAATGTCAAATTTTTGGGAGCGACGCGTATCATTTACCCGATGCGGAAACTGTGCGCCATTTCACACGCGTATGGCAGGTCCGGTGCGCGTGGTTTCCCCGTTTCCCCAGTCTGTGTGGGTTCCTGGCGCCTGGCTTGCTGGTGGTGTGAAACGACACCTCTTTTGAGGATCTGAGGTGTTTGTTTGGCTCTATGTGTGTCTGTGTGTTCATGTCTTAGGACAATTGTGGTTCGTGCTTGAGCTGCCACAATCAGCCAGCTGTAGAACGCAAGGCATTACAATTGAATAGAAATCGTTCAGCTGGCTATTGTAAGGTGTCACTCTACCGTAACTCAATTTGTGACAGCTGATCGCCAAAGCCCTGCAAATCAATCCATAACGCATCGGTGTTTCATTAACTGCCCACAATTAATAGGGGTACTGTTCCCTTTGCTTATGTAATCATCCCCCTCTCAAAGTTCCAGTTATTTGGGGTACCATTCGACCCCCTGCGGAGGGGTTTTTTTTTGAGCCCAGATAAAATCACCGTGATGTCCTGTGAGAACCTGAGCCAGGCACAGCAACGGCATTGAGGTACATTGCAATCTCCTCTGTCGCAAGCTCAAGCTCTCACCGCCGCTGCTTCAACCCCGATGCCCGTCCAGCGCGCGAAAGTATAAACAAATCAGCCGCCCTTTGAACTGGGGCCCAATCAACAGACACCTCCCGGTTCGTTATTGCTCACTGCCCATCAAAGCTCCCAAAACTCTACGACCGATGGCATCCACAGCCTCCTCCATCATCAACCTCACCAAAACCATCGTGGGAGCCGGTCTCCTCGCAATCCCATACGCCTTCAAGGCCGACGGTGTTGTGCTCGGCATCTTGCTCATTCTCCTGGGAGGACTGGCAGCATGGTACGGGTTGTACATCATTGCCCGAGTGTCTGACAATATTGAAGGTGATACCTCATTCTTTGCTCTATGCTCCATTACATATCCAAAGCTCACGCTGCTTTTCGACTTCTCCATTGCCATCCAGTGCTTTGGTGTCGCATTGTCGTACCTCGTGCTCTTTGGTGATCTCGTCCCCTCGCTGGTCCACAACGCCATCTCCAGAAACCAGGCAATTATCTGCTCACTGGTCTTCATCATTCCGTTGGTCTCTTTGCGTAAGTTAGACTCGTTGAAGTTTGGCTCGATGGTGGGACTCACAGCTATCGCATACCTAACACTTCTCGTCTTGGGACATGCCGTCTTTGATGATCTGTCGCTCACACAGGGCGAAGTGAGAGTATGGACACCGGGTCCATTGCCAGATGTTCTCTCTGCTTTCAGTATTATTATTTTTGCCTTCACGGCTGCTCAAAACATCTGTACAATCGTCAACGAGATTGAAAACAAGAGCGATATCAATCTGGTAATCATCGCAGCATTTGGTATCTCAGGTACTCTCTTCACACTCGTTGGTCTTGCAGGATACCTCCAGTTTGGTTCAAACGTCACAGGAAACGTCATTTTGAACTACGACGCTACCCTATTATCGTCAATGTTCGGTAAAACCGCACTCACGATCATGGTTGGTCTCTCATACCCATTGATGTTCCACCCATGTCGTATCTCCACCAACAACATGATCCACTGGATCAACAAGGAGATTCTGTCATCTAAATCTTCATCACACTCCGAGACAACACCACTGCTTGTTCCAACCACCTCGGCACCGGCATCCACTCGTGTCCACGTTGAAGTCCCACTCTCAACGCATCGCTTCTTCATCGTCACAGTTGTTCTGATGTTCTCCATTTATGCATTGGCACTCACAATCACATCGTTTGAACTTGTGCTAGCACTAGTTGGTGCTACAGGCTCAACTTTGATTTGCTTCATTTTGCCTGGATTGTTCGGGTTCAAGCTACTGGAGACAAAGAGAGAGAGATACATGTCCTTGGGGCTGAGTGTTTGGGGTACCATTGTCATGGTGGCTGCTGTATTTGCAACTCTGTACTACTGAGTATATGTATACATTCACCTCTTAGTAAAACACTCTCCTTAGATGACTGTATATGTCGATGGAAGAAGCCTATCATAAAGCCTGCGGGAACACTCGAGCTTACGTAAAAACACATAAACATCAGTACCATAACCCGAACAACACCCTTACATTTTGGAAGTAACCCGATCACCAGGGGAAACACCAGGACTCCACGGGTCCAGCCATGACACTCAATAAGGCCGTAATTTACGCCAGTATTGATAAATAGATCATTCTTGATGAGATAAAAGTATACATACTATAGCCAAAGGTTTCCAGTTACCACCACGCAAATCTAACAGACCTAAAGGTTCCGATTTAAACAGAATTAGTAAGGTACAATTTAGAAAATCTACACAGTCAAATGTCGTGCTGATCTTCTCATAATACTCTCTATGGTATAAACACAATTTTGACTAGGAAGATCCCGCAAAAAACCACTCTCGCAGTGAGATCAGCCCGATCAGCACTCGTACTCTTCCCCACTGGTTTCAAGCTTGATATCCACAGCCATTTTAAAACCCTAAGATATATCATCTCGCCTACTCACCTCGGCTAAAGTTCCTCAGGTACTGCGCCTGCTTTTTTTTTTTTTTAATACCCTGCACATCCGATCACCGCAGGTGAATTTGGAACCGTCGGCGAAATTTAAAAAAAAACATCGATAACGCGCGGGTGAGCAGGGGTTTTCAGTTACCTTGCACATCAACAAGTTAGACAGTCGTAACAGTCCAACCGCCAGCCACCCAACGGGCGCTACTTGAACTTGCTCTACACACTCAATATTCAGCTCAACCGCTACATTCTCCAATTTTTGCTGACCCGATACGACTGCGCATTCATTTCCTAGCAGGCATCATAGTCCATAGCGCTTTCACTTCATATTCACACAACAAAGCCAGCCACAGACACCGGTAACCATGGCGTACGAGAAGAAGGAGGACCACTCCTTTGAGCAGTTCTTGGATTTATCAGGCTCCTCGTCCAACTTGAACTCCCCTAACGTCAACCAAATGCCTTCTGGGGGCTTTTTCCCTCAGCAGGCTGGCCTGTACTCTCAGCAGCAGTAGCAGCAGTTGCCCCAGCAGCATCTCTCACGCCCTGTCCCTGGGCTCAAGACCGACTACGATTTGCACAAGGCATCGTCCAAGACTGACTTGACCCAAGGACAGTCGTTGAATCAGAGCTCGGCCTAGTCGCAGGTACCGCACATCCAGTTACCTCAGCAGTACGCACATTAGCAGATCCCTCAACAACATCAGATGATGCCTCAACAACAATCGCAACAGCAGCTTCATTTGTCCCAACAACAGCAGAAACAGCAGCAGTACATTCCACAACAGTACCAGAGCTAGATGAGCGCTGACCACCAACTTTCTCAGGAGGAGGTGTCCTTGTTTCTCGATGAGTTGAACTCTTTGAATTCACCAGCTCACGCCTTCAATGTCAATGGCCAGTCCAACAAGGGAAGTCCACAATACCTGAATGCACCAATGATAATATCTACACCTCCACAGGAGGATTTACCGTCATCAGCCTCTGACTTCAGCAACATGATGAACTTCAACTAGCCAACTTCTGACACTTTGAACAGCTTGAACCCTTCCATGGATATCAACGCTGGATTCGATGACTTTTTGCAGCCAAACTTCCAAGGTGCTGCATTCCAGCAGTAGCGTTCCCCACAAGGAGCACTCAGCGATTTGGCTTCCTCAGTTGCAAACTCTCCATTTCTTTCTGCTTACTCTCCAGCACCATATGAAGATGATCTTCTCTCGAACAACGGTGCGGACTTTTTGAACATGCCACTTGCTGGGAACACGTTCGGTGATGCAGGTATGAACAACGAGGTTGATATCTTGAGCAATCAACTTAATTTGAGACTTACTGAAGACAACCTCCATAACAACACTCACTCCACACAGTCACCTGTTACGATATCCATCTCTGCAGCTCCAGAGGAAACACCTGCTCAAAAGACACCATCGCTGTTCTCATCAAATAGATCATCAAGAATCAACTCACCAGTGCACTCAAGGGCCAACTCCAACTCATCTCAACAGAAGTCAGGGTTCTTGTCCAACTCACTACACCCAGATACGCCTAATGCCACTGATGCCAACGCAACTATTGATGACTCTTTCTTATTGAAACCAGATGATAACCTCCATGCACAGATGCGTGCTGGTCGTCAACGTCGTCAGTCCACTTCCCGTTCCCGTTCTGGATCTAGGGAGCCATCGAGAGATAGATCCCTTAGTGCGAATCGTGAAAAGATGCTCGAGTTAGCATCTCCAAATGCTCCAAATAAGAGAACACAGAAACACCCTTCCATCTACGCTTGTCATCTCTGTGAGAAGAGATTCACACGACCATACAACTTGAAGTCACATTTGAGAACACATACCGATGAGAGACCGTTTGTATGTACCGTTTGTGGTAAGGCTTTTGCTCGTCAACACGATAGGAAGAGACACGAGGATCTTCACAGTGGTGAGAAGAAGTTTGAGTGTCGTGGTTTGTTGAGAGACGGTGTCACTGAGTGGGGATGTGGCAAGAAATTTGCACGTACTGATGCGTTGGGTAGACATTTTAAGACTGAGGCTGGTAAGGAGTGTATCAGGCCGCTTGTTGAAGAGCACGATGCAGAGCTGAGAATGAAGGCTGCCAGAGACGGAACAGAGCTCAGTGTTCGTGATATCAATGCCTTACCGGATCAGTTATACACCCAGTTCCCTGGATTGTTGCCCGCTTCTCAAATCAACTCTGGTGTTAGTGACTTGAGTGATATGGAGTGATGTTACGCTGTTCTTTATGATTATTGTATGTTATACTTGATGATTTTGTATACCCGTTTATGTTATTATATTGTTTGTTTAGTGTTGACGATAGACAGTTGAGATGCCACCAAGACGTTGTCAAGCGTAAGAAACCCTATTATAGAAACTACAATGCGAAGTTGTTTCACAAAATTTAGACTAATATACATTCAAAACCGTATAACCGTAAAAACACAAACCTTCAACCCAATAAGAAATGATAACTTAGTTACCGAAACCGTACAAGGTACGACCCTGTCTCTTCAAAGCGTAGACAACATCGAGAGAAGTAACAGTTTTTCTCTTAGCGTGCTCAGTGTAGGTGACGGCATCTCTGATGACGTTCTCCAAGAAAGACTTGAGGACGGTTCTGACCTCCTCGTAGATGAGGGCAGAGATACGCTTGACACCACCTCTTCTAGCCAATCTTCTGATGGCTGGCTTTGTGATACCCTGAATGTTATCTCTCAAAATCTTTCTGTGACGCTTAGCACCACCCTTTCCAAGACCTTTTCCTCCTTTACCTCTACCAGACATTGTTGTAGAATTATTTGTTTGTTGATGATTTCCTAGCAAAGTCTTTAGGGTGAGCGTTTGTGGGGCGGCGGGGGTCTGGCCTTATATACCAACCAACCTCCCTCCAGGGGATCCAGCATACGGCCACACGCCGCGGGCGCCCTTTGTTTACTGTTTACTTTTCGCTTGGTGTTGTTGACGCGTGTGGATATTGTAGCACGCGTACACGAGTGGCTATCGTGCTGAGGTGTTCGCGCCTTTTGCAGGTGAGCTGCGTAACTTTGAAACCGCTGAGCCGTTATCGATCGGCGCGCAGCGTGCTCTGTTTTACACAGTGTGCTGCGCGCCTTTCGTCACGGACATGTGCTGAGATGTTCACCACTGCAGCCGCGATTAGCGCGAATATTCCAGCACAGCAGCCTCCACAGTTGTGTAAACAAGCCAAGGGTAAACAAAGGAGACACATCTGAAACGTAAACAAACGCGATCCAAGGGTGCGCACCCAGCAGCGGGGGAGCAGTGAGCAAGCCCGCCATATAAAGCCAGAGCGCCGCCCCTCATTTTCCAGAGCAGATCAGATCATCTCTTTCTACTCTTATCATCCATTACACAACACAACTACAATGGCCAGAACTAAACAAACAGCCAGAAAGTCTACCGGTGGTAAGGCTCCAAGAAAGCAGCTCGCCTCCAAGGCCGCCAGAAAGTCCGCCCCAGCTACTGGTGGTGTCAAGAAGCCACACAGATATAAACCAGGTACCGTTGCCCTCAGAGAGATCAGAAGATTCCAGAAGTCTACTGAGCTCTTGATCAGAAAGTTGCCATTCCAGAGATTGGTCCGTGAGATTGCTCAGGACTTCAAGACCGACTTGAGATTCCAGTCCTCTGCCATTGGTGCTTTGCAGGAGTCTGTTGAGGCTTACTTGGTCTCTCTCTTCGAGGACACCAACTTGGCTGCTATCCACGCCAAGCGTGTCACTATCCAGAAGAAGGACATCCAGTTGGCCAGAAGATTGAGAGGTGAGAGATCCTGATTTCGCTGTTATCTGCTGCTAACTTTGTATATTAGATGGGAAGTGGAAATTATATGTTTTATTGGTACTATTACTCTATGATGTAGCACATTAGCTGATCCCGTTGGTCAATACTATCTGCTCACGTTGATGGTTGTATTACTAGTTTGATCAGACGACAAGCTACAACACTGTGAATAACATATATCATAAATTACAGCACGTTAAAAACAGCAACATTGAACAGCAAAGACGGAAACAAAGGCAATGTGATTGTAAACAGGCCAAAGATGAACAGAGCACCAGAGAGCCACTACGAGGCAAGCGGAAAAAACACCTCGTATTCAGTGATGCCAACGTAACACTGAACAGCAAGCAAGTGTGAAGAATATATCGAAGAAAAACATAGGAACGGATGGCGTGAGTCTTGGTGACAAAGAATGTAAAGCAAAATGTAGTCATGACGATGATGGTATGTGGATAATTGATTACGGAGTGAGGCGATAAACAGCAATGACGAATTGAAATGGGATGAAAGCAGTGTTCGAGGGGTAAGGGAATCAGTTCTTCTCCTCCTTCTCCTCCTCAACTTCTGTGATCTGCTCAGACTTTTCCTGTTGCTCACCCTCTTCAGCACCGGCCTGCTCACCACCAAGAGAGTTCAACAGGTTGGCGCTGTCCAAGTAGAAGACACCGTTCTGGTTTGTCAGCACGTTGTGCTCGAGCAACTGCTGGATGGAGAAGCTTGTCTTGAGCTGCTCATTCTCAGCCTCCTCTTCCTGCTGTGAAACGGCCTGTGCACGCTCCTCCTCGTCGTAGATCTCCTTAGCAACCTCCTCGTATGCCTCAGAGATTGGACCACCGTTGGCGATAACGCTCTTGTACCACTCCTCCAACGTCTTGCCTTGCAAAAGGGCCACGATGACGACGGACATGTTATCACAACCGATACCAGAACCGTGTGAAGTTGGTGCCAAACAGATGTCAATCATACCCTCGGCAATCTCAGTCAACGTCATGTTGTCGTGGATACCTCTTCTAACCACTTCGACAACCTGTTGTGAAGTGAGGCAGTCCCAGATACCGTCACAGGCCAACACGACAAACTCGTCCTGCTCTGTGATCTCGTGCTCAATCACATCTGGGAAGGCTGTGACGATCTGCTCCTCAGGAGGCAAGTCAGCAGACTTCTTGAAGTCAAAGTCTCCAATGGCTCTGGAAAGGGCCAGGTTACCGTTGACTCTGCCAATGTCCACGAAGCCACCAGCAGCACAGATTCTTGCGTGCTCGCCTTCGTTGTTTGGCTTGTGGTCGTAGGAGAGGGCCTTGGCCTGACCGGCAACGGAGAGCACGGTACGCGAGTCACCAGCGTTGGCACAAATGATCTTCTTGTCGGTGATGATGGTTGTTGTGGCAGTGCATCCACTCTGGTCGTTCTTCAACACGTCGTCCTGCAAGATGGCTCTGTCAGCGGCCAGGAAGGCGTCCTTGAGTGCCTGGCCGTAGTTGCCCTGCGCGTACTGCTCCTGCTGCTTGATGATCTTGTAAAGGTTCTCACCTGTGAACTTGGCAATCTTCTCACCTCCGTGTCCGTCGTAGACACCGAAGAAGGCAACGTCTGGGATCTCAGCATCGTCAGCAGAGGAGGACTCAGCACCCTCAACCTCCACCTCCTTCATGCTGAGGATGGTGGTGTGCGCATCCTCCATGTTGATTCTCCAACCTTGCATGCTGGATAAACCGAAGGCGTACTTCTCGTTCTGGTCCTGGTGGGACTCCTTGTCGGTGACTGGTGTGGATAGAATCTGACCCATTGTATGTATTTCTCTCTGTGTGTGGGGAAGTCTTAAATGACAGGTGTGTTCTGCTTACTTGTGTACGTATGTGTACGTGTTTGTGTGAGGGATCTCCAGGTGCTTTTCAGACTGTGGGCAGCGTGAATTCTGTTGACAACGGGAGAAGAATGTGAACGTGGACTTCCAAATGTATCAGCACAGAGCAGACTTAACTTCGACCAGCGATTGATTTGTTGTGGTTTCACCTCCGCCTTTAAAGTGTGGAGATGGAAAACTTTTCTTCTCGCAGCGTTGTTTCTCGAAATGCGGTAGAGCGCGTTCACTTTTGCAAGCCGTCGTTCCTGGCCGTCTACGGAGCGCTACAGAGCAGATAAAAACTGGAGACTTGGAGGATGTCCTTAATGGTATACAATTGAGCTGACTATCGCTTTAAATTACCAAATTTCCGCCGCAAACACCCTCAAAAAGCGCCCTATTTAAACCACACTCTTCAAACACTGTTAGATTTCCTCTCCCGGTTGACGTGTTTTCTTTTTTTTTTATCACTTTCGCCCGCATGGGTGCAGAAAAAAAAAGGAACGACGCGTCACGTGATTTGTCACGTGATCACACAGTCCTCACAGTCACGTGATTTTATTAGGTTAGGCAGCCCCCGCTGGAGGGAGGCCCACCCGGGCAAAACCCGGCGTAAGCGTGGGACCTTCAGCACAAGTGGTGAGAGAATTGCACAGAGTAGCTGATAATATTAGCGTTTAAAGCCCACTCGTCTCCTCATACTCCGAATCATCAAAAAGTTTGCGGTAAACCCAGAAAAAATACAGTAAAATCCCTACCAGCCAACAAGTGGAGATGTTTTAACCCATACGCACAGAAGCCCAATTGAGATCACCAGTCACCAAGCAGTTCACCTTTGAGCTCTATTGAGAAAAAGCTTTGAGATTAACGAAACGCGGTCAGGCAATCCATATATTCATTAGAAAACACTGTCATCACAATCATAAAGGTCAATCACACAAATGGAGTTCCCCATGGATTTGGATGAGATCCGCGCATACAGCGACGACGAACGTGTTGATCAGCACGACAACTACGTTCAGGACGCTGACTTCAACCTGGACTCCCCAATACAGTACGAGCTGGAAAGAGAGCGTATACTGCTCTCGAGGCAAGAGCTACGATCACCGGGCGAAGAAGAGTCACAAGAGCAGGAAGTACGAGCTAAGAGATTCGTTGAGATTGAGAGTGGACAGCCCAATCAGGTGGAACAGGATGAAAACACACCACCCGAGAACTTTTCTCCCGTTGCTGGATTGATTTATCGCTCCAGTTTCCCCAGACCTGAGAATTTTGCCTTCTTGAAGAAGCTGGGACTTAAAAGTATACTGATCTTGATCCCAGAGGAGTACCCACCAGAGAACATGGAGTTTGTGCAACAGAACAACATCAACATCTTCCAAGTCGGTATGAGTGGTAACAAGGAACCCTTTGTTAATGTGCCGCACGATGTCATCACCAGGGCATTGGAGATTGCCATCAACCCAGCAAACCACCCGTTGCTGATCCACTGCAATGCTGGAAAACACAGAACAGGTTGTCTTGTTGGTTGTATCAGAAGGCTACAGAACTGGTCATTGACCATGATCTTTGATGAGTACAGAAGGTTTGCAGCACCAAAGGCCCGTCCTTTGGACCAGCAGTTTATAGAGATGTATGACGAGGAGGAAGTAGCGGAGACTGCACACCGGAAGGGCTGGCTACCGATAAAGTGGTGATGATTGATGATTTTGAGTATGGTTAGAATATATTTACACATGTTTGTTCTTCATCCTCACCCCTCCATAAGCCCTTTATGTGTGTGAATTTAAAGAGAACCTGCGGTGAAGAAGAATCTTTTACCGTGGATGTAGGCGTTGGTTCCAGCCACAGTAGTTAGCATGATTGGCCACACCCTTCCGTATCTGAGACCATTGAACATAGCACGACCGTTGACGATCAAGTACAACGAGGACCACGCTGTGATGAATCCGGTTCCACTTTCAACGTCACCCTCGTGGATGATCCAGCCTCCAAGGGCCATGGCACCACCAAACAACACAGACGAGATGGTGCTAGGGCCTACGCGTCTCTTAGCAGACTTGCCCATGACCGACTTCAAACCTCCCTGAGAGGCATTGGCGATCTGTACTGCTCGAGGTTGAGACGTGACGAACGGTGTGGCCAAAAGCAGCGAAGACATGAGCCATGACGGGTATGGTGTTGCGGAGTACTGGTACAGTTGCTGCGTGAAGGAGGCGTCCGAGTCAACCTTGTTGAGCTCCTGCTTCAATTCGTCTTTGATTTCTGTGATTTCCACCATTTTCTGTGATAATTGAGTCACAAAATACCTCCACTGTCGGTTGTGAGGGTGCACGTAGCCCCAGCTCTCTTTTTTAGTTTGCTACCGGTCTGCCTGCTAAAGCTCGATTGTGATTAGTGTGCGGCCCCTACCACCTGTTAGTGGGAAACCCGTACATCACAGGGTGACGTCAGTTGCAGCGAGTTAACATCTTTGAAGCCAATTGGATGAATATCTGGAAGAAGGTGATGATTGGCTTTCATGCCATCGATTACGATGAGGAATCGTCCACTGCTGAAGTTTCGAGGTCGCTCGTGCTCAAACGGCGCTTGATTGATTGAGTGTTTCTCATTACCGGCGATGCTTCTGAATTGGGAAGAACTTCATACCTAAGCGACAGTACGCCCGAGACGGGCCGAGACAGCATCCTCTTATCTCGTTCTAGCTTCGAGGCGACGAAAACACCTCCAGATACGAGCAAATTAGGCAGAGTAGAATCCAAAGTAACCACCGTATTTCTGTAGGAGCTCGATCCTGTCGAACGGTATAAAAACATTTCAAGAAGGTCTGCCTGCTGATTGAGTAAGCCAGCGAAGAATCACGACATCTCCACAGCTTTCACACATCACCAACTGATCCACACGACTGCAACATCACAAATGTTTGACATCTCCACTCACTACAACAAGGAGGACCCGAAGTACCTCGACTTCCAGTATCCAGATCCACGCAACGATTCACACGCAGAGCCCGTGTGGATGGGCGGCGGCCGTGCCAACTTCAACTTGTACCCAATCAGGCAGATCGACCTCCACATCCAGTCCAAACCTTTCGCCGAAGAGACCACAGTGGCCTCCATTCCAGCCTCGAGTGAGTCTGATCCCATTACCTTAAAGAGGTTTCTCCAGTATGCACCACTCAACGGCCACACAGAGATCTTAGGACTCGCCAAGGACATCGTAACGTCTCTCCAGTCCCCCAAATGTGACGTTGACTACCTCATCACCAATGGATCCGGGGACTCCTTGACCAAACTTCTCCACTGCTTCATTTCCCCCGGTGACACAATACTCGTGGAGAACTACGCTTATTCTCCAATCTTTGGCCCCATCAAGTCCATGGGCGCTGTGATGATCCCATACCCTGTCGTCTTTGAGTCACAAGGCCCAGTGATTGACGTTCCAGCTTTGAAATCACTTCTGGAAAATTGGTCTACTGGGAAGTACAAACACCTGCCAAAGCCAAGAGTCATTTACACAGTCCCTACTCAGAACCCATTGGGGATTACCCAGCCTTTGGTAGTTCGTGAACAGGTCTATTCACTGTGTCAGAAGCATGACCTCATCATCTTTGAGGATGACCCGGATGGATACATCCAGCTCCAGAATCTGCAGTCATTTGAAGCTTTCAAACAATAGATCACAGGATCTTCATACCTCAGTTTAGACACAGATGGGAGAGTAATGAGGATGGAAACGTTCAGCAAGTTGTTCTTCCCCGGGATTAGAACTGGGTTCATTGCTGCGAGACCCGAGGTTATTGAGAGGGTTTACGCATACACTAAGTGCTTCACCAAGGCTACTAGTGGTGTTTCCCAGTTGATCCTGGCAAAAGCTATCCAACATCTTGGTGGTGACCCACACGAGGCTTATTTGAAGTGGTGTTATGAGGTCTCAAAGGAGTACAAGAGAAGGAAAGACGCCGTGTTCAAAGTGTTTGAACAGTGTGAGAGTGTTAGAAAGGGTTACATCACACCAGTGGAGCCTGATGGAGGAATGTTCTTTGTAGTGAGAATCAATTTCAGGAACAGCGAGGGCGACTACCAACGTGAGATGGAGGATTTCAACTTTGCCTTGTTGAAAGCTGGTGTGATTGTTGTTTCTGGAATTGACATGACGTGGGACACACAGCTGAAAAAGGAGGCCAACTTCGTTAGAGTGACCAACTGTAACCTAGATTCCGCAGAAGAATGTGCCTTGGGTGCAGAGAGGTTCGACCAGGCTGCGTTGGAGTACTTCGAGCGTCAATAAACCTTCCACTTTGTGTATCTTTGATCTGTAGTTAATCAGGACTCTACCAGCGGCGTTATCGCCCGATTGAGAATAGCGGCCGAGACCTTATCGCGGACTTGGCTTCCCGTGAAAGTTCGAAGAGTTTAGCGATAAATTTGTATCATTTCAGTACTCCTTTTCCACTTCTTGTTCATGCCATTGAGCCGGAGAAAGAAACCAATGATTGACATTACAGAGTTTTACAACAAGGAGAGCCAAACGGTGTTCGAGTTCTTGTATCCTGCTCAACGATAGGACTCACACCCAGAGCCTATTTACATGGGCAGTGGCCTCCCCAACGTTGATCTCTATCCAATAAAGCAGATCGATTTCCACATACAGGACAAACCCTTATCTAACTAGTCAACAGTGGTGAGTGCCCCGGCTAAGGGTGACACATAGACCTCCACGCTGGATATTTATCTTCAGTACAACTTCACAAAGGGCCATAAGGAAGTGTTGGAATGTGCACGAGAGATAATCACAGATTTACAACATCCACCGGTTGAGCTTGATTACACTGTCACCAATGGATCTTCGGACGCGATGACTAAACTGCTCCACTGTTTTGCCTCACCGGGTGATACAATGCTGGTAGAGAGTTATACGTTCACACCAATCTTTGGCCCGATATAGTCCATGGGAATAACGATGATTCCATACCCAATCATTTTCGAGTCTAACGGTCCAGTCATTGACACAGCGATGCTGAGCACACTGCTGGAAACATGGGAGTCAGGCAAATACCAACACTTGAAGAAACCGAAGCTCATTTACACAGTCCCAACCCAGAACCCTTCTGGGCTTACACAACCACAAGAGGT
>JAJLRQ010000024.1:0-116853 GCA_030567115.1 Petasospora euphorbiae
GATGATTTAGGGATTCCTGATGTGGAGATGACGCACTAACAACCGAGGTTTATCGCATGTTGGAAGGAGGCGATGAAAAACAGGCGGCGATTTTAGTAAGCACGTACATAAGCGAGTTACGTCAGCACGCAAAAAAAAAGAATGGACGAGTCCGGAGTCGAACCGGAGACCTTTCGCATGCTAAGCGAACGCGCTACCAACTACGCCACACGCCCTTGTTCGAGTCTTGAAAAAAGCATACTTTTCCCAAGAAAGTAAACATAATAAATGGTCTGAAATACGATAGTAAAAATTTATTTTAATACAATAAGAGCCGCAATAATTGATGGAACTACTAGAGGAATATATCGCTGTGTTTTAATATCATTGGACACTCACCAGCCCATCTATCTTCAACTTGATGCGTACGAGGGCCCTAGATTCTACGGTTGAATGCACCAGGCTCATAGTTCACTATTCTGCCTTCACTACGTAGTTTATCTTGAATCAAAATTGAGGGGTATCACTGTATACTTGTATCTAACATTACAATTCATATGATGGTGTCAATCTCACGCAGTAGCGTCAGTCCCTTTCTCACTCTAACCTTGTTTCTTGAAGAGTGGGCCAGCGTTGTAAGAACCTTTTTCTCCTTTTGCGTCTGCACAACGAGCTGCTTCTTCTCTTGCATCAAAATGTCATTTCGTGTCTTCAAAGATCTTATCGTAAGGATGAGTTCCTGCACCAGATCAGGATTAGACGATGATGCTGAGGAGGATAGATTGATCGATTTTGTCGCAGAGTGTGATTTTGAGCCTGGAAGAGGGGAACTGAGAAGCGTTGTTTCATTAGTGTCTGCAGTGACTGTGCTCTTCTCATTGTACATGTCATCTAACTCTTTCTCAGCGGTTGCTAGTTCATCCTTCAATCTCACAATCTCCTTGTTTTTCTGATCCATGTTGGTTTTATGAACCAGTCTTAAGCGATTGAGCTGCTGTGTAGCATCAATAAACTTCACTTCGAGCTCCTCACACTGCTTGATGGTCTTTGCCAGCTCCTCATCATTATTTGTAGTATCAGGCATGATGACCTCAACTGTGGATTCATACAATGAGCTCTTCTCGCTTACGGGCCTTGACATCAGTTTCTCGTTAGTGGCACGATGACTCTCGTTTTCAGTTTGGAGGTCTTGATTCGTTTGTCGTAACTTTGAAAGTTCAGCCTTGTATAGAGCGTTTTCAGACTTGAGCGACTGATGTTCTCTCTCAATTGCTTGCAAACGAGCAATCTCCTCTTTCAACTCCAGCATCTCAACGTAGTGCTGTTGCTAGATCTCTTCTGCTGAGCTCGAAACCCTCCAATCGCTTTGGCTGGTCTGAGGAGAATCAAACTTGGACTCTTCAAAAGTGAAATCTGACGAGGATGGCGAATAGGCGCCGATGCTATCATGTCGGTCATGCGATCCTATCCATGCACCCTGTTGGAGTGTGGGCTGTGCTGGAGCAAAACTGGACTCTGTCGATCTCATTGATTGCTGGATAGATTGCTGCAACGACGATTGGGACTGTTGGAGTGAAACATTGTTGTAGAATCGTGACTGCTAGCCCAGCGATTGGGCAGATTGTTGGGATCTGAGTGACGTCCTTGAACCCATGTGAAGGTTTGGAGGCGGCAAGAACCCTGGATTTGACGCCTATGCCTTGCTTGCCTTGGACAAAAGGTTTGCAGATGCGGTGAGCCTGTTCTTCTTATTGTACTGCTCGAAGGTCTTTTGTGTCTGGGTCTTGTGGGTCTTCTTTTGGTTCAGCACGGCAAGAGATGTGCTTTTGAGGCCGAAGCCGTTCTTACGGGGGGTGTCGATAGACGAGAACAGCAGGTCGTCGCTAGCGAAGTCGGTCATGGTGAACAGATGAGCAGTTGTAGGTGAAGTGGCTACAAAAACTTGTCAAATGGATCGGTGTAGAGCTGCTCAGAACCTCACTGAAGTTGAGACCAAGGTTGCTGATAACTATTTTGTATGTTGATGTGTACGCGACAGAAGTTCCCGGATGAGGCAGGGAAAAAGGAAAACGGACGCGAGATCTGAAAGGTACGCGTGTACAGTTGGCGTTAGCGTTTGGCACTGTCAGCACAAGAGGTGGCTGCCCTATCGATATCGGGTTGTGCGTGGTTGGATTTATGAGCAATGACGCTCAAATGCTTAAATATACGCAAACTCGAGCAACTCGCGTAATTAAACGAAAAGGATAAACCGGGGTGCCGTTGTGCGGGTTTTCCCAATGCAGTGAAAAGTACACACTGTTATGCGTGGGGCCATCGACGATCCCTGTCACGGCACAAGCTTGGAAACGTTTGTTTGAGAGTCTACGCAAGATGTAGTGAATCATACTGTCCTATGCATTCAATGACGTGTACCGTACTTGATCCTCAGGCTTCTTCTGCTTTGCATTTGCGTGAGGTTTCTCGACTTGATGCGTTGGCTGGTTCTCGAGTGATGAGCCTTAACAGCCAGTGCATTCAACTTCGCGTCTTCACCAAAACTGACATCGGAAGCATCGTCGTCGTCGTCGTCATCATCATCATCGTGATCCAAGCCATTCACTTCTTCCACCAATCCGAACTCTTCATCCCCGTCGTCATCCTCATCGATTAGGCTTGTGGTGTCCGTGCTCTCATCATTCGTGCTAGCTGTAGGCGTTCTGGATCTCCTGGATCTTCCTCTCCTGTTCACTATTGCGGAGTCACCTCTATCCATAGCTCTCGAGACCTTGACTGGTGAATTGCTTTCGGTTTTCACATCAGCCTCATCTAGAGCATCGTAGTATTCTTCTTCTTCATCTTCTTCTATGATGATGGTTCTTTTAGGAGGTCTAGCCCTGTTCAGCTCCATACCCGGGTAACACACAACGTAATTAGAAATATCCGCCTCAGGGCAGTCATCATCCTCGTCCTCACACTAATCGAATATCTCACTCAATGTTTGGGCTTCAATGTCTCTTGGGTCATGGATGTCATCCTTCAGGAAATTGGCCAGCAATTGTATACTGGTCTTCATAGGATCCGCCTTCACTTCAACCCCACCAGCAGGTGTCTCGATATGCTTCGACGTGGTCTCCACTGCAGAGGGACCAACCTGGTTGATACCACAAGACGGTCCAAAAATCATGGGCTTCCAGAGAAGCGCCTCTGGTTTCAGCTTCACATAGTTTTTGAGTTCCCATTTGGCGATGATCTCATCCAACTTTGAGGTCTTGATCGAGATTGCGTATTTCCCTGTTGCACTGTCCCTTATTAAAGCATCGCATTGCTCAAGACCAACAACAACATCCGATGCAATCATTCCTGTGAAGTTTGCCAGTTGAGCGACAGACACGCTAAAATTATCAATGTCCAACAGTTCTTGTGACCTTGTATATAGTTGCTTCAAGGCATATGCAATATGTATCTTCCAGTAATTACGGTAACTGAGAAGGCCCATATCACTGAGTGGTTTCTCTGGAGTTCCCTGCTTGAACTCACGACGCGACAAAAGATACGAAAAGTCCATCAATAGGTTACCGTATCCCTTTCTCTGGTAGATCGGCAGTGTGAGGATACAACTAACGTTGTAGTTGGTTGAGTTGAGCTTTTCCTTTGAAAAGTAGCCAACGAAATGATGATGCTTGGTGATTGGATCAATTTCGGTCAAGACATAAAACATGAAAGGTTCGACATCGTAGTAGAGCGTTTTAGAGTTCAAAAACAATTTGGCCAATAGGCACAGATTCTGACAATAGATAACACTTTTGCGTCCATCAATCTCAAAAATGGCATTATCTCCATGTCGGTAGATCTCCGTCCCTGGTGGATGAAACAGGTCACACTTCAGTTTGTGTCTGTGAAGAATGTACTTTGATGACATATACTTCAAGCAGTGTTCACAGATGTAGAGCATCCTGTTCCTGCTGTACTCCTCTGGATACGGCGCAGTGTACCACGTCTGTATCTCATAGTCTCTGAACTGTATGAACCTGATCTTCGATGACTGTGAATAAGGATCCTCTTTAAATGACTAATCCAAAATGACTGTGTTGTTTCTAAGTCTGTCAGGCTCAGACTTCTTGAGTAACTTTTTGAACAACTCTCGATCGGTCTTGGTGGGCATGGACAAATTATTGACAGCCTCCGATTTTGGTAACGCACCACGGTACAACAACTCATCTTCAGACTCCGCATCATCGAAATCCTCCTCCTCATTGACATTGAAGTCATCCATCTCGTGGTCTTTGATATCAAACACATCTGTCTTTAGGAGAGGAGATGCCTCTCTGAACTGGAATAGCTTCGACTTGGTGTACTTGATCTTGACTTTGAACCTCCTCTTCTCGAGCTGCACAATAACGTTGGGATTTGACTCGTACTTGGGTTTTTGAATGATCGAATCTGTAGGCGGCAAACTCCTTGTCCGCGTTGTCCTCGTGCCATTGCCCGTTGTAGTGTCAGGGGTCGTTGTCCTTGATGGTGACCTTGTGGAGCGAGTCGATGTGAGTGCATCGAGGTTATAGGAGGGCATTCGACTCATATCTCGTTTTCGCAGACTTCTGTGAACATCCTATTCGGCCTCCTTCTCTGCTCGTTCGAGAAGACCATCGTACTCTGTGTTATCTGGGATGATGAGTGATCTCAGAATCGACCGTTTCCTCTATTGTGTTCGGTCCTCTTTTTCCTCCGGAGATTGGGTACTGTGCTTGGGTGTGGTATGGTTCTCCTTGTCTTTCCCAGAATTAGTAGGCGTGTCAGTCATCTTCACCGTCGAATTCAAGCAGCAGGATCAAGTGGATAACTTATTCAGCTTCTCCACAGATACAGACAGGCTCAGACTCGGATGTGCAGTATCTTTTTCAGAGGCGATACAAAAGATAGAAGTTCAAGATGTAATTGGGAACAGCCACAAGATAACCTGAGCCAGCCAATCTCGGTGATGCGTAATACTGATGACTGAAAATTCAATGAACGAGACAATATGAGTGCATTGAGTTCGCTTATGTTTTGGTGACGCGTCCTGGCAAAAACCTTTGAGGCTTGGATGGTTAGGCTGCCCCCAATCGATTACATAATCAAACTGGCTGTGCTTAGTCATAGAAAAGCAGGACACTGGCCATTTCGATATCCATTAAAGGACCTTCCCTCATATAAACTTTCTTGCCCTCTCCCTGTAGAGTCTCCTCACGGTCCAAGATGCTGTTAAGACGGACAGCTTGTCTGCGGACTCACACTACGCTATCCACTCACCATATATTTGCCAAGAAGCCGCTCCACAAACCACCATTGGAGAACATCCCAACTCACATCCTGCTTCAAGATCTCGGTTATGTCCATCAACCCTCTGCTGGAACTGTACACTGGCTGCCTCTAGGACTTCGTGTACTGCGTCGTGTCGAGTCAATCATTCGCCAACGTATGAATGAAGTTGGAGGTGAAGAGTTCGAACTCTCTTCAATCAGTGGACGTGCACTGTGGGAGAAAACAGGGAGATGGGGTAATACCGAGCTGTTCAAGATGAAGATAAATGACAAGGAGAATGATGACTTCTGCTTGGCACCAACTCATGAGGAGGAGATCACAGAGCTACTCAGAATTGCAGGCGTAACTCACAAGAGTCTCCCAGTGTTGACTTACCAGATGACACGAAAGTACAGATTTGAAAAGAGACCAAGAGGTGGGTTGTTGAGAGGGCGTGAGTTCCTAATGAAAGATGCATACTCATTCGACAAAGACCAAGAAGGTGCACTGGAAATGTTCAATAAGGTGAATGGTGCCTATCTTAAGATCTTTCAAGATCTGAAGGTGCCATTTGAGAGAGCCGTCGCCGATAGTGGTGATATTGGAGGAAACCTCAGTCACGAGTGGCATTTTGTGCACAAGAATGGTGAAGACACCCTATTCAAATGTGACAGCTGTTCGTATGTGTCAAACGTCGAAAAGACCATCGCCTTGCCTGAGGAGGGTGAATATGCAGAGTTTGCTGATGTGAAGTACGGGCTTACCAAGGATGGCGACACGTTGGTGGCAGCATACTACCCAAAAGGCCGTGAGTTTGTTCCAAACTTCCTCAAAAATGAAATTGAGGATCTAGATGTATCTACATTGGCACTACCTGCGGAGAAGGTTATCGAGATGTTCCAAGGCGATGAAGACGAGATGATTCTCAAAAAGTTCGTGCGCATTATGGACTCACGTATCAACGATCGTACTGACCTCCCTGACTTCCCCTTCTCAACGTTCCAGAAAAACAATTTCACACTGATCACCGATGCTTGTCTTGTGGAAGCAGTGGAAGGGGAGTACTGTGACGAGTGTGGCGAGGGTAAGCTGCATGCAATGAACGCTATTGAGGTTGGTCATACATTCTATCTTGGAAAGCGCTACTCCGAGCCACTGGGTGCCAAGTTCGCTTCACAGGAAAACAAAATGGAGACTTTTGAGATGGGATGCTATGGTATTGGTGTGAGTCGTATTGTCGCAGCTGTTGCTGAAATGTCCAGAGACACTGAAGGTCTTGTGTGGCCATCAAGTATTGCCCCATACCAGGTTGCTCTTATCGAAGCCCCAAAGGTTGACGAGCGTTTCGGTAATGAAGTTAGAGAGCAATTGGGGCCAGAGAGAATCATGGAGGATAAAAGAGATAAGGTGGGATTCGGTGCCAAGATGACAAGCGCAAGAATGCACGGTATTCCAATTATCGCTGTCGTTGGCAAGAACTGGCCCCTGGTTGAGCTTGAGGTTCGTGGGAAAAGATGGGGTGAGAAGGAGCACTACGACTTCCAGGCACTGATGGTGGAGAAGGGCGCAGAATACCAGTGGACCATGAGTACAGATGGCACCGAGAAGCACTTAGTACACAAGGACCATGTTGCCGAAGTTGTCGACGTACTCTTGAAAGACATCTAAGTACTAGGTCAGAGGTGGTGGGAAAAAAGAGGTGCAAATATCCTACAGACAACATGAAGTTGAGATCTTGTAAATAAACATGCGGAACGGAAGCAATAACTTGTATCAGTAGTGTACACATTCGCCCATCGAAAGGTGAATAAAATCTTTGTTTTAAGGCTTGAGTAACCTGACTTTGTGATGAGAACCCGCTCAACCGATCAACTTGCCAGTCAACTTGGCGAGGACGTGCAAGGCGATGACGGAGAAGATGAAACCAACAGCGAGGAAGAGAACGACAAGTGGGTCGACTCTGAGGCCCTGGGCCTCATCGGTGTAGAGTTTGAGCAAAGAAGCAGATGAGCCACCGAAGCCAGCGGATCTTGTGGAGGTTGGTGTTTGGGCCTGGGCCTGGGCCTTAGCCTTAGCGTTGTTACGACGTTTCAAATCAGTTCTCTGACCACCTGGAGCTCCGGACTGCGTAGCGGCTGTGTTAGTAATTCATCGACAAACACCGTTATCACCAGCATTTCAGCTTTACTTACCATTGTTGATGTATGTGAATGTGAAGATATCGACACCAGAACCCTGAACAGATGTCTGCGTGGTCGTTTCTTCGTGTCGTCGCCAGCGAAATTAACACGTACAGCTCGCGAATTCTGATGTCGATACGCCAAAACACCAGCGGGCCAGCACAGAAATCTAATCAGGGCGCGATGGTAGGGTAACTGGGAGGAACGCACCGGCGAGCTTGTCCTTAGGTAGCCTGGAGCACCATTGTGTGAATTGTGAGGGTGATTATAAGAAACCCCAATGTCCGTTTATCACCATCAAACCATCAACACAGAGTACGGTTCTCATTGTCGCTTGCGAGGGCTGTTTGGGGATTTATTGTCCATCGCGCGCGTCCATCAATCCGCTGATGACAGCTCAGACTGATAGGAAGAGAACAAGTACGCGTCCGCTGGAGAACACCTGCGACGAACATTCAAAATTCCAGACAATGCAGATCTGTGTGCACTCAGACACCCCATAACCTCAGAATTGGCACCGTGCCACCTCCAAGTGAGCGTTAAATCTTGTACATAGCCCATGCGAAGCGTGGCCCTACCGCTTACTTTTTCTCGTCTCCCATTCGTTCACCCGCGCCCGTGTAAATTTGGCCGTGGGATCCCATAGAAAAATTTGAGTGGGCGGTTAACAACCACCAGCTCACGTCCGCTAACAAAGGGTTCTAATCAGCTTTCACTCTCCTCCGGCCCTTGTCACCACATAGCGCTCCAGCTACACAGCAATTGCCCGCATACAGTTGTCCACTTTCAACACAGCTCATCGCTTTGTACACCAGGGATTGCCAATTCTCCAGGAACACCGAAACCGCTCACATCTCGAACGGTTTTAAGCTCTCACTCCAACCTAGAGACTTCCATGCTAATAGAGCACAGAAGCAGTAAAGGCAAGGCGTGTTGATCACTTTCATATTATATTCATCGGAATTCACGAAGCTTACGACAGCTAACGACACTTTTTAACGACCCCTACCACCACCACCTGTCATCATGGATTTGAGACAGTTCTCTGGCACCCCAAACAACAACCAAAACAGCCAAACCAACAACAACAACAATAACCACTACGACCACGACCATAGACGCGCCTCCATCTCTTCAATGTCTTCTGCTCAGTCTGGTTATGCCTCTTCAGCTTACGGTGGTATCTCCAATGCCAGATACAACCAGACCCACTACTACGGTCAGCAGCCTCAGCAGGTTCCACACGGCATGCAGCCTCAGCAACATCTTCAGCAGCCACAGCACCAGCAGCCACAACAACCCCAGTTCCACCAGAATGGCAACAGTAACGGCATGGCTGGTTCCCAGAACTCCAACTGGCTTCAGAACTCGGGCCTGAACGTTACGCCATGGATCGAACAGCAAGCTCAGGTTACCAACTCTACGACCTCTGTTGAGAACCAGAACTTTGTTAACTCGTATGGTAACAACTTGAACGGTCCAGCTCAGAACAACTATCTTGCTCAGCAGCAGCAGTTGCAATTCCAACAACAGCAACAGCAACAGCAGCAGCACATTCAACAGCAGCAACAGCAACAGGCTGGTCAAGTTAATCAGCAGATGAATGCTGCCCAGCACTTGAACATCTCGCAGTCCATGCAGGCTTCTGTCGACTCACAGTCTACTCGTGTTTCCCCATCTTCATCGAACATTTTGCCATCCGAAGGCTCTGTTTATATGAACGGTATGAAGAACACCAACAATGGTAGCAACCTGATCACCTCCATTTCCAAGTCCCCAACGCATGACCAGTTTTCCCATGCCCCATCAAACGCATCCCATGACCTTGACGCAGACGAGATCAGAAACAACGATAATAATGACTCTAATGATAATGACGAAAACGACATTGACGATGAACTAATCCCGACTGCAATTGTTATCAAAAACATCCCATTCGCTATCAAGAAGGAGCAGCTTTTGGAAGTTATGACCAAGCTCAACCTCCCTTTGCCATACGCATTCAACTACCATTTTGACAATGGTGTTTTCAGAGGTTTAGCATTCGCTAACTTCACCTCTACCGACGAGACCACCGCTGTTGTCAATCTCCTGAACGGCCGTGAGATTGGCGGTAGAAAATTGAGAGTTGAGTACAAGAAGATGTTGCCTTTGGCTGAAAGAGAGCGCATCGAACGCGAGAAGCGTGAAAAGAGAGGCCAACTGGAAGAGCAGCACCGCTCCACCTCCAACGCATCTTTGGCCTCCATGATCAGTATCGCGTCTGCCCCATCCGGCAACAAGCAAGTGGCCTCCGCTCCTCTCAGTGCCACTGGTGTTGTTGATCAACCATTGCAGCCTCAGCACACAGCTTCCGAGAGATTCTACGCTCCGATCCCATTCTCTAGCAACTTGCCAATCCCACCATCACAGGTTGATTTCAACGATGCTGAGACTTTGGAATACTACTCTCAGTTGCTCTTCTTCAGAGATGACAGAGACAAGGTGTACAATGAGATCGCTTACCCAGCCACATTATCTCAGAACCACAAGAGAATCATCTCTGTTTTGGTCCAGTTCCTTGGTTTGGTTGAAGTCTTTGAAAACAACTTGATCTTGGTGAGAAGAAGAAATGTGATCCACGACCCTTCCCCAATCCTGAGATCCCAGTCACACTCTGCCATCCCATTGTTGAACCAACAGCAGAATGCTCCACAAGGTCAGAGATTCAGACCTCAGACCAGTGGTCTTCCACAGCAGGCTCCAAACAGAATACCACCCAACTTCACTGTTGGAATGCAAGCCACTAACAACGGCTTGTCATCTGCCGCTTTGCTGAGAAATAACCCAACCCCAACACGTACTGTTCCAAACATGTACAACCAGATTCCATCTGGCCCAGGCGGTGCAGGCTACTACCAGCAGCCACCACAGCAGTCTCAGACTTCTCCTCAGATTGCCTCCTCTCACCACAGCATGCAGTCTCAACCAGCTACACCAGGTTTGGACTCAATGGCTAGATTTAACTTACAGCCAGGTCAATGGGAAGAGAACAACTACAACTCTGGTACTGCAGGATCTGTGTCATCTCAACACGGTGCTAACGAACAGGATCTCAACGACAGTTTGAACAACTTGAACTTGAACATTGACAATGGCTCCAGCATCTGGGGACCAAGATCTGGTCAGTCTGCTGCATAAGCACCTTCAACTGCTTATCCCCTTCATCCAACCCTTTTCCTCACTTTTGTCTTTTTTATACACTTTTTGCCTATAAATTTTATGCGTTTCATTGTTATTTCATCTCCTTTGCTCCTTTGTTGATTTGTTCTGCTGCTGTCTATGAACCTTTTGCTTCTGTATACTATAAATTATATGCCGTCAATGACACACGCCTCATGAAGAGTCCGTTGGTATCAAGTAGAGAATTTTTTGTGTGGCTAGGCCCGCCATGCTGCTCTAGTTGCACTACATCAAAAATCACCTCTTCCAAGTGGAGAGTATGAACACAACAAAGTTGCCGTAAAGAGTATATATTATGCCGGTAGGCCGGAGCGAGGACTCCGACAGGTCGGAGTAGTCGGGCTAGCTAACCAAATCCGTCACGAGCGCCGTAAAATCCGCAATTGGACGGCGAAGCCGATGACCTGGACCGACAAGTGCGGCGGAGCGGCGTAATTATCTTTGGTAGGACATTGGGGTGTATATGTGTGGGTGCAGCGCATAAACCTTTCAAGAAGAGTTCCACCCAGAGAATATCGCATTGAGACAACACCAGTCCCACTACGTTCGCCTAAAGACTTTTTGTCACCATGCTGCCTTTTGTACGGTGTTTTGCGGCTTCCCCATAGTTGATCTCGATGCTTTCGGGACTTTTCTGGGCGCTCAGACAGCGCACGCGCAACTGTAAGCCATAAGCGCACGGAGCGCGCGAGTGCACAGGGTACCTCATCTTGAGTCTTCAATCAGGTTGAACACATGATGGAATTTGAGCCACACACACGGTGTAATGGTGCTCTGACCGCTAAAATGAGTTAATTGCTTACGAGGAGATGGAGAAGCCATGCACTGACTCAATCCATCGACGACATAGCTGTGATTGTTGGAAAGATGATGGTCGCTGCAGGTCATATCTCCTGCAGCGCACTGACACTACTGATGTGAGTATAGACGTCACGGGTTCGAATGGAAACCAGCATTAGTATGCTTTAAAGTATTAACTCCCCAACTGATGGGGATATAGCGTATGTGAATTTATATGTTGAAACTGGGCACACAGCGTTGACGTGATGGCGAAAGGGCGATGGGGTGTGATGGCCATTAGTCATCTGTGATTTTGGACTGATTCGGAACATCAATTGACCACGCCCACGGCTAATCGCTCGAAAAACCTACTGAAAGTGGCGTTACTTATGCCTCGATATAGGCCAATCAAAAAGTCCACAATCCGCCAACCTATCAAGTGGTCAAGAGAGTCAAAAGGTTGACCATAGAAGTAATTCTGTAGTTGATTACGTCAGGCGTCGGCTTTGTTTACAGTTTGGGGGGTGCGACACTACGCCGACCGAAGCTTCGGGAAATTCCAAACTTTTTTTCTTTTCTTGTTTTGCTTTTGGTCGGCCGAGCTTGCCCGCACGACGCACATATATAAGGGAAGCAGTGCCCGTATATAGATCGTTAGTCCAGAATTACTGACAGTTGAACCACAAATTCTTCAAATTTACTATTGAGTCTCTCTATTGTTGTCCACCTTGACAAAGATTTTGTGACCACATAATGAACCAGGTTGAGGAACACTCAAAGGAGTCCACCATGCCAAAGGCTGATGGCTCTAATTCAAGCATTTCTGATGAAAGCTCAGCACACAGCTCAGCCATTGCTCGCTCACCCGAGCAACTTTTAACTTCTGATACTGAGGCTCAGAATGACCAGGAATTTTTTGCTGACGAGCTCGAGCGCGCTGATACTAACACAGCTGCGTCTCGTCAACTGTCTCGTGCCTTGACTGGTGCCTCCACACCAGCAGAGGCAGACGCTGCCTACAGTACACCAATCCCACCTATGGGTCTCGGCAAGTCACTTCCAAAGGACTTCCCAGATCCTGAACCATATACAGTCTCATACAATGGACCTGACGACCCACTGCACCCACATAACTGGGCTACTGCAAAGAAGGTGTTCACATGTGCTTGCATCGGTTTAAATACCGCTGCTGTCGCTTTTGGTTCCTCTGCCTTCTCTCCAGCCATCGCCATGGTGGCGGAAGAGTTCCACATTGGCACTGTCACTGCTACGTTGAGTATTTCTCTGTACGTTTTGGGTTTCGCTACTGGCCCAGTTGTATGGGCGCCTCTATCCGAATTATTCGGTAGAAGACCAGTGTTGCTTGTATCATGTACAGGTTTTGTCATTTTTGCTTTCGCTACTGCTACTGCTAAGGATATTCAGACCATCATGCTTTGCCGTGCTTTCGGTGGTATTATTGGAGCCGCTCCGTTGGTTGTTGTGCCTGCCGCTTTTGCCGATCTCTTTGGTCCGATGCAACGTGGTAAGCCAATCACTATTTTCTCCATGGCCGTTTTCTGTATCCCACTCTGTGCTCCAGTTGTAGGTGCCTTCATTGTCAACTCCAAATTGCACTGGCGTTGGACTGAGTACATCACTGGTATCTTTGGTGCCTTCGGTCTCGTGTTGTTGGTTCTCTTCTACGAAGAGACACATCACCCAATCATTCTTGTCAATAAGGCACGTGAGATCAAGCAGCGTACAGGTAACTGGTTGATCCACGCCCCTCATGACGAGTTCCAGCTTTCTTTCAGGGATATCGTCGAGAAGAACATCACCAGACCGCTGATTATGGTGGCCACTGAGCCAATCTTGTTCTTGATTTCCTTCTACAATGCTTTCATCTATGGTATCCTCTACTTGCTGTTGTCTGCTTACCCATTGATTTTCATGGGCAAGTACGGAATGACTGGTGGTGTTGCCTTCTTACCATACTTTGGTCTAGTTATTGGCCAGATTGTTGGTGGTGTGTACTGTATCTACTGCGAAGGCTTCTACCTCAAGAAGATGAAGGCCAACGGCGGTAAGCCATTAGCCGAGGCACGTCTGTACCCATTGTTCGCTGGCTCTATCGCCTTCCCAGTTGGTATGATCTGGTTGACGTGGACAGGTAACTATCCAGATGTTTGTCACTGGATGGCTCCAACTTCATCCGGTGTCTTCATCGGTTTTGGTTTGATCACCATCTTCAACTCTTCCATCAACTATGTCATTGATTGTTACTTGGTGTTTGCTGCTTCTGCTATTGCTGGTAATACATTCTTGAGATCTTCTGCAGCCTGTGCATTCCCATTGTTCGCCACCCAGATGTTTGAGCACATGGGTATCAACTGGGCTGGGTTGTTGCTCGGATGTGTTGGATTCGCTCTCGTGCCTGTGCCATTCTTGTTCTTCAAATTCGGTGAGAAGATTAGAGCCAAATCCAAATACGCTTTCGTTCTCTGATAGCCTCAACACTCTGCATTGACCACTGGACACCACACACATACATTTCATCCGTTCATCTTAACGTTTCATTTTTTTGCATATAAGTGGGGCTCTTTCTCAACGTACCCCTGCATGTTGGCTCAGTGGACCAAGTATCTCGTCATCTCATATTTTTCGGTGAGAACGCTTTTCGTTGCAATTCTCGATCAATACTCTTTTAATACCACAGTTGTTATTTTCTTCAAGACATGCAATTGTAGATTGTTGAACTTATTTGCTCAATCCATCAAGCTGCTAGGCAACCACAATTTGTTCGCGCTCCTAGAACTTTCGCTTTGGGGGATGGAGAAAAAAACAGACTGAGAAATTTGAGAGCTCTGCAAAAAAAAATAAAAAATGCTGCCTCATAACAAAAAGATCTATGAAAACAGGCAACTGGCAGCTGACACATCGTAGATAAGCTACAGATTCCGCTAACACCAGATCTGATCAGTCTCTTTCAAGTTCGAGACTTATTTACTGCCTCAACTGCATTACCTCCGCTGTCTGCCTTCCCACTGGCGCGCACTACTTATCATTCTCCACAGCTCACAAGACCCCTCTTACGCGTTAAACTTAGCAGCTTCACTCCACTTTCATCTAGAAGGATTGACGGATTCATTGGGTTTTCTATCAAGTAACTCACTCATCGAATCTCATTGCACCGGCTCCCCACAAACCTACAGACCCCTCACTAACCTCATATCCTGAGGAGGCGACATTGCGCTGGACTTTACTCTCGCATCACTACATACACACTCAAGACATTGAATTCACATTCACACTACACCATGGCCACAGACATAACACCTGCCAGTCTCTCTCGGAAGTCGTCACAATAGACTATCCACCAACCGAACAAGCAAACTTCCCGTCGTAGGCGTGTCTCTCTTGCGAAGAAGGTGTGGTCTACGATACGTGTTCTATTCACAACGCTATATCTGCTACTCATTGTTCTGACGGTACCGATATCATTCCAAGTTGGAGGTGTGTACTGTGGACTAGCTTTCACTGTGACATTGTTCATCTTATACTTCATTCTCACCGTGCTGAGGTTGTTCATGTACAAGAACCTACTGATGAAGATCGTGTACTTCTCTCAACACTTTTTCATCCCTTCATTATTAACCATGTTCTTGAGTTTGTTCAATAAGAAATCAGCTCTTGTATTGAAAGAGGAGAATATGGTCTACTATCAGTTCGTCATCAAGCCTTGGAGATTTGTCATTGAAAACTCAACGCCCTGGTTTACTCTCATGGAGGGACTTTGTACAATATTGGCCATCCAATCCATCGGCCACACTTTCCGCTGGCTTAAGGTCCACAAGTCTGAGAGTTGGGTGATTGTATCATTGCTGAGTTCTGGTGGTATCATCACGACTTCGTTGTACTTCCTTTACAGAATCTACTCATCATCGATTGTGATTAGCTCCCTGTCAGCATCCTTGATTGGAGCTATCTTGACTTTCTGTTGTGGTGTTGGACTCTACGGCATGATTTCAAACCAGGGATCTACTATTGAGAGCTCTCTTTTGTTCGCGTACATCGTGAAGTGCATCTATGAGACTTTCCCAGAGTTGGCTAACTTGGCATCTGATGAGATCACCACGTTAATTTCCACTGCCACGAACCAGCTTAAGGGCGAAGTCCACCACCTTCCTCTCATCCTCACCGACTCATTGACTCAGCTGGTCTCCACACTAACACTAAACGTTCCTGTCTCATTCCAGGCCGTCATTGAGTTCCTTATCGCAGCTTCCAAGACCATCACACCGCCTGTGTTGTCCAACCTGGCCTTCCGTGTCTCTGTATTCTACTCCGCCACGAGAATCATTCCAGCTCTGAAATCTCCACAGCCATCTACACGAAGTATGAAGATCATCTACGCATTTGCTCCATGTATCGTGATTGCTCTATACACCCATCTCATGATGCAGTACTCCAACGAGTTAGCCGATGAGATGTGTATATGGGGATGGTGGATCCCACAGGATCAAGTAGCTAGAAGAGCAGAGTCAGAAATCATCGTCAACCCTTGGCTGTTCTGGAACTGGATCAACATGCTGAGTACCTTGTGTCTTTACACCCTGGAGTTGTTCAGTGAACAGGGACAGGAGACCCACTGGAAGGTTGACTGAAGTAGCTCGCACTACACAGCAAGGTTGCTGCTGGAGGAGGTTGGCTAAAATAATGTCTGAGTCCCCACAACCAGGTCCGGCCTGAATTACGAGTTTCGAGATCTTGTGGGCATTGGCGAAGTGCCTAATTACGAACGGTTCTTGTCCTTGCTTCTAAACTGTGATCTTGGATGCTAGATCCTAGCTCATCTCCAGTAAGAGGCTGAGCCTGCACCGAGGTTGTGCCTGTGCTATACAAACCAACAACAATGGCTTCAATCGCACCTATACACCCTCCCAAAAGTAGCTTGCTAGTTGACTAAGTTTAGTGCCTCAACGTGGGCAGATAACAGCGACGTGAGACTGGGCCCCCAATAAGGGACTAAACCCGGAAACCTATCTGAAACAAAGCGGACCAATGATGTAGCGCGATACCAGGGCGTTTAATTCGGCCGTGGTCTGATCCCTGGCCCAGTGACGTCCCCGTACAACAATTGACAGCGCCAGCGGCCAGACCGACAGCCGACAACCCACAAAGGCGCGCGCGCTCCCCGATGACCGTCGACGTCGAGTGCGCAATCTGGCAACTCATCGCCCACCCGCACTTTGTTGTTCAGTTCTTGTGAAGAGCTTGAAGAGGTCAAACACACAACAAAGGCACACTGAAAGCCCCAAGAAGACACACGTCGTCACCGGCTGCATCCACTCGATACACTCGTTCATTCTTTGACTGTCAAAAGCGCTTCGTGGTGCCACATTCTGTCACCATCTCCACAGCTCATCGCCTTATCGACTGCGCACCCATCCCACCCACAACAAATATTTGCTGGTTTTGAGTAAAAGCGCAGCACCAACGACATATATCCCAAGTCCAGCCAATCAAATTGATCTCAAGATTGACTTTATTCGTCTTACTGGGATTGTACTTTGAATTATCACCAATTAAGCTCCCAACCAGGCCTTATCAATCCGACTTCCCCCCCTTTTGACACCCACATCAACGGGATTCTCCCCTCCCATCGCTAAAACTCTCACAGCGACAAGCTGCAAACTCAACATCAAAGAAGGCGTCAGGTTTACCAGATCCACGTATCAGATATGACAGAACTATCCAAGCCGGCAGACCAGAAGCTCACACGCGTCTTTTCTCGTACCCCATCATCGTGGGACCCACAGGACGATCTGCTGTTGCGCCATTTGAAGGAACAGCAAAAGCTGGGTTGGAAGGAAATCGCCTCCCATTTCACCAACAGAACACCGAACGCATGTCAGTTCCGCTGGAGACGTCTTCGCTCGGGCTCTTTGAAGTCTTCCACGCCGGCAAATGTGGCGTCCGTCCCGTTGTCATCGTCCTCATCCACACCAACGGCATCCAGCATCGGTTCCGGCTCCACCCCGAACGCGCAGTTCAAGGAGATCTCCACATCCCCATCAATCTCACCACCACCAACAACGACAGCAGCATCTTCCAGATTGGCTAAACCAATTGCTGTTCCATAGTACCAGCAATGGAGCTTCACTGCAAATGGAAAAAATAAAAGACAGGACGAACAGGCCACCGATCCGCTATCTTCTTCAGTGAACTCGCTGTCCTCTAACGAAGATCTCCCATCGATCACCAGTTACACCACAACTGCTAGATCATCAGCCTCCTCAACTTCTAAGTATTGGACGTCTGAGGAGGACGAACTGCTGATGGCACGCCGGAAGCGTGAACTCAGTCTTGCCGAGCTCAGTATCCTTTTACCAGCACGCACTGAGGGCGAAATTTGGAACCGTATCGATGAACTGGAAACTCGGTCTAAGTCAACGTCAGCCATCATGGATATCAAAGAATCAACCAAACTCACATACCTATCATCAACACCACAGCGCCACAAGCGCCATTCACACTCCCTACACCAGACACCTTCCCACCACCGCCGCAGATCCGAGCGCTCATTCTCTGTATCTTCCCAGACATCCGTAGGCTCCATGTCATTCATGTCAGGGGACGGTATCATGCGCTCCAATTCCTTCTCCATCAATCCACCTGTGATATTTAACAATCTGCAACAACAAGCCGTATCGGAGAGGTACGTCCTACGGAGAGAATCGATGTCATCAAATGCTGGAAACACCACTCCAGCAATGAGACCCATCATCAAAGTGAGATCGAACTCCATCTTCAAGACTTGCTTAGCATCATCGGCCATTGATGATGATGACGATGACGATGAGGACCAGGTCAACCCTACAACCAAGAGAATAGACCATGACGGCAAGGCATTGCCACCGTTGGGTGTTTTGTTCAACGAGTATTTCACCAAGTGATTGAGCTCATCTACCTACTTTTCAACGATATTCAAACTATGGTTATTTATTTCTTAGTGTGGTTCTAGGTTTCTCTTACCCATGCGCTCGATTGTGATATACGTGAATTTATTTGTGTTTAGTTGCTAACATGTAAAGTGGAAAAGTTTTGATTCATGTTTGAAGTTGAGGTAATTTGCACACTGATAGCTAACTTACATGTTCTTCTTCACCTCATGCTTGACGTCCTCAAAAGATTGCTTAGCCTGATGTTTCATGTCTTGAGCACTCTGCTTAGCCTGGTGCTTAGCATCCTCTAGTGACTCGTCGAAGTCAGTGTTTTCTTTCACATCCTCCTTCATGCCTTCATACTTCTCCTTCATATCAGCAGAAGCAACGTTAGCTTTCTCCTTAGCACTTTCAGCGGCATCACCCATGGTGCTTGAGACAGACTCCGCAGCCTCACTAGCCTTCTCCTGAACAGCATGAGTTGCATCTTCAGCGGTCTCGAGACCACTGGCCGCAGCCTTACCGACCTTAATGTTAATCTCGTGTAGCTTTTCTTTAGCAGAGTCGATAATGGAGTATGGGCGGGTGGCCATCAGCATCTGTGGCTGTTTGAGTGAAGATGCAATGGCAATTTTGGCAATTGGCTGTCTCAATAGTGTTCTGTACATGGTCGTCGAGTTATAGTGTTCGGTTTAAGGGGGGTTGCTTTGTATAGTCAGTATAGATGCTAGTAGAGCTACAGTAGAAATGGAAAACCACCGGCCTTTATATACTCGTAGAGCAACCTTGCCGGATGCACGATTCAAGTTTTAGCGAGATTTTGCTACAGCTGTACTATGATGTGTGTTCCTTGACCCTGTGAATCTTGAGTAGTTTGCTTGCTATCAAAGTTGCTGTGTCGCTGAGTAAGCTGCTGGGCCGGATCAATCATACACTCAGGGAGATGGTAACTAATGAATAAGGCATACCTCATCGCATGATAACATGTGATGCATGTGAAAGCTGATTGAGACTTGTTAATTCTCACTTCTCTGACAACACCAGTAGCTCCAACACTGGCTAGGTTGATGGAATGGTGATCAGAGGAACAGTACACTTCGAGAAGCACAGGAAGCAGAGCATAAAAGCCAATGCAGATAAGTGCTTCTACATTGCGTAAAACTATAAAGCTCAAACTTATGCCACTGATAATTGATTAGAATCTGATGGAAATCACCACACAACCTCGCTCTTCCCTAACTCACCAGCTTACATTGGGGTTCTATGGTGTTCCATGGGTGTTGACATAAGCGGCGCGCCCCACTGTGCACCCGTGCAGTAAATGACAGATATTCATTGATGGTTAGAAGCCCTGAGCTGAAAGATTTGGCAGGTTTTCCATTAAGACCCTCAACAAGAGGCTTCAAAGGCCGTTTCAAAAGCCCGTAGTATGCTTACAACGATCGTACATTAATCACTGAATGAACATCACTTCAAGACTTTAGCTGATAGCAACCAATGCGGCTGTAAGGCTCACTTTCTCTCTCAATCTACGACTTTCCATCGATTCTGATCTCCATGTTCTCGCGGCGATGCCCATCGGTTCATGGAATTTTCTAGATTTCCTATACCGCGCAGAAAAACGTCGACGTTCAGCATATAAAAAGAGCGCGCCACCCGCTCTTCCTCTCCGCCCCGTAGATGAACTGGCGTCAATTCATCAAGATCTAATACACTTCACCTTTCACATATACACATTTCGTTACAATGTCTAAGAGCGAGTCCTACGAGTTCCAGGCTGAGATCACTCAGTTGATGAGTTTGATCATCAACACCGTCTACTCCAACAAGGAGATTTTCCTTAGAGAGTTGGTGTCTAACTGTTCCGATGCCATTGACAAGATCAGATACCAGTCTCTTTCAGACAAGAGCCAGCTCGAGACTGAGCCAGAGCTTTTCATCAGAATCACACCAAAGCCAGAGGAGAAGGTTTTGGAGATCAGAGACTCCGGTATTGGTATGACCAAGGCTGACTTGGTCAACAACTTGGGTACCATTGCTAAGTCTGGTACCAAGTCCTTCATGGAGGCTCTCTCCGCCGGCGCTGACGTTTCCATGATTGGTCAGTTCGGTGTCGGTTTCTACTCTTTGTTCTTGGTTGCCGACAAGGTCCAGGTCATCTCTAAGCACAACGACGACGAGCAGTACATCTGGGAGTCCAACGCTGGTGGTAAGTTCACCATCACTCTCGACGAGACCAACGAGAGAATTTCCCGTGGTACTTTGCTCAGACTCTTCTTGAAGGAGGACCAGTTGGAGTACTTGGAGGAGAAGAGAATCAAGGAGGTCATTAAGAAGCACTCCGAGTTCGTTGCCTACCCAATCCAGCTCGTTGTCACCAAGGAGGTTGAGAAGGAGGTCCCAGAAGTTGAGGGAGAGAAGAAGGATGACGAGGACGACAAGAAGCCAAAGTTGGAGGAGGTTGATGAGGATGAGGAGAAGAAGGAGACCAAGAAGATTAAGGAGACCGTCACTGAGCTTGAAGAGTTGAACAAGGTCAAGCCATTGTGGACTAGAAACCCATCCGAGGTTACACAGGAGGAGTACAACGCTTTCTACAAGTCCATCTCCAACGACTGGGAGGACCCATTGGCTGTTAAGCACTTCTCTGTTGAGGGTCAGTTGGAGTTCAAGGCCATCTTGTTCGTTCCAAAGAGAGCTCCATTCGACCTCTTCGAGTCCAAGAAGAAGAAATCCAACATCAAGTTGTACGTCCGTCGTGTCTTCATCACCGACGACGCTGAAGAGTTGATCCCAGAGTGGTTGTCCTTCGTTAAGGGTGTTGTTGACTCTGAGGACTTGCCATTGAACTTGTCCAGAGAGACTTTGCAGCAGAACAAGATCTTGAAGGTCATCAGAAAGAACATCATCAAGAAGTTGATTGAGACCTTTAACGAGATTGCCGAGGATGCTGAGCAGTTCGAGAAGTTCTACTCTGCCTTCTCCAAGAACATCAAGCTCGGTGTTCACGAGGACTCCCAGAACAGAAACGCCTTGGCCAAGTTGTTGAGATACAACTCCACCAAGTCTGGTGAGGAGACCACCTCTTTGGCTGACTACGTCACCAGAATGAAGGACGGTCAGAAGAACATTTACTACATCACTGGTGAGTCCATGAAGGCTGTTGAGAAGTCTCCATTCTTGGAGGTCTTGAAGGCCAAGGACTTCGAGGTTTTGTTCCTTGTTGACCCAATTGACGAGTACGCCTTCTCTCAGTTGAAGGAGTTCGAGGACAAGAAGCTTGTCGACATTACTAAGGACTTCGAGTTGGAGGAGACCGACGAGGAGAAGGCTGCCCGTGAAAAGGAGGAGGCTGAGTTTGAGTCTCTCGCTAAGGCTTTGAAGGAGATCTTGGGTGAGCAGGTTGAGAAGGTTGTTGTTTCCCAGAAGCTTGGTGAGGCTCCAGCTGCCATCAGAACCGCTCAGTTCGGTTGGTCCGCCAACATGGAGAGAATCATGAAGGCCCAGGCCCTTCGTGACAGCTCAATGTCCTCTTACATGGCTTCCAAGAAGATCTTCGAGATCTCTCCAAAGTCTAAGATCATCAGAGAGTTGAAGGCTAAGGTTGAGGCTGACGGTGCTCAGGACCGTACCGTCAAGGACTTGACCACCTTGCTTTACGAAACTGCCTTGTTGACTTCTGGTTTCTCCCTTGAGGAGCCAACCAAGTTCGCCACCAGAATCAACAGATTGATCTCTCTTGGTTTGAACATTGACGAGGATGAGGAGGCTGCCGCTGCCCCAGAGGCAACCACTGCCGCTCCATCTGAGGAGGTTGTTGCCGAGACCGAGATGGAGGAGGTTGACTGATTTCGTATCTTCCATTCTATCTTCGATTTTACTTCTTTTCATTAAATTTCGTTGCTAATTTTGCATGTTTTGCTTGTTAATATATCCTGGTTTGGTTTTGTATTCCATTTCTTTGTATACCGATAATTGTACAGTCTTGCATCTTTTACAACGTTGAATCGTAGATATCTACTCGTACCACTATATTTTCGTGTGCTAAATGTCTTAGATTTCTCAAGGTCAATTCTAGCGAACGAAGGGTCTTACATGCCTTGAGCGGACAATAGTTTGCAATATCGTGTAACAAGTTATAATAAATATGTGAATATGACTAGGTGAGCATATCTGATGGTCATGACAAATGGGAAAATGAGAACGAAAAAGTGAAAAAATACAACAACAGATAATGGAGCTTCAGGCAGTTGAATTACTCCTGAACTTGGAACACGTCGTTGACGAAGGCATTCTCCTCAGCAACGTGCATAGCCTTAGAACCAGCAGCAACGGAAGCAGATGGGTCTCTACCAGCGTAACGAATCTCCTTACCAGCATGATCAGTCTCCTTCAAGAGAGTATGCAATCTTGGCTGAACGAAGGACCAGGCACCCATGTTGAGAGGCTCCTCTTGACAGTAGACAATGTCCTCAACGTTAGGGAAGGAGTTCAAGGAATCACGGAGCTGAGCCCATGGGAATGGATGGATCTGCTCAATCTTAACAAAGGCAGTGGTCTTGTCCTCCAACTGAGCACGCTTCTTGTGCAAGGCGGTGTAAACCTGACCAGACATCAAGACAACACGTTTGATCTCCTCCTTGGTACCGATGGACTTACCCAACTCGACATCTTCAATAATCCACTGGAAGTGGGATTCACCTGTGAACTCTGAAAGGGAAGATCTAGCCAATGGGTGACGCAGCAACTGCTTGGAAACGAAGATAGCCAATGGCTTTCTGAACTGACGATGCATCTGTCTTCTGTACAAATGGAACAAGTTGGCTGGTGTGGTTGGGTAGGCAACCTGGAAGTTACAGTCTTGGTGCTGACGTTCAAGCTTCTCTGGGGATGGGAAAGCTCTTGGGTCCTCGTTGGTCATCTGCAGGTATCTCTCGATTCTACCAGAAGAGTGCTCTGGACCTTGACCGTCGTAACCGTGTGGCAAGGTCAAGACTAGACCGGATCTCTGTTTCCACTTAGACTCACCAGCAGCAATGAACTGGTCGATGATGACTTGAGCGGTGTTGGCGAAGTCACCAAATTGGGCCTCCCACTGCACAAAGGCATCTGGGGATGTCAAAGAGTAACCGTACTCGAAACCCATAACACCGTACTCAGACAAGGAAGAGTTGGAGATAACGAAGTCAGCCTGTTTCTCAGAAACGTTCTTGAGTGGTGTGTAGATGTTCTCGGAAGCCTGGTCATGCAAGACTGCGTGACGCTGAGAGAATGTACCTCTCTCGACATCCTGACCGGAAACTCTGACGTGGTAACCCTCGTTAACAAGGGAACCGTAAGCCAAAGCTTCACCAGTAGCCCAGTCGATACCTTCACCTGAGTCAACTGCCTTCTTACGTTGTGTCAAGATTCTCTTCAGGTTTCTGTGGACCTCGAAGTTCTCCGGCCAGCTGGAAATGACGTCACCAATGTGCTTCAATGTTTCCTCTTCCACAGCGGTTGGCAAGTGTGGCAAGATCTCAGTAGCCAACTCCTTTGGCGATTTGAAACCCTCCCATGGAGTGGTCAACCATTCTCTTGATGTTGGCTTGTACTCCTTGGACTTGGCGAAAGACTCCTCCAGGATGTTCCAAACCCACTGCTTGTGCTCGTCGATATCAGCCTTAGTGAATGAACCCTCATCGATCAACTTCTTAGTGTAAACGTCAATGACGGACTGCTTCTCAGCAACCTTCTTGTACATCAATGGCTGTGTGAAAGATGGCTGATCGGTCTCGTTGTGACCGTACTTTCTGTAACCGACAACGTCGATGATGACATCAGAGTGGAAAGTGGCTCTCCATTCTGCGGCCAATGTGAAGATGAATGTAAGACCTTCAACGTCATCAGCGTTAACGTGGAAGATTGGAGCGTTGATGGACTTGGCAATGTCAGATGGGTATGGAGTAGATCTGGAGAATCTAGGATCAGTGGTGAAACCAATCTGGTTGTTTACAATGACATGGATGGTACCACCTGTGGAATAAGCTGGCAAGGCAGAGAAACCAATAGTCTCGTAGACAACACCCTGACCGGCAAAGGCGGCATCACCATGGAACAAGACACCAATGGCCTTGTTGAAGGTACCAATGTCATTCTTGTAGTGCTGGACAGCTCTGGTTCTACCCAAGACGACAGGGTCCTCAGCTTCCAAATGAGATGGGTTGGCAACGAGCGACAAGTTGACGTGCTTACCAGAGGTGGTAGGTCTCTGGAAGTTCATACCCAAATGGTACTTGACGTCTCCAGAGCCCTCATCAATCTCCTTTGAGCCGGTGAACTCAGAGAAGATAGACTCATTTGGCTTTCTAACAACGTTGGACAACATGTTCAATCTACCACGATGTGGCATACCGATGATGACGTCCTCGGCACCGAGCTCGACAGCACGGTCAATCAAAGCCTTGACACCAGGAACAACGGCCTCAGCACCTTCCAATCCAAATCTCTTGTCGTTTGGGAACTTTGTGGAGAGGAAAGTCTCGAAGGAGGTGGCCCATACAAGACGATCCAAGATCTGTCTCTTCTGGTCAACAGTGTACTGGTAAGGCGATGGGATCTCGATTCTCTCTCTCAACCAGTCACACTTCTCTCTCGATGGGATGTGAATGTACTCGAAACCGATGGAGGAGCAGTAAAGCTGCTCGCATGTGTTGATGATCTCCTTCAGGGTCATGGAGTCCTTACCCTTGGCGAATCTAGGCAAGATACCTGGACCCAGCTGGATCTGCTTGTCCATGTCGGCGTCAGAGAAGCCGTAGTGCTCGAGGGTCAACTCCTTTGGCAACTGGCTCTTTTTGTCATCACCGAAGGAGATTCCCAGAGGGTCGATGTGTGCTTTAAGGTGACCTCTGACCTGGTAGGCTCTGACAAGCAACTGTGCCTTCAAGTGGAGGAGAACATCCTCGTTGTGGGCACCTGTGGCCTGAGGAATAACAGAGGCAACACCGCCAGATGGGGTAGGCACAAGCGTTGGTGGGGCAGAGAAGGCCTGAGAAGCTGGCACATTGCCATCGAGGTTCTTGAAGTAGGCGTTCCAGGAGACGTGGACCGATGAAGGGTCCTGCTTCCAGGCAGCGTACATCTCGTCGATGTAGGTGGCGTTGGCGGTAGAAAGGAACCCATCAGAGGAGGTGGAATAGCGAAGGACTCTGTGTCTCTGAAGGCCCTGGAGAAGCCTTGTGCGAGGGAGCACGCGGCCACGTAGAGCGCTTAACATTGTGTTTGTATTACAGGGGGAAGTGGTGAGGGGGGTGGATGTTAAGCCTTAAGGTAGTCAGACTAACTGTTTAGCTGTTTTGAGAGCGTTGTTGAATGGTGATGAAGCGCCCTTTTTCAGAAGTTGATTTGTTCGTTTGTCGTTGCCGCTGTCAACTCGCGCCCGTGACCTGTGCTATCGGGACGCTCTCCCCGGGCTTGCGGGCAAACACAGCTACAGGAAGGGCGGTACGCGCAACACAACGTGGCCCTCGCGCTCCGTGTCGGCTCCCGAATTTGTCACCCCCAACGGTCACTCAGGGAGACAATACGCGCTTGAACCGAAGAACAACTCAGACACTACCGGGTCTTGGAGTTGTGGTAGTCAGTCTGTCGATTGTAGAGATGCGTGAGAAAGCTCTATCGCATCACCTGTTGGCACTTCCAAAACACCCATTTTGAGTCACCGCAAGAACGCCGGGAGTCTAGACCTCACAGGTGCCATTTCAGCTAGGGCAGCTCGGATGGATCCATCCGCACTGCGCTAGGCCAATCATATCCCGGGCAAGTGGCGCTGACGGCTGCGAGCGCGGGTCCGGATCCTGGTAAGAGCAGGAGAGCTCATCGGACCCGAAAACCGGAGCGCCCCAATACGGTGTAAAATCTGGGGTACACCTGTGCAAACGGGACACACTAACTATAGTCATTGCTCATCGCTATGGATGGAGTGTTTTACTACAATCAACGCTATAAGATGGAGAAACATACTTGTAATCATCTAAACTCGTAGAACTCATTCTGGCCGTGTGTCAGCACAGGCGCCCTCTCGGAACCGACTACTCTCTCCAGGGCTAAGGCGTCCCATTTGGAGTACAGCGCTCTCACACTGGAGATGTTGAAGTCGGCAATCTCCTCGAACACAGATCTCGCAATAGACGTCACCACCTCGGTGTAGAAGACAGGATTCTGTGGAACACCATACATCAAAACGTTCTTGACACCCTTGAGGTTGTAGCGCTTGTAGTGGTGCAGTCTTTCGCTGTACAGCATGATCTTCATACGGCCCTGCTGGAACAATGCTCTGGCCCTCGTAAGCTCCTTCTGACTGGAGTACTCATTCACATCGCAGAACAAAAGATTGGTTTTCTTCTTCAAGTGGTTCTTGATACGGATGTAGTCGGTATACTGAGGGACATACAACAGCAAACCATCCTCATATGTCGTCTGCTTTGCCAGGGATGGCACAATCACGGACTTGAAGTAGTTGAAACGGTCATCTGGCTCACTCATTGGCGATGCACTTTCAAATCTGGAGAAGATCTGTTTGATCTTGATACCAACTTTATGCATGCCGCTTTCCTTGATAGGAACCAACGTACGGTATCTGTACTTGCCAAAGATATTGGAGGATCTCGAGAGCAGGTTGTTGACATTTGGTGTGTTGTACTCAGTAAACACCAATGTCTGTGTGAAGTACTTGGCCTGATCATCAATCGACCACATACGCACACGAGAGAAGTCAGTGTCGTGCATCTCTTCCGGAACCTTGTTGAGGAACTTCAGCACAGACAAAACCATATCCCAGTTTTGCATTTCAATGGCATGGGCCTTATCAACGATGAAAAGCTCGATGGAGGAGAGGAAATCAGTCTGGCGTTTCTTCTTATCAGGGTTGGTCAAAACTGTGTGCAAACCCAATGGAGAGGCAAATATGATATCGGACTGGTAGAAAGAAGAGTAAAGCTTCATAGATTTTCTGGTCATCTTGACACCCAAGCAGAAGTAATCGTTACTGTTACCACCAAACAAGTCTCTGAAGTCATCTGGCTTCGTATCTGGAATCTCGGCATCATCATAGAACTGTGTCTTGAACTTTTTCTGGTTTTCGACCTGCTCAACACCACAAAGAGCAATAAACTCTTGCATTACGTTCCAGCAGTCGTTTCTTGTAGGTAGGAGGACCAACACCTTCGGTCTGGTAAAGCCTTGGTCACGGAACTCCTTTTCGTCTTCAGGTTTGAGTTTACCACTTGATAGTTTTTCGTTTTGTAGTCTCAGTCTCATTGTGTTCTTCAGCACTCTATCACGAGTCTTGTGGACGTGATTGAGAGCATGCAATGCGTACATCTTGACATAATTAGATTGGTTCTTGAAGTTCACGTACGGATAGAGAACATCCTTGTATGACATCATAGGGTCAAATATTTGCCTGGAAACTTCATTGTCCAAGGCTTGGTCCCCACCAAACTTCTCATTGAAAGCTTCCAGAACTCTTTGTTTGAATTTGTATGAAGAAAAAGATGGCGTCTGTGGCAACTTTTGGTACTTCTTCGAGGAATCAACAGGTGGGAAGGAGGCGATACATGAATGCGTATCTGAGGTCAGCTTGGTGTTGCTCCAACGAGATGTTTTTTCTCCCAATGCACTTGAACATGCTCTGAGGTACTCCTCTGATGAGTTACCGAAATGCGACTCGAATGGATCAGAGAGATCCTCATCATCAGAGTCGATACCCAAAAAGTTCTCCTCTTCATCCTCATCCCCCGCTTGTGCAAGGTCCTCGTCCACAACACCTGCCACGTGGTCATCATCCTCTTCGTCTTCATCTTCATCTTCACCTCCATCTTCGTCCTCGTCCTTCTGCACATCTTCATCTTCTCCTGCTGCTTCTTCATCTTCTTCCTCCTCGTCATCTTCATCTCCGTCCAGCGCACTTAACAACATCTCGTATGCCTTACCCTTTTCAAGCTCTACGTTTGAAGCAACCTCCTCTTCACTTTCAACTTCTGCACTGTCCTCTGCAGCCTCCTGCTCTTCTTCATAGTTTCTTTCAGGTCTTCTTGAAGTTCTTGTGACTTGACGCATCTCTTGTCTTCCCCTGTTCTGTCGCTTACGTTGTGGAGCTCCAGCTTCGTGTGAAGAGCGATCATCGCTCTGCGATGAGCGTGAGCGGGATTTATCCTTTTTGAGGAATGGTGCCATTCTGGTTATGACTGGTTTAATACTAAAGCGTAACTCAAAATGTAGTACTCAAGATAGCTCTTCCTTATTTTGAATACCTCATCGCATCAACCGGACACGCTTAAAAATTTCGCACCAAACACATTCGCGGAAACTGCAGGCAAGGCGCACTAACCAGTAACATTTCTAACTTCTTAGCTACAATTAAATGTCGCACGTATTTTATATATCACGACCATACAATTATGAAAAAATGTAAGCATGTGGCATTGAGTTACTCAGTACAGAATGAGTCTGCGATTTGAGATGCGTAATATGTTCTCACTTGAGTGTTCCTGGTGGATGCCAAGAGTGGGAGTATTCTGGATCGCTCGTTCTCATTATCCCTCACCATCTCAATGAACTTTTCAATCGGAAGGGAGTCATTGAGCCTTGCTACCTCACTCTAGATCTCATAATATGTATTCAACCTAGATTTTAGAATTGGTGTCACTGTTCCTTTTTGATCAACCTCAGTATCGCGGGATCCGACGTCTGAATATGATGGTAGCTACGACCGACATGATCGAGACAAGCGTATGGTATCAAACCCTGGAACTGAGCAATCTTCAGCTCCATACAACGGTATGAGCTCAAATGGAGTTTTCAAGCGAATGGAGCAGTGTTGCTTGAAACTAACAGGTGCCCTAGGCCTTTTTAGTTTTTGTAAGCGACGATCTTCATCGTATAACACAACTCTTGTTAGACCGCGGAACTGTATAGAAGGTGATTTCAGCCCGGTATCTGTGATAAGTTCATTAGGTGCAGAACTCCTGGAGTTATTTGTGTTCTGCTGAAGTTCATTGACGGTAAATCCTAAAGTTTGATCAGGATGATAGACACGGTCAACTGGGAAACCATCTGATACAGCATCAACCAACGTGGAGAGAAAGTCAGGGTTTCGGACTGTAGGAATGGTGACTGCAACAGCAGAGAAAGATGATGAAGCACTCTACACAGAGGAATGACTCGGAGTCCTCGTTCCTGTCTTGGGTGAACTGCCACTCAGGTATTCTTCAGAGGTCTCACTCACATCACTATTTGATACAAACTTCAGAGACTCTAGATGAAGTGACACCTTGCCTTTGAAAGCTGACCGGCGAAACAAATTCGTGAGACTGGGTGGTGTCTGTGGCTGATTAGTGTGTTGGTCGATACATATGGGCAGCGGAAGTGACGGTGGGGATTGCTGATCTGTAATGCTCGAGCTCTGGTCTGGGGCACTGGTGAGCCGAAACTGGTCTTCGCTGCACTTTGAGTTGATGGAATCAAAGTCAATAGAGGAGAGACACATTATCACAGTGGGATCGTCCTCTGGATCATTGAAATGGTCACTCAAATACTCTGCTCCGAATATATCACGCCTCAATTCTTCGATACCGTCATAACTTAACGAATTCAAAGGTGAAAAGGACGGGAGAGAGTGATTCAAGTTCAACATTCCTAATTTCGTCTGTACATGACCATGGGCTGTTTTTCTGCCATCGTCTTGTTGTAGAAGGCCAGCAGACCCAATGCCTGTATCCTATCTATTACCGAAACAATCAAGCATCGTGTTTGTATCAACATACGGCGCATTACGCGTGATATCAGTGTCGATGAACATCTGGAGGTTGGGTTCGGTAGCCACGCCATGTAGCCTTCTATGGGGCAACCCCCAGTAGCGCCCTAGTTTCTCGAGCCATACTATCTTCTCACGGGAGAGCTTGTGTTTTTTTCGACTTTTCCAGATGGAAAACTTAGAACCGGTTCCAGGTAATGGAGACTCACTACACAGTGTTGATTCTGCATCAGCTGCAGATTCCATTAGTTCGTGTGGCTTTGCATCGAGAGTGCGGTCGGAGTCAACTGTCTCCGGCGTTGCGGTGTAACTCAGGTAGTTTGACAGCTTCTCTTGTGTGTATGGCAGCTGCTGTTCCTTGCTTGGAAGAGCTAAGTACTTGATCAAGCGCGCTCTTCGGTCTTCCATTGATGTACTCGGCATGGGGCTGCTATCATCAGCACCAGGAACCAGTAGTGCTGTCTGTGAAGCTCCAAGGGCCACAGACAACGCCAAATGTGAGGCTTCATCGAGCAGTTTATACGAGAGCATTGCAAAGGTGAGGTGTTAGATGCAGGGTTGTATGAGTTAAAAGCAAGGAGCATCAAAATGCTTAATCTTCAACCTCCTAGAGCTCTAGCAGATTGTGCGTCAAGTACGGATAGCCACTACCGACGTGATAAACAGCAACAAAGACCTAGAGGATTCCAGAGCCGGTGAGCAAAGGCTGGCCAGCGGGCAGGAGTGCAGGGGCAAAGAAATCATTTCAAAAGAGTTGTATATAAAGTGCGTCACCCGAAGCGACCCTCAGTGCTTCGCCGCCACAGGTGTCGTAGTTGGCGGCTGTTATTGTTGACACAAAAAGATGGCCCTGTTCGGTGGCACAGGGCCGAGAAGGCGGATTAAGGCGCGATTTACATAATTGATGACTCAGCATATGCTAAAACAGGGACGGCTGAGTGAGGTCCACCTGACGTATGCTGGGCAGCAGAGATGCCTAGTGTGCTGTGTGATTGCGGATGTAGGCGGGTTGGGCAACGTGGTACTGGGCTGATCTCTCTGAGTGGTTGGCTTTAGTATCAGGAACCTACCCAACTATGAGGCCGAAGTGAGACACTTCTATCAACCAAAAACTCAACAACCGAGCAGCATGCGTTTACGTACGCATTAAACTTCCCACACGTTGGTAGGATCCAGCGGCCGGAAAAACGGACAGAATCGCCCTCATGCTGCGCGCCTGCAACGGCTTCGACCTCGAGCTGTGGAAGTCCGTTAAGCGCTGGACACTCAGCTTCTACCAATCGGGCGTATCTCTGTACAGGGTGGAATAAGGGCAGTACTAAATCTGGGTTCGGGAACACCGTTGAAAAATACTGGGGCCTTCTTCGTAATCGATACCTGGCCTTTCCTCGATACACAGCGCACATCAGCGGATAAATTTATCGTTCGACGCTAGACAAGGGCCCGGGAGATATTCTGATACGCAACCACGGCTTCTCATATTGACCTTCCAAATCACCTGGTAACCACTTCAAATCCACACAGAGACAGTTCGGCCGAGTGTGTCCACCTACACAAATACCTACACAAATGGACACCTTCCCAACGGCCACGGCAGCCGCTAGAGACGAGGGAAAGGGCACCGCCTGTATTGGGTGCCGTCTTCGCAGAAAGAGGTGTGACAAGAAGGAACCACTGTGCACAGGTTGTAAGGATCTTCAGATTCCTCGTGAGCTGTGCATCTACCGTAAGATGGGGCTTGCTTCGAAGGACTCCAAGGCTACTCTGGCGAAAGAACTCAAGAAGAATAGAGAGCTGAGAGACGATCAGGAGCGTATGTCCGCTGTGGTTCAGTACAACACAAAGTCGTCGAAGTCACCGCAGGACTACTTCTATCTGAAGGACACACGCAAGTCGGAGTCATACAAACAGTTTCAACTCAACCCAGAGAAGAACCCTCTGCTGTGCACAGTCATGACCGCTCCTCAAACAACAGCATATCTCGGGTCGATCTCAGTTGCCGCTATCACCGAGGCTGAACCCCAAACGAAACTGCTTCTACAACAGATCCACAGAGTCATCATGAAGGAGAAGATGACTTACGAGCGCAGAATCTCGGAGGTGTCTCAAAGTAAAGCAGAGAGAGAAGCCATCGTCAACCAGTTCAACAGTCATTGTAAGGCCTTCCAGGTTGGCATGCGACAAGTCGATGGAGACTATTGTATCCGTGAGCTCGTCGCCGACATTGAGCGCAATTTTCCCTCCAAACCATGGTGTGATCGAACACTGTCTTTCTTCTTCAGACAGAACAAGCACAGATACACCTTGTTTCCATACGTTGATGAGCCATCTTTCAGAGCAAAGTTTGAACAGTACATTCAGTTTTCACCAGACGGTACTTCGGTACGATTCAACATCGACTTGGTCTACCAGAGTGAAAGAATTGTGTTCGTTGCCTGGGTACTGTCCATCTTTTCCATCGCAGCGTTCTGTTTCGGACAGGCTAAGGATGATGTTAATGGAGAGTGTGATTATGTTCTCTACGCCAAGTATGCTCATGCGCTCACGAGAATTGACATCATTGGACATCACATCAGACTAGGTGATCGATCAGTTGGTCCTGACTTCATTGCACTAAGCTATTCATTATTGCTACTGGAGAAATACACCGCATCTGCGGGGTTCATGAATAGTTTGGATCAGATTTGTGAGCCAGCGCTAAGTATAAGATTGTTGCTGACTATGTCTATGGGTGTAAATCTCAACAAGGACCTTGAAAGATACTATCCATCAGCATCAGCAGGAGAGAAAAGATTCATGAAGTCTCTCTGGTATACTCTCGTTCTCTTTGAGACATTCGAGTCCATGGATGTTGGCTTTATATCCAAGTTTGAGCCGGCTAACTTCAGAAGATACGACTACTGTTACAACCAGCTCATAGAGGCAGTTCACGTTGTGCACAGTGTGCTCTACAACTACAATGTTGTTGACGATATGGGCAGTGTTGATAACTTTGTGTCATTTTTGGAAGATCAGCTCATTGTTCGACTGAAAAGATTGTTGACAGAGGAGTTTAGGCCAGTTTCGGAGGATGTGAAAGCTTTCCATGCGTTTGACCTTGATGATCTATCAGATGAAAACCTTGAGGAGTTCTCCATGATAGCACAACGAACTGCAATGAGATACATGGTGTATGCTATCATCCTGGCCTTCTATCACATCTGCTTTAAAAGACTTGAGCAAAATGGCGAGGGCGACAGTGCAAGATGTCGCAGAATCAAGCTTCTTTGTTGGAAGTACTGTTTGACCATCGAGACACTCTTCAAGGAAATGTGGACCGGATTCAACAGACTAGGAAACCATAAAAACTACTACCACTTCTTCCCGGTGGCAACGTTGGTTTTGATGGCACCAATTCTGAGATTTGCTCAAAGAAGAGTTACCCTTTTCTGCATATCAAGATTTTTATCCTTGCTGAATGTTGACGATAGCCTCATCGTGAACCATGTTCTGTACAGCAACGAGGATATTAGTTCAGATGTGATTGAGACATTAGAGGCCACAGGCGAATTGAACAATATTTACTCGATGAAAGACCTAGAAGACATGGAAATTGACTCGAATTACACCAAGCTGTTGGAGAAATTTGGTAATTTGAACAATGTGAGATTTTTAATGGTGAGTCTGTGCAAAATCATGTCAGACACACTTGGAGCAATGCACACTACACGCACGACATTCAATTTCATGAAGCTTTCCAAGATATTCCACGTGTTGCTGCTCAAGCTGTGCTCATTTTTGCTGAAGTACACGGTTCCAGAAGTGAGTGCTCAACCACACGACCATAAGGCAGCGCATGCTGTCCCAACTGGGAGCCAGTATGGAGAACACAATCCCGCTTCCTCACCGAATCCACTTGGCCCTTCCAGTTCCAAGCATGCACCTCCCCCTCAGACCCAACCAGAGCCATCAGATTCTGATGCTCTGCAGTTTGACTTCAGAAGTTTCTTTACGATGGGACACGATATCACTGTTGAGGAGGATGAGATCTATGAGCTGTTCAATATGACCACCACCAGATTCCATTGAACCGGTGCTGCAGGCAATACGAATCACCAAATTGGTTGACACGTCATTAGACAACAATAGTAAGCATCAAGTGACAAGCATGTAGTCAGCATATCATTACACTGTCCAATCGAAACACATTTACGAAATTATCAGGTATAGCTGATTTAATCGTGTAAAAGACCGAATGGAGAAGGTGCTCAGATATGAAGAGATCCGAATGACATCCAGACACCAAAGACCCTCGGTTTGTTTCCAGAATTTTCTTTCCGCCGCGGGCATCGAGAAGATCAAGGAAAACGCCACTAAAGGGATAAATTTACGGGAAGCTGCTCTAGGTTACTGTTTCCCTCTTCAGTCCATCGTCAGTCAACCCAGCAGTTTTATCACTTCTGATTATATTTCATCTGTTACCCCAGAGAAGAACTGCAGCATCACTCATCCAATTTCCAGTTCCTTGCCAACGTGAATTGATATACGAGCGAGCATTCAAATCATCTAGACCCAGATTAAGACATATACACAATGGTGAAAGACACAAAATTCTACGACCTGTTGAGCGTTTCGCCAACTGCCTCAGATGCAGAGATCAAGAAGGGTTACAGAAAGGCCGCCCTCAAGTACCACCCAGACAAGAACCCTTCAGAGGAGGCTGCTGAAAAATTCAAGGAGATCACTGCTGCTTATGAAGTTTTGCAGGATTCCCAGAAGCGTGAGATTTACGACCAGTACGGTGTTGAAGGTTTGCAAAATGGTGGCCCAGGTGGTATGGGTGGTATGGGAGCTGATGACCTGTTCTCCCAGTTCTTTGGTGGTGGCATGTTTGGCGGTGCCGGTGGTCATGCCCACCAAGGCCCACAGAGAGGCCGTGACATTAAGCACTCCATTGGTGCTACTTTGGAGGAGTTGTACAAGGGTAGAACTGCCAAGTTGGCCTTGAACAAGACAGTTTTGTGTAAGGGTTGTGAGGGTCGTGGTGGTAAGGCCGGTACCGTGAAGAAGTGTACCGGTTGTGGTGGCCGTGGTGTTAAGTTTGTCACCAGACAGATGGGCCCAATGGTCCAGAGATTCCAGACTACTTGTGACCAGTGTAGTGGTTCTGGTGATATCATTGATGCAAAGGACCGTTGTACCACTTGTAGAGGTAAGAAGACTGCCTCCGAGAGAAAGATCTTGGAGGTCAACATTGAGCCAGGTATGAGAGATGGACAGAGAATCGTCTTCAGAGGCGAAGGTGACCAAGAGCCAAACATCACTCCAGGTGATGTTATCTTTGTTGTTGAGGAGAAGCCACACAAGGACTTCAAGAGAAGAGGTGACGACTTGATCTATGAGGCTGAGATTGATCTCCTTACGGCTTTGGCTGGTGGTAACTTCTACATCAAGCACGTCAGTGGCGAGTACTTGTTGGTTTCCATTATCCCAGGTGAAATCATCTCCCCAGATGACATTAAGGTTGTTGAGAACAAGGGTATGCCAATTCCAAAGATCGGTGGCTATGGTAACTTGTTCATCAAGTTCTCCATCAAGTTCCCACCACCTAACTTCACTTCTGCTGAGAACTTGCAGAAGCTTGAGGGAATTCTTCCAGCGAGAAGAACAGAGACCGTTCCTAAGGACGCTGTTGTCGACGAGGTCATGCTGACAGAGTACAGTGAACACAAGCACGAGAACCAGCAGAGAAGAAGAGCGCAGTACGACGACGACGATGATGAAGAGATGGGTGGTCACCCAGGCGTTCAGTGTGCTAACCAGTAAGTATATTCGTTCTGTTGCTGCTTGTTGTTTACTTTAGTTTCGTTCATTGCTTTCCCGGCTAATTTTGTTGTTTGTTATTCATTATACTGTATGTTCTCTTGGGTTACCATGTTATAATGCATCTCATATAGGTTTATTTGCGCTCTTGTAATCTTTTTGAATATGTATCTATCACTTAGGTGGGTTGTTTGGTGTCGTGATGAGGAAGTTGACATCATTCTTCTTTGCAGATCGTGGACTTACAGGTTGTCCTATCTGATGGCGGGGAACCGGTGGTGGCGGTGGCAAATGCACATGCTGCTATAACGATGGTGGTGCCATTGTGCCTTCTCTCTTCGGGAACTAGAACCCAGGAAGTGGCTAAAGGAATTGTCCCTGAGACTGCTGCTGTGGAGGGTATGAGTAGTACACTGGTGGTCTTTGTTGGGCGTCCCTAGCGGGAAGATACGGTGAGCCCAGAGCTGCCGATGGCTATGCAGACCATTGTGCCTGAGGCTGTTGTGGATGTTGATGGAAAATCTATGGTGGGCCCCTGGATTGCATGAGCCTTTGTGGCTGCATCTGCTATTCGTGTGCCTGACTCTCATATAGCGAGCGAAGGTGGGAGACACTTGCCTCAGACTGGTTTCGCCTATGAGTTGCACCGGACCTGCGGCGCGTTGGCGTATGTGACTATGGCATCTGGGCCCTCACAGTTGTAGCTGGTTGATGAGATTGTTGTGGCTGTAGGTGACCGTGTGTGGGCGAGGATGTTGATGAAAGCGTATCGTCTGAACCCTTGCGTTTACGGTCATCTTTGAGGTCACCCTTTGGCTCACCCGGCTTCTGCCAGTGGTGGAACTGAAATTGTGTGGGCTGAGGGACATTGACTTTAAACACAGACGAAGTAGCAGTCTGTGGCTATCTCTCTGGTGATCTCTACGCCGAGACTGGTTGAGCTTCAAATGCGGGGTCGGCAGCATCAGGTACGCTTGAGCCCCCGGATACCATAGCGTACGGTATCAGGTGCGGTGGAACATTGGCATTGATGACCATTTTCAGAAGGTCCATGGTGGCTTGGACAGTCTGCAGCTTTACAGAAGCATTTTTGGATTTCTCCTGTTCGAGCTTAAGCGACACAGCAGCCTCCAAAAGCTGTTGTGAGTATGGCCATTCGTCAGGTTTCACACCAACAACATCACATAGCCAGTTCGAAGCGGCAGAGGTACGTTGAAAGTCCATAGGGACGCCAGCATTCCTATGCCGATCGTCATCAACTTCTATATCTTCGTCCTCTTCTGTGATCTGCATCTTGATCGGGGATCTGGATTTGGACATATGCGTGTTCTCCTAAGTTCCTGATTGTTGCTGCTGATCATCAGCTGTCCGCGTTGACATTGCTGTGGCTTTAGCACCTCCCGTGGTCGCAGCATCCAGCGATTTATGTCTTTTGTGTGATCGGATTGCTCTACCCATGAATGCTTCCTTCTACGCCTCTTTGCGTTTCTCTAGTGCCTATTGTTCATCAGAGGTTGACACGTTTGTCGTTGCTGTGGATGGAGGCGTGGGTATGGGGGTGTCACATTCACTCTCCTATTGTACAGGGCTTATCACTGGTGTCTTAGCTGGTGGCTTGGGAATATCTTCTGGAACAGACTCCACTGGAGAATCATGCCTCGACGGCATTTTAAGTCTGAGAAGTTGGCAAAGTTGAAGCGATCAGCGTGAGAGAGTGACGGAAGTGTTGATAAGTGTTTCGGGTGGTGCGCCGGAGGGAATGAGAGGAGTGAAGTGTAGTACGTGAGAGGACTCCTGCGTAGTCGATCGTTTGATGAATACTTCACCACAGTTAAGGGTTGTATGCCTATTTGCTTGAACAGCTATGCTTGAGTGGAAATACCTGAGGATTTGGTCCTCACTGATGGGATTGGCGAGTGCTCCTTCCCGAAATTCCTGTATCTGGCTATAGGGGCTGTGGTCTCTATCAAAAACAGGGCGCAGACAAGGTAGAGCTCAAGCGAGGAGGTGTACGAATGCAGTTGAATGTGGCGTTGTCGCGTGCTTGCTCAGGCCTATATCTACTGCCTCGAAGGATTCAAACCATATCACAATATCAAATACATACATAGATGCCCATTGCATCCAAACTCACAGCCAATTGCTGCAAAGACAAGGCGAGAGACATCAATTGGTCCTCATGTCAAATATAGCACGCCTTGCATCAGTTACATTCACTCCTACGATGCAAGAAACGGGAATACACAGTCTAGAACACGTACAGCTGGTGAAATTTCAGATTGTTTATCAAAGCGGGAATTTATAAAAAATAGTATACAAAATGAGAGAAATAGAGAGAGAAGAGTCCAGAATCATTTTAGTAGGGTTCAGTTGTAAAGAACAAACTTAGCCTTACCCTTGGTGACAGAGGATGTACAACCGTTACCGTTGTTGGTGTACTTACCGTTCTCGTAGACACAGTCACCCAAGACGGTGGAGTCGTCGTCAGCAGCCACAATCTTGACGTTGAAGTTGGCAGCGTTGAGGTTGTTTGGGTTTGGAATCAAGGACAAGTACGAGATACCAGCGGTGTAACCGGCACCAAAGTTCAATGGAGCCCAGTTTCCGATGGTACCAGCACTTGTACCCCAAACACATCCATCTTCCCAAGAGATACCAGCATCGTTGACGTAGTACTGAGCAGAAGTACCAGCACCACCCCAGACGTAGTAAGTCTCCTGGTTGACAACGGTCAATGGCAAAGAAGCACCAGCCTCAACGTATGTTGGGATGACCATGTTTTCTGTACCTGGGTAATCGGTACGACAGATGGCGACAGCCTGGCTCAACTCGTTGACAACCTCAGCAGAGTCAATACCCCACTCACACAAGTACTCAGTGTCAGTGTTGGATCTGTGCAACTTACCGTCCTTACACACCAAACCACCAACAGAAACACCGTTAGCTGGCTGGGAGCTTGGCCATTGTGTCTTGGACATACCTGGTTGACAGGCGTAAGAACAGTAAGCGCCCTCGTTACATGAACCACCAGTCGAAGTGTCAGATGGGTGGTAGATACCAGAGTAACCACCGAAGCCCAAGTGGTCAAGAGCAATAACACCCTGACCAACGATGGAGGAGAAGTCATCACAGTCAATGGTACCGTCAGTGAAACCGCTGTTTGGACCGGAGAAGGCTGAAAGGTCACCGTAGATACCACCGGAACCTTCAGCGGAGGAACCAGAGTCGCTAGAGCTGGAGGAAGTGGTAGTAGCCTGAGCAGAGGAAGAGGTAGAAGTGGAAGTGGAGGAAGAAGTTGTTGAAGTGGAGGTGGTGGTTGGAGCAGGTGTGCTCGAGGTTGAAGTTGAGGTAGTCTCAACTGCAGAAGATGTGGTCTCCTGGGAGCTGGTGGTTGGGCTCAATGTAGTGGTGGTTGGCTCGATGGTCTCACCCTTAGCATTAACGGTGATGGTGGAGTACACGTACTCAACGGCCACGGCACGCTTGTGCTGATGGTGAGCATGGTACTTGGTGGTAGAACAGTCTTCACTTTGAGCCTTGGCGGTGGAGGCGAAGGCAGCAAAGGCAAGAACAGCAGATGTAGTGAACTTCATGTTGTTGAGATGACTAGACAACGTGTGTTAGTATTCCGACATTGATGAATATAGAGGTGTAGAGAGAGATGGATGTTGAGGATACACATCCACAAAGCGAAGAATCAAACCATCTGAGCCACATCACAATGAATAGCTCATTAGTGCATCACCATTAAACATCCTTCATAACTGAGTTGAAATCGACTTTCCCGATTCGGATACTTCCGAGGGTCACGCGAAACAAAAAAAAAAGATCGTTGTCATGGTGATGCGGCTGAGCCCGTGTTGACATCAAGCCCGAATAGGCTATATTCGTGGGTTGGCTCCTTCCGCTGCTGGGACAACAGGATCTAGGCCTGGCCCACATTCCCAAAGGTTCAAGGCTTGGTGGCACGATGGAAGTCGAAGTAGCTGGATATGAGGGAAGATGGAACTGATGAAGCCTCATGTGTATGAGTGTATGATGTGAAAGCGAATAGCTCTGGTTTGAAACTGTAGTTTATCGTTCAATTTGAGGCGTAAGATCTGAGTTGTGCTGGCTCCCAGATCTCGCCTGCCTCAGCCTGGATTGAGGTCTAATGGTATCGTAAGATGGCTCGTGTGTGAGGTGAATAAACGTCCATATGAACTGTCTCAATGACAGGTCCTCTCTCTCTTGGATCTCCACATGTATCAAACTTTAACTTACCTTGTTGTGTAAAAAACCTAGAAATACGTGGAATCTGTTGCTGGTTCTGAGGAGCTCGATACGGGAAGCACGATATGGGATCAAAACGACAAAGTAAAGGAGTGTAAAGAGTTGGTGTCTTGATCAAATATTCGAGATTTGGTAGTTAGAGCTGTGAATGTAACAGATAGACTGAATCCGAGTGATTTGGTTGGTTCTAGGAGCAGATTTCCGTGAGTTGTGAGTTTCTTGATGCTTTCTCGGTGCTGAGAATTTTGGGAGTTTCCTCGCAGGCGTTCTCTGAGGTGGGCTGGCGTTGACCTGACAACTGTGAAACGCGGTTCGCGCCACATATTCTTCCTCGAGTTCCAAGCCTTGCGCGGTGGCTGGTGAATCCATGAGCCCCTCAACTGCTCATTTTTGCTATCAGTTAGGGGGTACATAGCTGATCTAGCTTACACTGTTGATAGACGAATGATCTTTGGTATAACTTACAGCGGGTTTATTAGTTCAGACTTCCTGGATTGAGTAGACTCTCTGCATTTGTACGTTGAAGATACCCGCACCTTCATGGCAGACTTTGGTGCCACGATGAAGTGGATATCAAGGCTAGAAGTCGAGTCATTTATCGACAAAGCTGATCGATGATATGTTAATGTAGATTAGTCAGACATCGTTCATCCTAGGCCTGGAGTCGGAAACCCAAAGATCAGAGCACTACACAGCTACTGATGAATTTCAGCTTCAGGCTGTTGATTAAATTGATCACAACAGAAGAACACGTCAGTTATTATCAATCAAGGTGTCTTTCAAATTTTTTTGTTTCACCGTACTGACGTGCACGTACATCGTTGAATACCGGCTTGAGCTTAAACTTCACAATCATGGCCCACTCAATGAGCCAGAGCGGAACAAACAGCCACAGCAGCCAACCAACTAAAGTGGCCATTTTGCCCCTGTACACATCGATCGGGTCTCCCGTGCCTAGCACATCATCTAGAACCTTTCTCGCATACACATCGACGTTCATAGGGGAGTTGCTCTTGGCCATGTGTCTTCTAAGATTCATCGCACCCTCGAAATGTGGTGATGAGTACTTGGAAACAGTCGAAGCAGGACGTTTATCTGCGATATCTGTATCAACACCTCCTGTAATGACGTTAACAACCTTAACATCGAACGGTTTCATCTCGAGATGTAATGTGCGCGCATACTGATGAATAGCAGCCTTAGTGGAACTGTAGATGCAGCTGAATGGGAATGGGTGGATACCAGAAATGCTTCCAGTGAAAGCAATAGTACCCTTCGCAGCGATGATAAAATCCTGTAGTTCTCTGACTAGGCGTATCGGTCCAAAGACGTTAGTGGAGTAGGCTGACTCAACCATTTCGTCAGTGACGTCGAGTGCTGGTTGCGTGCATGAAACACCAGCGTTGTTGTACAAGAGATCAAGCTTGCCTTCTTTGAGCTCCATCTGGAGCTCCTTCTTCAGAGCTGAGCAGCTCTCGATGGACGTCACATCAAGTTCGATCGGAACCACAGTCCCATGGTGTCGCAGTGGTTCAATGAGATTAGTACGCCGTGCAGCAGCGTATACAATCCATCCTCTGCGAACAAGCTCCTTTGTCAACGCGTATCCAATATCACTTGAAGCTCCCGTCACAAGGGCAACTTTTCTGCGTTGTGTCGGGGTTTCTTTCGTTGACTTCATGTGGAACGTGTCTACTAAGTCTTACGACGAGCCTGATACTACACTTTGAGAATGAGCGACTAAGTGACATTCTTTAATACCGCGCAACATTGCGTTGATCTGAGCCATGAGGTTGCCGTCAGCAGCTACACCCCGCGTTTTGAGCCGATGTAGTTTCTTCCCCTCCTACGAACTTGGACCAACAGAATGCTAGCACGTGTGGCTGGGCCTAACTGCTGATGGATATATTTACTTGAAATAAACTTCTTCAGTCGAGATGCATCTCATCTCCACTGTACTTCCTCTTCAGTGCTGCGAAGATTGGGTAGAGCTTAAACTTGATCGACAACCCGATCTCAGCCATCCAACCGGGAAGGTAATACGAAAGGTATCCTAAAAGCAGGGCCTTATTACCTCTGTAGATATCGATAGGGTCCCTCGTACTTTCAATATCCATTATGACTCTTCTGGCGTATTCATCAGCAGGCATTGGATGGTTTCTTGCAGACATCTCTCTTCTGATGTCCCAAGCTTCGTTGAATTCTTTACAGTTCCACTTGGAGTCCTCTGGTACTGGATTCTTGTCAGCAATATCTGTATGAACACCACCGGTAACAACGTTTATCACTCTCACACCGAATGCCTTCATTTCGATGTGCAGTCCACGAGCATACGCGTGGATTGCAGCCTTGGATGCACTGTACACAGCAGAGAATGGGAATGGCACTACTCCAGAGAGAGAGCCAGTAAACAAAATGGTCCCTTTAGCTGCAATTACAAAGTCCTGGAGGTCTCTGGTCAAACGAGCAGGTGCCAGCAGGTTCACACCTATACACTGCTCAAGACGCTCATCGCTGACATCTAGTGCTGGTGCTGTGCAAGACACACCGGCATTGTTGTACAGAACGTCCAATTTGCCATCTTTCAGCTCATGGGTGAGATATTCTTTCAATTCAGCACAGCTCTCCTTTGATGCAACATCCAGCTGGATTGGGACCACCCCAAATTCCTTCAGTGGCTCCATCAATTCAGTACGACGTGCGGCAGCGTACACTTTCCATCCTTTCTGAGCGAGTTGCTTGGATATTTGATAGCCAATACCGGAGGATGCACCAGTAATAAGCGCAGTTTTTTGACGGGTTTCTGTGATGTCAGACATTTAGTAGTTTCGAATGTACAACAAGTATGAATTATGTGGGTGCCTCGGACTGCCGGAAGGATAATAATGCGAGCTAAGTCATCTAAAGGCCTCCGAGAGTGGCTTGGTATGATGGCTGCGGCCTACTTCAGAGGCCGGGTAACCCCACGGATGTGGATTTCCGCGAACTTTCGATGCTGCGACGTCCACCACCACTCACACTGGAAAAAGACAGCTTATTTGAACTGCTCATCGAGTGTGTTTTTGTCAAATTCTAAATTGACTTAACGGACAACTGTTACGCTAACCCAGCCACAGTGCTATCTTCACGCCCCTTCTGCTTTCCCCAGGTCGCTCATCAGACCTTCAGAAAGTTAACAGCTGCGTTAAATCGTCCATTCACCACATCGCTTTCGGCTCAATCATCTAACAAAAGAAAACGAACCACTAAAATGTCTGGTCAGGCTGCTGAGTTCTCTCGTGAGAACTTGGAGAACGTCCTCAAGCGTCGTTTCTTCTTCGCTCCATCTTTTGAAATCTACGGTGGTGTCTCTGGTCTTTACGACTACGGTCCACCAGGTTGTGCCTTCCAGGCTAACGTCATTGACATGTGGAGAAAGCACTTTGTTCTTGAGGAGGACATGCTCGAGGTTGACACCACCATGTTGACTCCATACGAAGTCTTGAAGACTTCTGGTCACGTTGACAAGTTCTCTGACTGGATGTGTAGAGACATGAAGACTGGTGAGATCTTCAGAGCTGACCACTTGGTCGAGGAGGTTTTGGAGTCCAGACTCAAGGGTGACAAGGAGGCCAGAGGTCTCGTTAAGGACGCCAACGCCGATGCCCAGGAGGACGCCGACAAGAAGAAGCGTAAGAAGAAGGTCAAAGAGATCAAGGCTGTCAAGCTTGACGACGAAGTCGTTGCTGAGTACGAGTCTGTCTTGGCCAAGATCGACGGTTACTCCGGTGAGGAGCTTGGTCAGTTGATGGTCAAGTACGACATTAACAACCCAGTCACCAACGGTGCCTTGGAGCCTCCAATGGCTTTCAACTTGATGTTTGAGACTGCTATTGGTCCTTCCGGTCAATTGAAGGGTTACCTCAGACCAGAGACTGCTCAGGGTCAGTTCTTGAACTTCAACAAGCTCTTGGATTTCAACAACTTGAAGATGCCATTTGCCTCCGCTGCCATTGGTAAGTCTTTCAGAAACGAGATCTCTCCAAGATCTGGTTTGCTCAGAGTTCGTGAGTTCTTGATGGCTGAGATTGAGCACTACGTTGACCCAGAGAACAAGAAGCACGAGAACTTCTCCGAGGTCAAGGACATCAAGCTCCAGTTCTTGCCAAAGGACGTTCAGCAGGCTGGTTCTACCAAGCCTGTTGAGACCACCATTGGTGAGGCCGTTGCTTCTGGTATGGTTGACAATGAGACGTTGGGTTACTTCCTCGCCAGAATCTACCAGTTCTTGATCAAGATTGGTGTTGACAAGAACAGATTGAGATTCCGTCAGCACATGGCCAACGAGATGGCCCACTACGCTGCCGACTGTTGGGATGCTGAATTGCACACTTCCTACGGTTGGATTGAGTGTGTTGGTTGTGCTGACAGATCTGCTTACGACTTGACTGTCCACGCTAACAAGACTAAGGAGAAGCTCGTTGTTAGACAAAAGTTGGACGAGCCAATCACTGTCACCCAGTTTGAGATTGATTTGGAGAAGAAGAAGTTTGGTCCAAAGTTCAGAAAGGACGCCCCAGTTGTCGAGAAGTTCCTCACATCTCAGTCTCAGGATGAGTTGATCAAGATGAAGGAGCAGCTGGACAAGGACGGCAAGGTTACATTCAAGGTTCCAGAGCTTGAAGGTGAGGTTGAGTTGGACACTACTTTCATCAACATTGAGCAGAGAACCCACACTGAGCACGTTCGTGAGTACACACCTAACGTTATTGAGCCATCCTTCGGTATTGGCCGTATCATCTACTCTGTTTGGGAGCACAGCTTCTGGTCTCGTGCCGAGTCCACTGAGCGTGGTGTCTTGTCCTTCCCACCTATTGTTGCCCCAACTAAGGTTTTGCTTGTCCCATTGTCCAACAATGAGGAGTTGGCTCCAATCACCAAGGAGATCTCCCGTATCTTGAGAAAGGAGCAGATTCCATTCAAGGTCGATGACTCCGGTGCCTCTATCGGTAAGAGATACGCTAGAAACGATGAGCTCGGTACCCCATTCGGTATCACCATCGACTTCGACTCTGTTAAGGACGGTTCCGTTACATTGAGAGAGCGTGACTCCACTAAGCAGGTTAGAGGTGATGTTAAGGAGATCATCAAGGCCATCAAGGAGATCACCTACGAGGGTATCACTTGGACTGAGGGTACTAAGAACTTGACTCCATTCGAGACCAAGGCCGAGGACGAGGAGTAAGTTACACATATAAACTACTCTGTTACATATACCTAAATCACATATCCCGTACAAAACTCAACTGTAGGTATTAGACTAATTGTTGCACATTTAGCTGCCTACGGGACCCGAACGCTGATTACCAAGCACCCGAACACCACTAATCTCAGCTCCTTATTATTTCTTTTTTGGTCAGGGGCAACACACATGGCACAGCTCGAATTCTTTTCAGCCAATGGAAACCGCATCATAGGGCATCATATCATCACTTGTTGTGAGTAGTTGCAAGGTTCAATCTCACAACACCTCTGTGTGAAACTTTACTCCATATATTCCATCATGAGTGCAACCAACGCCATCAAAGAGACAGCTAAGATTCTTGTCAAAACATTAGAGGCCTTCCCAAAGGAGAGACTCACGGAACTCTCATTCAAAGACTCTCAACTTGACAGATTCAGACCAATTGCCGGTATTGCCAACCCACAGAAGTCCAAGGGTAAGTCCCTCGTTGAGATCGTGAAGGAAGTTCACCCATACACTATCAAGGACATTGAAGTGAAAGCCAACGAGGACTACACAGAAAAAGCTTTGATTCAGCAAATCAAGGCATTGAAGAGCATCCAATCTAACCAGTACAGAGATTACTACTATCCAACGTATAAGCTCTTGAAGCCACAGGGAAACCCAGCTTACTACGACAGACTGCTCGCTGAGATTGCCGGTGAGGGTAACGAGAACCTCATGACAGGTTTGAGAACTGTTCTTCTGGGTAAATGATCAGTGTCTACTGATTATATTGCTTTGCATACATTTACGGTTTATTTCTCGCTGCTTGGCACACAACTTCTGTACATATATGATTGATGATTTATTGTTATTCTACAGTAGCTGCAGTTCATTTCTTTGCGAAATTCACTGATATCTTGTGGTCTCGTATCGTCAGAGCCTTGTTCTGCTCTTTGGCTGGTATAGCATCTTTCTCCTTCTCAAAATCCACAAATGCCACACGTCTCACAGATACCAGCCTAATGGCGATATAACCAGTATACTTCGAGAAGACAGCTTCCAACTCTTCCTTTGTAGTATCTGTTGGAAGATCCTGTAAAAGCAAAACCTTGTTGGGTGGTGTGTTATTGAGGTTAACAGTGACTGGCTTCTGAGCCTGGTCTCCAGCCTTCCTCTCATCAACCTGCCTTTTGTAATCCAGTCTTTGCTTTATGTACTGGTCATACTTTTCCTTGTCTTCTCTAGTCTCCACTGTTTTGTTCGAGCTACTTCTGGCTAGCGTTACGACCAGCTTCTTCTAGAAGAGTTCATGTCCATCGAGCGCAGCTAGCGCCTGCTTCGCTTTTGACTCGTCCTCAAAAGCCACGAACGCTTGCCCTCTCATCTTCAAGTTCTTGTGTGCTGTTATGCTCAGTACTGGGCCAAACGGTTCGCATAATTGTCTCAATTTGCCCTTCAAAGTATTGAGTGAAACCTTCTCATTGATGTTGCGAATGTAGAGACTGACAGAAGCGGTTAGTAGATGGTCTTGAGCGTCACCAATTCACAGTTAAACTCACGTGTCGTTGTAGTTGTATGTTGGCACCTCCATCTTAGTCTGCAGATAATACGGTACTTTAAGAGCTCATTGCCCTTCTGTTCAATGAGGGTGGTTAGAACAGCCGTTGATTAAAGATTCGCTCCAGCGCGAACTCAATCATCCACATCAACACACAGGATCAACAATCAACGCAAGTATATGGCTCTTGACTGGTGACTTGCCTTACCATAGCTTGCCCACGAGATTCACTATGCTCAATCACGAGGGCTTTCTCAGTATCGCCCCTTTCTTCAATGGCGGAGATGATGACGCTGACCGCCGGCGTCGCGTCAACCGCCTGTTTGCCCGTGTGCGCCTACTTACAAGCTCACTTGTACTGAACAACCACGAGGCCAGTTTCCTCAGCGGCTATGTGCACTGGGCAGCTATCTGCCATTCTCTGGATGATCTCGAGCTATCGCTGGCGTCAGTAGTTGAGTATTTGAACTGGCTGCTACTGTCTCACATTGATCATCTCTCTGAAACACGAAGTCATGACGCGTCTCTAGCTTCAACTGATGATTTACGGGCGCTTCACCTAGCCATGTTCAGAGTAGTGAAGAATCTGGTGCTGGTTGATATCGACGACGAGTATAAATTGGCTTGGAGGATCACCGCTATCAGCAGTGTGTTTGATGCGCTTCGGACCGCTGAATGGACCTCTGAGCAGACCGCAACTGCAAAGTGTGCTATCACTCATGTCCTTCAGATAAGGACAGAAGGGATTGATACACACTACGACCCTCCGAAATTTGCCTTTATGAGTACATCAGGGACTGCACCGGAGAGCCAGGACAGCGCCAACTCGATCACCGATGCGCAGCGTATTCCTGCATTCACAACCACCTCAATGGAATCAGACGGAATCAAATCACCTACAGATACGGGCGACTCTAGGAGCCGCTTGAACTCACCAGAAACACTTGGTCATATCATTAATACTACAAATGAGCCCATCAAGGAGCTGCCCATATCCTAGGAGCAGCAGGCACCAACAGAGCCTCACCTTCGAGAGTCAATGCTTGAGATTGCAGCCACGCCTAGTTCAACACAAGTGGAGTCACATGAGGAGCATACCAAATCATAGGTGGTGCGGTCCTCATAGCCCGACACCAGTGGACATTCAACCGTTGAGATCAGACCTTCTCAGGTCTCTACACAGAGATCGACAACTATAGCCCCAGTTGCCAGCTTTGTTGATGCTCTTGAAACATCTGAAGGCATCACAGATAGCTCAGTTGAACGAGCAGTCGATAAAGCTGATGAAGTGATGGATCTTCTGCAACACAAGAGATCGTTGACTTCGTCAATTTTGAAAAAGATTGAGCACGTCTCAGAGCTGATTCAAACGGTGAACAAGGAGAATAATGACGCCAGCAATAAGAGACAAGCCAAATTCGATCAGTACGCTAAGACGATTAGCCACGATGTTGACATGCTTTAGCAAACACTGGCAGATCTAGCTGAGGGACTACAAAACATGGAACCGGTACTGGAGCAGAAACTCACCAGTCTGGGCCACGACACGAAGCTCTATTTAGAGTACATGGACCGAAGATTGAACAAGCTCCATGAACAAACTATATCTAACGATCGACTCGCATCAGTTGTTCCGAAATTGGAGACTGATATTTTCGAGTTGGGCTATTAGTTAACTCAGTTGAAGGAGTGTACTGACAGGAAGATCGATAACAGGTTCACGAATGATAGGGACGCGCTTGATCATTACGCCCAGGATTTGAAGGAAATTGAACAAAGAACTGTCAAGATGGATGCTGATCACAAGAAGGAGATTTCTACTATCGTCAAGAGGGTAGAACATGCTCTCATCTACACACATAAAGTTGATCAAGATTTGAGAGCTCTCACTGAACGATTTTCACTCACTTCCTTCCGGTCTCGCATTACAAAAGTGGAAGAGACATTGGATGAGGCTATCTTCAGTTGGTACTAGACCGCGGAAGATCTTAAGAAGGCCATGGAGGTGATACATAAGAAAACAGCAGTGTCTTCGACCGCAGATTGGAAATCAGACAGCGAGGTACTCGAGTCCGAGTTGAGACAGGTCAAGAAGGAGAACGACAAGTTGAAGATTAAAGTCAATCTACTCGAAAAACAACAAATTTCATTTGTTGAAAGGCTATAGCATATGGAGCAGAAACTGGGTGGAATGGGTTATGCTCGAGCATCTCCAGAATTATCAGATTCCTTTGGTCTTTCTCAGGCGAAAGCACCAAGCCAAACTGACATTACAGATATTCCATCATCGAATGCCCTTCCTTCATTTCAACCACCTACACAATCTAGCGAATCACATGATGAAGTGCTCAGTTCATTGGATTCTGACGGCGAGCCGGTATTACGGCCACGTCATAGCTCAACACATTCGAAGCCTATTCAAGCAACTGCAGGTAACCTGCTCACTGACACCACTGCAGAAGTGATACGTCACAGTCAGTTATCACCCTAGGTTGCTACACAAGGTAAAGAATCGGCCAGTGCCCGGAGACTCGAGCAGATCAGCTAGTACAGCGAGACACTTGCTGCATCCAGGAATATCAGCGGCCTTCTGAGAAAAAAATCTACTTCTCCCAGTAAGGCCATGTCTTATAATCCGTCTTTAAACAAAACAATACTGCTCAAAAGGAAGAACCCAATGAATTATCCAGCCAGCTTGTTAAAAAACATCAAACTTGTCAGGAATGCTGACAGATCTCCTACGAAAAGCCATGATACCGGCGCGTGATGAGGTATTAAATTGGTGTAATATGCATTTAGAACGTGAGCTCTGTGAGTATTTATTCAAGCTTAGTTGATGCCAATAGACGACGAACCTGCAGGAACAACGTTCTTAGTCTCCATAGACTTTTTGTCCTTTCCAGTGAACTGCTTATCAGCATCGTCATACTGTGGGACGAAGTCGTCCATAGGCACCTCACTCAAATCATCAGCTTCTGGCAACTTGTCCTCTGGAATTTCATCCTCGTCATCATCCAGTTCTGGCAAAATCAAGTTCAAGATAGTACCGATGATACCAGCAAGGGCGTAAGATGACTCCATGATAACAACGATGGCATCCAAGAAACCCAGGAGTGCATTGTTATCACCAGCGTAAGTAAAGACGTTCGAGAACCATGTTGGAACCAAGATGGCACCAAAGCCCGGAAGTAATGAAGCAGTGAGAACGAAACGATCCCTTCTGGTGAACTTGCATGTAGAGATGATCTTAAGACCAGAGACAGCGACAGATGTGAAGAGGAAAGAGGTCATACCACCAAACACTGGTTTTGGAATGGCAGTCAGAGCAGCCGAAAATTTAGCAAATATACCCATGATCAAAAGGATAAAACAACACCAGTAACCAGAGACTCTGTTGGCACATTTGGTGATAGAGATGACACCGTTGTTCTGGGCAAAGGTAGACATTGGTGTAACGGTACACAGACCTGCTAACAAACCGTTCAGACCATCAGCCAAAACACCACCTTGGATTCTGGACTCATAAGCAGGACCTTCAACTTCCAGTCTGGAAACCTCAGATGTAGCAGTCAAGTCACCGATGGTCTCAACGCACAAAACAATGTAGACAATCAACATTGGCAAAACAGCTGGACCATACACAGTTAATGGGAATGTCTCCACCCAAATGAATGAAGCCACTGGAGCAGCGTCAATACCAGAACGGTCAAAGTATCCACAAGCAGCAGCAACGATGCAACCAACAAGCAAACCGAGGATGACTGAGCATGACTTCATGATTGGAGCACCCCACTTTTCAAATGCGATAATGGAGACATACACCAAAAAGGCCAAACCGATGAACTCTGGAGCACCTTGTGGCAAGGCGTGTGGTGCTCCCTCGTATGGACAGATACCATTAACACAGCCGGAACCACCAATAACATCAGTAAAACCCGAACCAACAAGGGAAACACCCATGAGAAGAACAACGGAACCGGTAACTGTGGCCGGGAACAACTTCTTCAAGAATCTTGGTGGGATGAAGGACATGGCGATCTCCAACAAGGCACAGACACATGACGTGCCCAGAATGGCACCATAACCCTTAGGACAAGGCAGCATTGTTCCGTCATCTGCAACAGGACAATAACCAGAGCTGTACATGATTGGGAAGACCTTCTGGACAACGACGATAACACCGAAGGAGGTCCCGACGACTGAGAGCATACCTGAACCGATGTAGTATGGGGTCTTGTAGATGTGGAATCTGGTGATCTGGATAACAGAGAGGATAGCAGAGACGATAAGTGAAGTGGAGACAAGGTAGTTTTGCTGCTCAGTGGTAGCATTGAGAGCAGAAGCGATGAGTAAGGGAGGGGTCATGACACCGGCAAGCATGGCCAAAGCGTGCTGAAGACCAAGGATGAATCCGAGGAAGACTGGCATCTCATCGTTGAGTCCAAAGAATGGCTGTCTGATCTTCTGTCTCTTGAGGAATGGTACTTTAGGGGTGAAGAGGTACTGGTAGTTATAGTCACCGAGAAGACCATCTCGCGTGGTGAACTTGTGAACAGCTCTGTTCACGTGGAACTTTACAGCTTCGGTGATAGCGGACATATTGAATGGACGAACTGAGGTGACTTCAATTGATTTTAGTGTGTTGATCAGAGACGGAGACTTTTGTTGCCTAGAGTGATCACGGGCTATATCAGTGGGGCGATGTCTGAGTGTTTGTGAGGAAAAGGGAGATGCAGAGTGAAGGATCAAAGCCAGTTTTGGAGTATAAAACTGAGCAATAAGACAAACAAAGACTAGAAGAATGGGTGTTAACAGAGAACTGCAGAACGCTGGCCAAACTACAACAATTGCAAAGTAAGCTCATCGTCTCTTTATGTGACAAATTTTTTTGCTGGCGGAACGCCAGCACCGAGTCACCCGTCATCTATAGACTGTATTATGCACCAGATACGCAATCTCAGTGGTTTAACTCCGCAGCGGAGATTCTCGCTGCAGTTAGTGCCGTTCGTCTGGTGCATATGTACGGTTTTGGCAAGCGGCTCCTCTTCTCGTTATTGTGGTTTTTTTTCTTTTTTATCAATTAATTCACACTAAAAACTTGACCGTTCAAGGATCGAACTCATAACAAAACACCAGTGTTGGTTATCTATGATGATCTACAGTTCACAATTTATTCGTAGTATCTAAAGCGTTGGGGTTCTTTACACACTTCTGAATCATTCGGCATCTGACATCACCTCGTCAACATCGCTGTAGAGGTCACTGTCAAGATCCTCTGGAATGTCGTCGTCACTTTCGTCAGCACTGCCCTCGTTGTCAGAAACGTCTTCACCGGCATCAATTCTTCTCTGTCTCTCCTCCTCGCGAGCTTTACGTCTCTCCTTCTTAGCGTCCTTCTTGGCCTTCTTTTTGGCAATGTTGTCAGCTTGCTCCTGCTTTCTTTGATCTTTAAGCTTCTGCTTGGCAGCGTGCTGCTTCTCCAAAGCGGCGATCTCCTTCTTGGACTTCTTGATGTCCTTGTGGTACAGCACTTTACCAGAGGCAACACCGTCTTCAATCTTAGTCAAGTGCAATCTCAATCTTGGACCAATCTCAGTGAGCTTGATGGCTCTCTTCTTGACGTTGCTTGTCTCAGCAGCACCCTCCTCGGTTGACTTCTTCTTGCTTTGCGTTACAGCGGAATCATCCTTCACATCAACAATACTGTCCTCCTCCAGCTCAGAGTCAGACGTGAAACCACCAACGGAGTACGGATCGGTCAACAGCTCAGAGACATCGGTAGCTCGTCCCAGATTTGGCAGCTTTTTGTGTGTGTTGCTCTTGGCACTTATAAGCTTCTTGATGTTCTTGGAGCCCTCAACTGGTTTGGTGTCGATAGTGAAATGGCGGAGATCAATGGCTCCGGTTTCAAGATCCTTGTTGATCATCAGCACACGCTTGACGGAGCTGAGCTTGGTCAGATGTGGCTGAATTGGTGGGAACATGTTCTGGAATGTGGTGATGAGGAGTTTTTCGTGTGGTTCAGCTGTGGCTGGGTTGGTGAACCCATTAAGCACCAAAAGTGGTGGGTTGAGGTACTCCTTGGACTCTTTTGTGATGGATTTTGGACGCTTGAGGATCTTTCTCACGTCTTTACAGAGAGAGTAGTTCTCCACTTTGAAAGAGATAGTTGGGCCTCTGGACATTCTTGCAATTCTGAGTTGTGTAGTACCTGCATCGGATTGGGAGAAAACCATGAGATGTGACACATTCAGAGGACCAGCCATAACGACAAAGTCTCTGAGCTTGTTCGACTTACGCTCTTTCAGTCTGATGGCAGTGTGAGGCTGCATCACATTACGCATGTCTCTTACCAGTTGTGACAGGGAATGGTTCTTCATGTTGGACCCCAGCCTGAGAACCATGGAGCGCGGGACCTTGGTCTCCTCATCGGTAGACTTAACGTGTGTTCTTCTTTTACTCTGGGTGAATATTGTTAGCTCATCTTCCTCAATGTGGGTTTACCTGACAGACTTACTCTTCTTTTAGCCATTTTATAGTGTTTGCAGTGACTTTAGTACGAAAAGATAAGAAGTGTTATGGGGTGAGAGAGCCTTCTAGTACTGAAAATTTTCTACGAGTGCGATGACATCCGCACACCAGATTACGCCCTGGATGAAAATTTATAGCTGTGCTGAAGCTGACATATTCATTGATCTTAGTGTTATGTTTTGTTTGTTCCAGTATTGAAAGTGGGAATATATAGGCAGAAATGGCATCCACACACAGAGTTACCAAAAAAAGCGGCAAGGCCAAGCAGGAGTCTGCTCTTGAGCTGGCTAGAAAGATCAAGCAGCGTGCCCTCGAGAAGAAGCAGAAACAGGATGAACAGGAGCCATCTCCAGAAAGCAACAACACTACAGATTCATCTGATGAGAGCACCAAGAGAACTGAGGAAGAGGAAGTGGAACCAGTAAAGAAAATTGAGTCATTTAGAGACCTCGAGTTGATTCCAGAACTGCTCGAAGCATGTGAAGCTCTTAAGTTCTCCAAGCCTACACCCATCCAGGCAGAGGCCATTCCATGGGCTCTGAAGGGCCGTGACATTATTGGTTTGGCTCAGACCGGTTCCGGTAAGACCGCTGCTTTCTCTATCCCAATTTTACAGGCTCTCTACGACGCGCAGACACCATTTTTCGGTCTTGTATTGGCGCCAACTAGAGAGTTGGCTTACCAGATTAGAGAGACATTCGATGCCCTGGGATCAAACATGGGTTTGAGATGTGCCACTATTGTCGGTGGTATGGACGCCATGGACCAAGCTAGAATGCTTATGAGAAAGCCACATGTTATTGTTGCCACACCTGGTAGATTGCTTGACCACTTGGAGAAGACAAAGGGTTTCTCTCTCAGGGCTCTAAAATTCTTGGTCATGGATGAAGCAGACAGATTACTGGATATGGAGTTCGGTCCAGTGTTGGACAAGATCCTCAGTATCATTCCTAGGGAAAGAACCACATATTTGTTCTCTGCCACTATGACTTCGAAGATTGAGAAGTTGCAAAGAGCCTCACTCACAAATCCAGTCAGAGTCTCTGTGTCTGACAGATACTCCACTGTTGAGGGTTTGATCCAAAAACTCATGGTTGTACCAAATGGATACAAAAACACATATCTTGTGCACATTCTCAACGAGAACATTGGTAAATCAACTATCATTTTCACCAGAACGTGTGCCCATGCCCAAAGAACGGCACTTCTTTGTCGTATGCTCAACATGCCAGCCATCCCACTACACGGTCAACTCACACAATCACAAAGACTCGGCGCCCTGAACAAGTTCAAGTCTGGCCAAAGAAGTATTCTGGTTGCCACCGATGTTGCTGCTAGAGGTTTGGATATCCCATCCGTCGACTTGGTTGTCAACTACGACATCCCAACGGACTCCAAGGCTTACATTCACAGAGTTGGTCGTACTGCTCGTGCGGGAAGATCCGGTAAGTCCATTTCACTTGTCACACAATATGACCTTGAGCTGTTCTTGAGAATTGAGTCTGCAATTGACCAGAAGCTGCAGAAGGAAGTCCCAGACAGACAGGCCATCACAATGCTTCACCCAACCGTGGATAAGGTGTTGGCCCAGGCCATCAGAGAGACCAAGGAGTTCCAGGAAAATAGACCAAGAAAGGGTAAGAAGGGTAGCAGAGGCGATGACGACCGTGAGGAGCAGTGATATGAACGTTAAACAGACTCACAATGAAACACTTTATTGATATAATCGATGTAGGTAGGTTGTTAGTGTATTCGCCCTCGGATATTTGCCGGTCAGGTGCGGTCTACCCTCGTAATTCGAACAGAGGTTACCCGGTCGAAATGCTGACAGAACGAAGAGGCAGGAAACGGCGTTTAAACAATTTAACAAGGGCGTCGTTCAGAGTTTAAACAATGTTCGAACCCATCACGAGTGTTGGACCTTCGTAGAGATACAGAGATATTGGTAGGTGCCTGTGGTGGCCTTCTTTGAATCAGTGTTATCACTCATCATTCTCAAGACGTTGATACCATTCCCAAGTCAACAAAGCTGAGGTCCAGTTGGAAGGCACGCAAACTACGTCTACGATTATAACTATGCCAGCTCAACAACACATCATAGCAGAACGGCCACTATGGCAGAGTGATGAAGCTGTATCAGAGTGCTTCCTCTGTCAATCCAAGTTCACCTTCTTCCGCCGCAGACACCACTGTCGCCGCTGTGGCAGAGTTGTGTGTGCCTCCTGCTCGCAAACCCATGCCATATACGAAAGGGGTGCGACCATTGTCACTGCTCCTGATGCACTATTTCCCGAGCCAGAATTTGTCCCACATAGAACATGTGATGGATGTCTCGCTGAGTTGCTCTTTATTGGTGTTGTTGTGAGAGACGGCGAAGGAGAAATCGTGAGAGTAGTTCCTGAAGAGCACCACCAAGACGCCCCTTCATCATCATCTACTGTTGACAACACTACTGTACCCATGGAGGTTCCATCCAAAAGTGTAAAGGATCGAACATAGCAGTAGACAGTTACTCTGGATAACGGTGATAATGATACCGACTCAGAACGTGATAGATGTCCGATTTGTGGGGTTGCACTGAAGGACAAGTCCGAATCGCAGAGGGAAGAACATATCAACTCGTGCTTGACAGAAGCAGAGTTCAGTGGGTCTCCAGAACACCCAAGGGGAACTAGCAATAGAATGCTTGTTTACTACGTTCCGTTCCCAGATGCTACTCATAAAGTGGTGATGTCTTGTTCGGAGGCTTCGAATGCTTCTGGGAATACCCCAGTAAACGGTGAGAAGCTCCTTCCGACAATTGAAGAATGCGTGATATGTCTGGAAGATCTTAAACCGGGTGATAAGGTTGGTCGTCTCGAGTGCTTGTGTGTGTTCCACTACAAATGTATCAAATCTTGGTTCAAGAGGAAAGGTCCGGGTGAATGTCCAGTGCATGCTGTACATATGTGAGGCGAATATACGTCGAGGAAACTTAAACTTGTGCTTTCATTATATTGTTCTATCAACATGCTTGTATGCATTCATCGTCTAAGACGAGATGCTGTCTCCCTCATGATTCTTTCCAAAATTTTGGGGCGAATTGGTTTCGAGATAAAGTCGGACATGCCACATGCGATACACCGATCTCTGTCATCCACTTCAACATTGGCCGTGAGTGCAACAATTATTGGCATCAAACTCGATTCGCCATACTTTTCCCTCAGCTCAGTTGATGTCTCGATACCGTCCTTGTATGGCATCTGTATATCCATCAAAATAAGGTCGTAGTTTCTTCCGGTCTCCTAGATCTGGTTGCTACACATCTCCAATGCTTCAACGCCATGTGCAGCACAGTCGGCACTATACCCGAGTTTCTTCAAATGTAGCAAAGCAACCTTTGTGTTCACAGCATTGTCTTCCACTAGTAAAATTTTTAGAGGTGTACTATCAGACAGTTTCTCGTCAGTTTTTGGAGACACAGGTGGGGCTGTAACAATAGGATTAGTTTTTCCAATTGTGATATTCGAGTCGCCAATCAGCTTGCGAAGCTTTGAACTCAGAAATGGGAGCAAAAGCACCGGGTGGCTTCTCTTTGTTATGTGCTTAGCAACACTTCCGTAGCGGCTTATCAAAATCAGTCTCTGAGATGGAAGAGACTGGATCATCTCGACGGGAAGTTTCTCGTAACATTGGGGTGTCACAAACGCAAAGGAGTAAGAATCAAGGGATTGAATACTTGCCACATCGTTGCTCATTTCCGGGGCACATCCAGTTTCTTGCTCAATGAATTCCTTGAGTGCCCTTGAACTGTAGCAGTTTTCAGCAAGGATGAGGATTTTTGAGCATTTTGGCACGATTGATGTTCTTTTCTTTTGCTTAGTGGGGAAAACCATCGTAATGTAGAACGTAGTTCCCTCACCTTCTGTACTTTCAAACTTAATTTCTCCGTCCATCAAGTCAACTAACTTCTTTGAAATGGCCAAACCAAGACCTGAACCACCATAGACTCTTCTGGAGGACCCATCAACTTGACTGAATGCACCAAACACCTTAGCCTGAGAGTCCTTCGGAATACCGATACCTGTATCCGCAATGCTGATAGTGAATTCATATGCGTCACTGTCAAGTATCTTCTGCGCGTGGGACTTTACCACTATTGAACCTTTCTGGGTGAATTTCAACGAGTTGCCCAAAATGTTGATAATAACCTGTTTGAACCTGATTACATCTCCACACACCATGTCTATATCTGGAGATTTGTTGAAGTACGCCAGCTCGATGTCATTCTGTGATGCTTGTTCGGCAATTAGCTACATTGAGCTTTCAACACATTCAGCCAGAGAGAACCATTCGTTGTCGAGTTGGAGGGCTCCATGTTCGATCTTGGAGAATGTCAAAATGGCATCAATGATATTCAGAGTGACCTGAGCTGATGATTGAATAGTTTCAACATATTCCCGCTGCAGTGGGTCCAATTTAGTGTCGAGCAAAAACCCCGCACATGCAAATAAAGAATTGAAAGGGGTTCTTATTTCATGCGACATATTTGATAAGAAGGTTGCCTTTTCTGCAGTGGCATCTTCTGCGGCTTTCTTAGCCACCATGGTGCGATGATAAAGTCGTGCTTTATCAATAGCGAATGCAGCTTGTGTAGCCAACAGCCCAATCAATTCCTTCTGTTCAGAACTGAACATATGTGCAGATAATCCACTGGTTTCTAGGTACAATGCACCAATCACCTCGATGTCATTTTTAACCGGAACACAAATAAAGTTTCTTTCCGTGCCCTCCTAGAAATATGCGTCTCCGTCAATCACTTTCTGTAGTTGTATGTTTGGCTCGCCAAAACTTTCCGCAATGACACCTGTTTCCACAGTGTACTTTAATAGCGATCTAGGTAGCTTGAGTCTGATGGTGTCCTCAGGCTGTAAATGGTTCATAAATGAAGGTCCACCAACTGCTCTCACCTGCAGAACTCCCATGTCATCTCTCAGTGAAAAGACTGCATAGTCAGCATGAAAAATTGGCACAGTCTCCTGAATCAAATTCTCTGTGATCGATTCAACATTGATGCTTTCTGAGATTGACAGAGTGGCCTTCAGTGCTGCTAAGAAGTCTGGTTCAGGTTTTGACGAGGAAGATGAAGAAAAATTATGATTGCTTTCTCGATTGAAAACTGAAGAGAGGAAGTAACTGATGGGTGGAATAATAGATGAGTCTGTTGACCTTCTGGTCCCAGCCTCATTAACATCAAATTCGAAGTTATCAAACGCTTCTGGGTATGACTGCTTTAGGTAAGCAGCTGCAAAACTGAATTCACCAGAATGATAACAGCGAGCAGCATCACGAATATGCTTGTTTGCTCTCTTTTGAGATCCACAAGTTTGTTTCAACCACTTTGCACATCGCTGGTTGATGAACCCTCCATCTAGCGGAAGATCGAAGGATAAACTTAGATCAATAGCATCCTGATACGCGTCGAGTACCTCGATACTTGAAGCACCATCAAGTCGCATATACTCAGCAACATGCAAAGCGTATTTGGACTTGAATAACTTCGGTGAATTCTCCTGACACTGCCTCAAGAATTCCAGTCTTTCCTTGATCAGCTTCTTCTTGACAGTATAATCTGTGTGCGGGTTGTCCATATTTTGAGCAGTTCTGGTCATGATTAGCCAAACCGTATTTATATTGTAAGGTATCTCCTTTGTGATGTTATTAACCTCAAGCTCAACAGTCTTCATTGAAAGATTCTCAGAAGCTGTGTATCGATTTTCAGTCCACATCATAACAGAATAATAGAAACATCTGAAGAAAAAGCCTGTCTTCATTGGATTAAACTCTGGATCTTTCAACACATCATATGTGTCGTCGTATGGAAGCCTCAAAAAATGTCTGTAAAGGGTTACGGTGATATTGAACCAAGCACGATTGCTTGGGTCCTCCAAGGCAATCTTACTGACCGATTGTACTAGTGTGGTGTATATGATTTTCAGGTTTCCACCATTCAGTACCTCGAGGGTGGGTTTCAGAAACGTTCTCATGATGAAGTTGACCGACCCCCTTGAGTACATGAGAGACGAAGACGCAGCATAAAGGTCGTAGAACTTCAACAGGTCTTCAACAGGCTCCAAGTATACACCGATGGAGAAGACGTACACGTATAACACTTTGTTACAGAAGTCCAAGGAGACATATTTTGTAGATTTCAACAGTTGGAGAGCAAGCTGGGAGAGCTCCTTTGATTCCTCAACTGAGTTTTCGACTCGCATCATGGCTAGAACAATATAGCCAAGAGCAGAAAAGCCAGATGCGCCACACACCAAAGAGTGCTTGACGATATAGTGGCCCACAAGGGCTAGTAATAAGAGATCACCGCGATCAACTGCCAAGAAGGCCACTTCGGCCATGACCTCTTGGAGTACCTTGACTTGTTCAGTGGGCTTGTTTCCCCTCTTGATGATATCTTCAATCTGATAAACGGATCCTGGTAGTGAAGCCCGGATTTCCTAAATCTGTGCCTCAAAAGTATCTGGGTTGAGCTGGAAAGGGACTCCACACTTGTTAAGACATGAAGCTGCTTGTTGCATGCATTCATCTGTCCGGTCAGCCAATGACAGTGCCTGCATATATATCAGTACAACCTTGGGGTCTTCTTTAAACTCTTGGTCGTGCGAATCAATAAACTCGATCACACTTTGGACTGAGGAAGTCCGTATCATGCATTTGATGATCTCATAGTCGATCTCAAATAGCTGTGTGAGGTTTGTGGGGCCATCCAAATTCTCGGTGACCTTCCTTGCAACCTTGAGGAAGCGTAGAGCAGGTACAAAATCGAAAATCTTGTAACAGAATCTCTGAGCCATAAACAGAATCTCGAGATAGATTTCTGCCTCTTCAATAGACCTTATTTCAGTGTAAGATTGTGCAAAATGATTGGCGATCTTCATACATGAAACTGCTTTGCTTTCGGTCGTATTGCCTGAATGATAAAATCTTAAGCCAATAGTTTTGTGTATCTCAGCAAGTTCCTTCTCGTTCATCTAGTTTTCAATCATGTACGAATAAAGCGAGTCATGGCACAAGGCAAATAATGCAAGAGATGACATATCATTGATGTCGTCATCCGTAACTGGAAATGGGAGTTTTTCTTTTTCCAGATGAAATGGGAACTTGTAGAAAATGTTGATAGGTCGAAGCAGCCAACTCTCCTGGCCCTTATTGACAAATCGTGATACCACTTCCAGAGGCTGTTGTGATGCGACAGAAAGATCTCTGAGAGAGAACATAGTGTTGTCAAAAATACAAGTGGCTATCTTCAGTAGGTGCAGCTCATTTTGATCGAAGTAATGAGATATGCGGAAGTCGTAAACATCATCAGTTGACCGAGGTAAACTCGATAACTTACCCATATCAAAGCACCAATAAGAAAGCTTATCTGTATCACCTTTCTCAAATTTCATGACATCCTGAATGATAAGCTGGTAGAACAGATGTACTGATAGCATATTGTTGCCATTGACAAGTTGCTGTATAGCCAGCACCACATTTTGTAGATCTTCACCGTAACGAGCAAAGAAATCTGGGTAAGTGTTTTGAACGCTCAAAATGTTCCGATCTGGTAAAAATGTATCCTTGTGGAAGTCCATCAACTTAGATTCACGTCCACGGCCTATTTCCATATCAATATGGTCAAAAGTCAAACACCGCTGAAACTTCTTGATGTGGTCTTCGTGTGCGCTGTCGAAGGTAGCAAGTACTAAAATGGTTGATTCGTATTGCCCTTGAATAATCTCTGTTCTGATCTCATTCAGCAGTTCAATATCTGATAACGCAAACCACTGGAAGTCATCGAAGAAGATAGTTAGAGGAAACTTCTGTCCAAGAGCAATGAATAGTCCTCTAAGTAGTCTCTTAAACGCAAATTCTGGTCTCACCTTCGACTCGGTTGCGTTGAGGCGCTCGTGTTGGACAATTCTGGAGTAATTTGGACCAAGTATATCTGCGAGCTCGGGGAGGTGAACAAACATCGGTGTAAGGTCTGATGAACCCACCACTTTCAATATCGATTCTCTGGCAACAATAACATCAGACTCAGAGCTCGCTGTAATCTAATGTAATATACTGTTCAAAATCGAAATGAAGGAAGCAAATCCTGTCGTTTTGGTGTTGCACTTCCAATGGGCAAAGTAATGATTCTCCGATACTATTCGACTTTGAAGCTCATTAACCATTCGTGTTTTACCGACACCTGAGTCACCTTTGATGAATAGAATATTAACGCCACTCTCCACAGTATGATATAATGATTCCAAGTACTTTAGCTCCTCTTCTCTACCGTACATGGCCCTGGGGAAGAACAATAAACTCAGCTCTCGCTGAAGTGCTGTACTCAATGTCGTTTGCTCACCAGTGAGTGCAAACAGCAAGTCATCAAGTAAAAAGTCACAAGATGGATAACGTTGATACTCTTTTTTCGATAATAGCTTCATTATAATCTTTTCGATGACTTCGTCAATGTCAAAGTCTGTCAAGGGCCGAGGCACCTCCTTAATGTGTTTGTTAATGAGTTCACGAGCATCGGAAGCGATAAAGGGGAGCTGGGATGTGAATAGATGGTACATGATAACACCAATAGAGTAGAAGTCTGCTCTGTGATCAGCAAGACTGTTTGTTTCACCTGAAATCTCTGGTGCCATGAACGGAAGCCAATCTATCAAAAATCGTTTGTTCAATGTTCGATAGCCCCTTGTGCAGTCTTCGGAGTAAAATGAGAAACAGAAGTCCCACCCTGTAATATACACTTCGTCTGCATCGTTGATCAATAGGTTTGACGATGTGAGTCCATTGTGTGTAATTCTGTGTGAGTGTATAGTCTTCAAGGCTTGTACTGTTGAGATCACTGCAGACAAAATCCTAGCTTGATTTTTGACTCTTCCCAATACAAACACCTCGTTGAAGCTTCTAAGGTTCAAGACATCCTCGTAAACTAGAGCATAGCCACCTCTGTTGGGGATCTCAATGAATTGGATGGGATACAGTACACCTGGTAATCCCAGCGGCAGCGTCCAAAGACGGCCAATGTCAGGCTTGCCCGAGCTTGACTCGCTATGGTTGAGACCAGAGAGCACGTACCATTCGTTGAAAAAGCGAGTGATGGACCCTGCAGAGACGTATGAGGAGTATTTGATGAGAACGCTTTTCCTGGACTCTCGATGAAAGCCTCTGTATAAGTCACTGGAGACGTTTGACAGTATCGTGTATCCAGGAACGGCTTCTCTCAGTTGGCTGGGATGGAGGGCATCGGTGGAGGCTTGGACGTCAAATGACTCGAAAAGATCCTGCTTGATATGACCTGAAGAGCTTTCACCTGACCTCGCCAGAAGATAGTCGTAGAACGAAGACTCTGAGGCGGTAGAGCGATCAGAGAAATGCGTAACGGGAGATGCAAGATCCTCGCTGAAGTACACATCGGTAGCAAGATTCAGACGAGATAACGATTCATGCGTCGCTGTCTAAAGCGTTTCATAAGTTCTCGGTGTTGTTGGATCACCAGCGTTTTTAGCCCCCGTTTTCATATCCAGTTCGTCTTTCTATGGCGGTTTGGTGGAGTAGGGAGCTTCGATTGCTGCATCGCTCAAAGTTGATGAACGCAAGATGAGCGGCAACTTAAGGTAATCTTCAGACCGCGATCTTTTGATAGAGCGCTGGCTGTGAAACTATCATGCAGATTGTTACGAAACCCCGAGATTTTGAAGGCCTAGAACGCCTCTTTTGCGCGTAGACCCGGAGGGAATATGTTGGCCCCTGGAGAACGATATTTGCGGATGTGCAGGGGGGGAGTAGAAGCTATGACAGTACCAACTCGCTGTCAGGTTGCACAAAACACTTTAAAATATTTCCGCTGGGTAAGTGCTCGAACAGGCAGCACTCAATCTTGAATCCCACTAAACTCTCGTATGATTGCTACGCTGTCAACGATCATCTGCGCACCCTTGTCACCTACGCATGAGCTTCGAGCAAGCTGCTCATCTCGCATCGTTCTGCTGACTCAGCAGCGGCGCGAAATTGTAGCAGGGCTACAAACCATGGTGATGGATCAGGCGGGCTGAATCTAAAAGACAACAAAGTTGACCTTTACACGATGTATAGGTATTGATCGCAGCTTTAATCCCCAGACGAGAGGAGTGTAGACAATATGGAGAACCCACATGAGCAGGTCCAAAACGCACTGCTGGCTCGAATTATCAACAACGTGGTACGTCGCATACTGGGATACGAATGACGCGTCAGCAGAGGGACTAACAATACTCTTATAGGAGAGATTGAATGAAAGCGTGGTCATATTAAACAGCTCACTCAGAGTAAGTACATTCTTGATGATGTTCGTCGGTAGGATCTTTCAGAACTAACCCGCACTGCAGGATGCCAATAAGGACAATTTACAAGTGGAGCTTGTATCACAGATGTGGGAAAACTATCAAGCAAATGCCGATTTCAACTTGGAGGCCACTGGAAACAAGCAGCCTCCATTGTGAGACTACCAACTGAGTAACATTAATTTGTAAATTCATACCAGTCATACCATTTTGGGCAAAGATGCCGTCTGAGATGATCACCGAACTATTCACATGACCTCCGACAACACTTAGCCGCTCTTCAGCACGATTTGAGTCCAGATACTCTTAATTGTTCAGGTTCAGATTGACAGCAGGTCAAATCACCAAGTATGCTGGACTTGCTTCAGCATGAACGAAATACTCAAATGCGTTACCTACCTGTCTTCACACAAGTAGAACTCAGTAGGGTAACCCCAATATTGATGCAATTGTTATAGCCGAAAGGGGTAACCAACTCACCACATTCATCATTCAGTTGTAGTCGAAACGCAGCGATGTAATGCCTTGGTATCCGGTGATTTGAGGCGCACATTTCAAGCTTCCAACCCAAAGCAACAGTGCTTTCGGCAACTTCGTTGATTGAAGCTATGGAGACGCAACGGCTCGCCTGAAGTGAGGTCTTGCACATATCACCAAAGGCCAAATAAACAGCATGTCATCAATTGTCACGACCTTCAACGAGCAGTTTCTTGTTCCGCTTGCCACCGTGAGCAGATCCCACAAATTGATTGCTCTTCCTAATGGTATCTTAACACTTCTTGTATCAGACCCGGCTGAGGACCTGGCCTCTGCCGCTGTGTGTGTTGCCACTGGTGCTCACAACGATCCTGACAACATTGCTGGCTTAGCTCACTTCTGTGAGCACTTATTGCTGCTGGGCTCCAAGAACTACCCTGATCCAATGGAGTTCCATGAGCTTCTTTCCAAGAATGGCGGAAATCGTAATGCCTTCACTGACGGTGAGAAGACGTGCTATTTCTTTGAAGTTCCCTCTGATGCCGTTAGGGAAGAGAAGGGAAAAAGAGAGCAAGTATTCAGCCGCCTTCTCAACATGTTTGCTGATTCTTTCAAGTCGCCATTGTTTCCAGATGATATGTTCGAAAGGGAGATATACGCCATCGATAACGAACACACTGCAAATGTCGCCAAAAGTGGTCGTATGATGTACCATGGCCTTCGTCTCATTGCAAGCCCTGATCACCCGTTCCACAGATTTGCAACGGGAAACTTCTTCACTCTCAATGACATTCCTAGGATGAAGAAGTTGAACGTCAGAGATCATCTTATAGACTACTTCGAAGCCAACTATGTCGCTGAAAGGATGACTCTTGTGATCAGAGGCTCTCAGTCACTTAACTTGTTACAAAAGCTAGCAGTATCAAACTTTGGGAATATACAAAGTACTTCTCAGCAAATGAGCAAAAGATCCAAGATTCGCCTATTGTCGTCTTCTGTGTCATCTTCCGCATCATCTTCATCACCAAACGTGAGAAAAAACCTCCATGATTTCAATGTTGGTTCAGTTTGGAATTACAATGCATCAGTTTTTACCTCAGCTGAACAGTATAGATGTATCCTGATACACTCTGAGAAGACACCCATGCTCAGATTATATTTTCCTGTTAGATCTGAAGATCCTCAATGCTCTACGATCTTCTAGCAAGCGTGGTGTCAGCTCCTCGGTGATGAGAGTGAGGGGTCTCTTCATGATATTCTTACATCCAAGGGACTTGCATCAGCAGTTTCTGCATTTCCTCAAACGCTCACCTACAAAGATGATGTGCTTGTTCTCGAGCTCAGCCTGACCAACACTGGAGCAAAGAGAGTAGACGAGGCCATTCGTATCGTGATGTCTGATTTTGCCTGGCAGGCCACAAGTGATACGAGAAAGCTTGCCACAATGTTGTTTGAAATGGAGTCAATAGACCTTTTGTGTTATCATCACTAGGACACTTCTACATCACCGATGGATGAGGCATCAACCTACGCTCAGGTTCTCCAGCGGAACATCTCTGTACTACAGGGTAAGAACATCCTGAAAGGAACTCGCAATTGGGACTCTACTGCCAAACTTGGTACAGCTGAAGGGGATGCGATTTGGAACGCAAGGGCCTCAAAGCTTTAGGATTTCTTGCGTGATAATTTCTCTGTTTCAAATATGAGATTTGTTTTGTTATGCGACAAAAAGTTGACGTCGTCTCTGGACACTATCATGAGCAACGCTGTGCACACTACTGATTAGCCATTTGGTTTCCAGTATGAGATAGGAAAATTTGATCCACTTAAATTTTCTAAATCTTCTGGTTTGAAATTTGGTGTGATGACATCAAATAGCTTCATACCCAAGTATGCCCTTGACCACAATCATCTTAAAGCCCTCCTTCGGGAGACGTCGAAAAGGTCGCAAGGTGCATCTCTGGGATACTCAACTAAGTCAAAATGGTCATCTACGAAGGCTGAATGCCTGCACAAGACGGACAACTTTGAACTGTGGTCAAAGCGGGAAGACCTCCATATTTTCAACTCAAAAGTGCAGTTGTCGTTCGATATTCTGAGTACCCCCATGAAAGCCTCGCCGCTAAACACTATGCATACGGAGATCTTGGCTGATTTAATCAAACTTAAAGTTGCCAAAGCACTATACAAGTCAGAACTACTCGGTTACGGCTGGTCGATATTCGCTTCGCTGAAGGGTGATGTTAGGCTGGGATTCACAATCAGTGGTTACACGGACGGTGTGAATTATCTTCTTCAGGTCTTGGTTGACGCATTTAAGTCAATAGTTGAAGATCATGTATTCACATCTGTGGATTTCAGGAAGTGCCGCGTTGCTGTGAGGTCAAGATATGCTGACCTAACTCAAGATAGCACCCTTGCACTAGCCCTCATTGGACTTCTTGTGGCACTTGAAGAGAAAGTGTGGACTATGGAAGACAGAATGGACGTTCTTGATGACATCGATGTCAATTCATTCAAGTGGTACCTTCAACAGTTATCTGGTGGAACCAAGTTCCTAAAGATGATTGTATAGGGTGACTTCAAATCACCCGATACTTACAGTACCACTATTAACAGCATCACCAATCACCTCGATACGGAGCTATCAACACCGCATAAAGAGCCATCAACCAAACTTTTACCACCTGGAGCTTCATACAGTATCACAAGAGCCGGTCCCAAAGGAGATCCTACGAGCTCTGTCTGTATCTTCATCCAGACTGGCACAAAGAAGGACCGACTAGCGAGGGAACTCACACAGTTACTTTCCTACTACATGTCGTTGATGCTTGTTCCAGATCTGAGGTTCAAGAAACAACTGGGTTATGTAGTTCTGGGAGGAATTAGGCTTCTACGAACCACTTTTGGCGTCCACCTCACTGTTATGAGTGCTTCATATACCCCGCAGTACCTCGTCAGTGCCATTGATGAATACTTGGCAACCTGGGACAAAATATTCGACAACATGACCGAGGAAGAGTTCAGGACTAAGATTCTTGATGCGTACATAATGACAGTTGGTAAGGGTGTCAGCGATGCTGGTGGTCCCGAGAGTTTGACATCTGAGATGTTGCCTAGTGTCATGAGCTCGAACTATGTTTACATGGGTGAAACCATGAGATTGCATTGTAAGCTCCGAGATCAGATCTACACAACTGATTACGCATCCGATACTACCGAAAACTTGAGCTTATTGAGAAGTATCACAAAAGATGGCTTTTTGAACTTCTTTCGATAGGTGATCTCGCCTCTGTCAAGCGAGAGGTCTGTCATGGCTGTGATGATCCCTAGTTGTTTGTCTCCAGGAGAAAGTCGACAACAACTTATCAGGTTATAGCTGGAGGCTTTTCTGAAAATGAACGGCTTTCGTATCTCCTCCTAGAAGCTTGAAGATTTCGTTCAGAGGTCACAAGGTAACACAGCATAGTTGATGAGGGAACTACTCAAGCATTTCATTGGGCAGGGAGAAAGCCTTCGTCTGTGTTCAGTTGTTTTGAAGGAAGTGTTGAAGTCAATTGCATCGTCACTTAAAAGCAAGAGCGCTGGTTGTATTAATGAATCTGATAAGGGATATACCCAGAGTGAAACTTTTGAGAACGTTGATGACATAGCTACTTTCCAGTGCTCGCTCAAAACTGCTTACCTTGACTAATGGCGTATTTTATCTTGTATAAATGAATGCAATTTTAGATTAAGAGAAGAAAGGTTAGAGTCTATCTTTACTCTCGTGTATGTGGTCAAGCTCGTCATCAGATGATGCGTGTCTCAGTGAGTGGGTTGACTGATTGATGACATCTGTCTTCGGATGCTTCTCGGTGTCCTTCTCTAGTGTTACATGCTCCGGTTTGGCCTCCTCTGGATTCACTTCGTTCTTGAATCCTAAGCCCTTGTCCTTGATCAAGAACGCCATCAAAAGACAAGCACCAGTTAGAGGGGCCCATAAGATGAAAACGTTTTTACAGCATCTCATGTAGAGATGCTTGACGTACTGAATCTGTTCAGTGTTAGCATTGAGGGTAGCCAGATCCACTTTCGAGTAAACGTGTGCTCTTAATATCTCATTAAGCGCAAGGTTCTCCGGTTGATTGATGAACGCATCATTGTTCAGTTTCATCATGAAAGACTGTGAGAAGATCAAGGCACTGATGGCTAGACCAACGGAGCCTCCGAGGTATCTGCAAACTTGTCTGGTGGAAATGTACACTGAACGGTCCTCCTTCCTGGCGTGTGCCAACCCAGCAATCATAGTGTTCTGGAATGACATACCCTGTCCTGTGCCGTTGATTATCAGGATGAAAACGATAGCGACGTAGTTAGTGTCCATGCTGAATATTCCTGCAACGAGACCAAGCGCCAGTGTCCACAACGTGAAACCACCAAAGATCATAGGGTTGTAGCGGTTGGTTTTACTGACGATGTAGCCAGAAACTGCAGAACTGATCACCTGTGGTGCAACAACGGCAAGGAAGAAACACGATGTGACCATCGGTGATATTCCTCTCACAATCTCGAAGTAGTAAGTGTAGTAGAAATAGAGAGGGAAAAATGCACAGCCAAAGAGAAAACTCTGAAACAGAACGACGGAGACACTGAAGGACTTGAAGAGCCTCATCGGTACCACCGGTAGCTTGGCGTATTTTACCTCCACAATAACGAAGCATACCATAAGTATACCACCGACTGTGAACATAGCAATTACTTTAGGGGAATTCCAAGGGTATTGAAGGCCACCACCGTTAGTTGGGATGAGCAAAAGCACAAGACCGGCTCCACCAAGAACAAACCCTACGTAGTCCACACTCTTCACCTTCTGCATGGTGTTCATTGGTGACTTGGTGTTTGGTACGTAGAACCAGATTATGGCAGTGCTGCATAGCACAAGAGCAAATAGCATGTAGTAGAAGTTTCTCCAGTTGCTGTGTTGCACGAATGCGGAAACAAGGAATGGACCAGCACCAAGACCGACTCCAACAAACGATGTCAGGTATCCCTGGTACTTACCACGCTCGGTGAGAGGCACAATGTCACTCATAACCACCATAGCCAAAGAAGCAATGCATCCGTCAAACATACCACAGAATGCCCTAAAGATGAAGAACTGAACATCGGTCTTTGCGAGCCCACAAGCAAGGTCAAAAAAGGCCAATCCAACAACACATCCTAAAATCATATGTTTTCTTCCCAGAATATCAGCTAATCTCCCGCAGACTAGCTGGAAACACGTCATGGCGATAAGTTGTGATGTGTTTGCCCAACTGATTGTTAGCTCGGCATTCAGCTCCTTAGCAATGTAGGGGAGCACTGTGGCAAGGCAGTTCGAGTCAATAAATGAAAGCATAGAGCACATAGCCATGGCAACCAGCACAATTTTGATCTCTTTGGGGCTGAGGATCTTCTCGTGCGCAGCTGCAAGCTTCTTACTCATATGCGATCCCGCAGTGTCCTTAGTCTGTATTTGGTTCTCCTCATCTCCTACAAATCCGGCATCCTGATGCAGCTCTTTCGGTGAGTAGATGTGATCTTCGTAGTTTATCTCATTGCTGGACAAGTCGGACGAACTCCGATGTGAATGTGAATCAGTGGTTCTGTTCATGTCGTTGCAAAAAGCGCCGATAGTTTCTCAGAATGAATAGTGAGGATCAGGCAGTAGTGAGACATGCATCAACGCAAAGTATAAAGTAACAACAAGAACGAAGCATTGCGGATCTCCAGACGTTTATAAGGCTTTGGGCTACTGTCCCCCTCTCTCTCAGAGACCATTTTGCGTGCATAAATCCACATCAGCCTATCTTGTTACTCGAGACTTACCTGTATCATTATCGGCCGGCGATTTCAGTCGGCGATGCGCCCCGATGGGGATGTGTCCCTATTGGGAAATCTCCGGTACGGAATGAAGAAACATATCTAGCACTATCAAGCTGTGACCATTATTAAAACATAATATATGGTTTTGATACTAGTTACTTCAGGCTTTTTTGAACTCGGTATGGTATGGTTAGCTGGTCAATTAGCTCGCAAGCGCAAATTCTGCGCTACTGCTTGGTGTGTCCATCAGCCTCTTGGAAAATTTCAGTTAAGCTTCTATGGCCAAGCTGGTAAGGCGCCACACTAGTAATGTGGCGATCCTGAGTTCGACTCTCAGTGGAAGCATTTTTTTTGAAACTCGTAGGTCCTACAAGCCGGGTAACCCCTTAGAGGGCGGGCGCAAAAAATAATGCTATTACCTGGAATCGAACCTGGGTTTGCTCGGCCACAACGAACTGTACTAACCACTATACTATAATAGCTTGACGAAAATCAAAAAACACGGAATAGAACTAGTCGAGCAGAATTCAATTTGGTAGGGACACGACTGTGTGTTTTTTTTGTCTATAACCAAGTTGAAATTGGAGGACGAGTATGGATGGAGTTGACAGGATATCGCATGAAATGACGTGAAGACGGAGGAGATGCTAAATAATAGCACAATACGAGGTGGTCAAAATGTGCTTCATTACAGCCGACACGACAGTATTTAACTATGCACACCTATAATACAGGCAATTAAAAAAAAAAATGAAGGGACATACTCCTAATGACTGGAGAACAAAAGCACACCGTCTTATCAACTTGAAATCTACGATGCAGATATCTTGTAATGCTTGAATAGCACCTGATGTGCTGTACCAGTTGGTCTTAGCTGGTGGCGTAGCAAGTTATTCACCATTTTGTAGACGTTGGTCTACATAATATATTCAAGTTCAGCTTTTGCATATAGATATCATTGCGCTATATAGTCAGATTGAAGAGGACCCTTCATAGCACTTGAACCCAAAGTGTTAATTTCTCTGTCTTCATATTCGTCACCTCCTGGAGCCTTGTTCTACTCTCCTCTGCGGCTGCCTCGACGGTAACGTCGAAGACAACCATGTTCAAGCCAATTGGTAGCTTCAATTCGTATCTCGATGTCAACTGCCTTCCCGAGTCAGCGTATTGAATGGATGGAACTGGATTCACACGCTCACCATTAACGGTCAATGTAGCCTGGTACTTCTTCTGAATAAGTTCATCGTTCAAACCAGCTGACACGGATACAGCACCTTGTTGACGTTGTAGTGGCATTGTGTAGCTGGATACAGGGTAATCCGATGCAAGGATTTTGTGCTCAAACCAGTTCTGACCCTGATGAATTTGTGGCGTGAGCTGACTCTGGAGTGGTCTCTGTTGCTGTTTGTACATACTTCTCGATGATGTGACAATGATCTCCTGGATAAATCTGTCAGCCGCTGGAGAGATGGATACCCTCGGTCTAGTTGATGGTAGAACGACCTCAGGCACTGATGGTTTTTCCTCAGTCTCCTCCTCAGCTTCAGTCGCTGTTGGTTCTTCATCGTCGCTCATCTGAGAGTCGCTGTCTTCTTCAAGTTTTTGCTCCTCTCCTGTCAATGGGTTGATCAAGCCGTCGCCTGGAAGGGCCAGGCCACCTTCATCCTTATTGTGAAGTGTAAGGCTCAATTTCGTCTTCGGTGGCTTGATCTTCAACTTCAAACCGGACCCGACAGATGGCGAGTCTCTTTGTTGTAATTGTGCCACGCGGGCATTCTCGATTTCTCTGTTGATTTCCGCCATTCTCTCATGGAAGTAATCTTGAAGCACTCTGGAGTCGGAGTAAACCAAGCTCCCCACATCGTTGTACAGCTGTGCATTTTTCCAAACCAGCTCCACCTGGTTTTGATACTGACCAATAGACTTCACTCTACCCGCAAGGATATTCTCCTTGACGTTGTTCAGTGTCATTGGCTTCTTCACAATCTTGTAGTAGTCTGGGAACTCCTTACGACTAACATCATGGGCGAAGGCTTCTCCAATGTTCATACCATCCACCTCATAGTTGATCAGCTCGTCAAGGACCATGAGGAATCTGGCCTTCTGTGTCATCTAGGTAGCTGGCGTTGCTGGGGTAGCTGGGGTGGCTAGTGCGTCAGGTGCCACAGGGGCCTTGATCTTGATCTTAAACCCAGCTTTAGCAGGTGTGGACACCTCCGTTTTTGCTGGCTCCGAAGCCTCTTCCTCCTTTTTAGGTTCGGGTGTAGGTTCCTTTGGTGGAGTGAACTGGTCAGCCTGTGCCTTCACAAACTCGAGCAACGCATTAGAGTCCTGAGCAATCTCGGAGTCGACTTCGTTGTATGTGTTGGCGTTGTCCGCCATGAGTTGAAAGTCAGCCACAAACTCATCAAGGGAGCTGTAAGCGTGGCTTTTGGCTCTAATTTCGTGAATAGATATTGGCGACTCAATGATCTCGTAGTAGTCTGGAAGATACTTTTTAGGTGGGAGTTTCAAAAAATTGGTAGCATTAGGCATGGATGATACCAGGCGGATAGTGGAGTCAATGAAGCTGGTGAGTTCCGGGTCAGAAGCTGTCTTCTGGCGTTTTGAGTCGCCATCTGTCTTGGTAGCTTCACTTCTTCTCTTCGGTCTGGCCATAATCGTGAGGTTTATACGGGTAATCGGTGGGTTTATATCTCAAGAGGTGAGTAATGGTTTGTTGTTTTGAAGGTTCGTACGCGTTTCGTTTTTCAGGCGCCGGTGGAAGATCAGGGGACAAAGATTGTTCTGACTAAGCGATGATTAATTTACTGTGTTAAATCCAGAGGGTGCTATATCCACTTATGAGGGTCTTACATTGCGGGTGGGGCATACATGCGTGAAGTATCTCTATCATTGTACATTCTGATTCGTGCTCAGCTGAAAGTGGCAACCAGTGGGCCTTTCTTCTCAACCTTGACTGAGTGCTCAACAAGCTCGAATAGTTGCTTGTTGAGTTGTGACAAGATACTCTTCTCCTCAGTGGATAAAAATTCGTTAGATATGAGTTTAGCTTTGGGTTTTGTGCTGTTTGATTCGCCATCTTGTATCGTATCAGTTTCGCTTTTGAATGTGGCAACAGACTTTTTGAGCTGAAGATCCTGCACAGAGTTTCCCTGGGTGAAATATGTAGTAATGTCAATCAGGTTTTCGGTCGTATCATTGACAATTGTGTTGAGCTCATCTTCTCTTCTTCTCATGATTGAACCTTTGTCATAGTCCATTTGTCCATCGTTCAGGAGTGGTGTGTTTTCGTTGAGTTGAGATTGGTCGTCGTCGTCAGAACCTCGTAGGCAGGACAAGCAAATACCCATGTTGCTTTGTTTGTTTCCGTAGTAGATTCGGGTAGGTTTGTCGTATGATTACTGCTAGTATAGGAGCTGCTTTATACCCTACTGGACGATTATCACCCAACTCGGAGCATTGTGTGGAGTGTTAAAGGTGTGAGCTTATCGAGCGGTTTTCTCGGCCAGCCATTCTCGCCTGAGTCTCATATCCTTTGGTAGACACTTATTACGTTCAGGCGCGACAAATTAGGCATTCAAGGCTGGTCGCGCTAAGCTGGAAAAAAACACAGGCCTTCATCGCCAAACTACCATTCGAAAATAAGTGGGTTTTCAGATGAGATTCATTGACTGTTATAGAGGCAGTCATCACTCGGCTAGAGCTAATATTGTCATTTTCACAAAACAAAATGCTTACTGCAAGAGCATCATCACTTGTTTCAAGACGTTTGCTCCATACATCATCCGTCCAGTATGGCTTCATGGACTGGTTCAGTATGAAGAAGAAAGCTGAACAGAAGAAGAAGGCCATCGCTGAGGATACATCCAAAGTGATCGAGAAGGCCGAGAATGATGAAATCACCGTCACCAAGGTGAACAAAATCGAATTCATCGGAAAGAAGAAAAGAGCTGTGGACTCAACTCCAATCGCTGAGAGACTACAGGGCTTCCACATCAAGCATTGGCTCAACAAGGAGAAAGTCACCACCGCTGATGCTTTCAAGCAGATCATTTTCGACACATACACAAAGCTTACGAAGAAAACTGTCTCGTCGCTGGAAGATGTGGACCTGACCAACCTGAACACAAGATTCCATCTCACAAAATCGCTCCAGGCTCAATCCGGTTACATCATTCCAGACTTCATCTTGACGAAGGCCGCCAATGGTGCCGTCCTCCAGCAATACTTCGAGACACAAATCCTCAGTGGTAAGTACTTGAACGTCAACCCAGATCACCTGTCTATTGAGGAGCTCGAATTCTCCAGTCCGAACGTTTCCATCCAGCAACCGGTGACAAGTAAGGAGAGAAAGAGTAAGTTCAAGGCACTGTTGAAGGAGGCCAAGTTGGCTCAGGAGCAGAAAGCTGAGCAGTTGATCTCAGGTGTTAGATCATGAGAGAGTATTGCATAAATAGGATATAAGAAGTTGCTCAATTGTACATAATGTTATGATCATGTTTGTATGAGTAGTCCAGCTGGTACACATCATATGGTAAATCAGTGTGGTATTAATGAGAGTAGAATATATAAATCTAACAAGCCTGGGGATGGTCACTTGGACTTACCCATAGTAAAGGCAACAGCCAAAGCAGCACCGACAACAACAAGAGCACCTCCGATGACTACTCCGTTCTCAACACCTGGAATGATTTGGGCTGACACTGGTTGGGATGGTGAGGTCTTGGATTGCTTCTTCTGATGATACTCGTCCAAATCGATGGCTTCCTCAGGGTGGTGAATGAAGAGATCAGCTTTGTCTAGCTTAGAGTTTCTGCTGATGAGAACACAGTCCAAAAGGTCCTGGTCATTTGTGATGGCAACAATGTCACCCTCATCATCTATGTAACTGATGGCAAAGAGTTCCTGGTTGAGCTGGTTCAATTCCTGAGAGTTCAACTTGGAGATGATCATCTCTCTCATAGCATCAATACCCTCAGCTGGTTTCACACTGATTCTGTGCACTCTACCACTTGGCGACTTGAATTTGAAAGGGAATGGAACTTCGCTGTAGTCACGCTGCTGGGATAGCATAGAACCTCCAATTGGATCATTGGTGACGCTGATTGAGTCTCCAGGACCCAAGTTATCGTGAATACCGCTCATTGAAAACTGGTTGATCTCACTCTGACTAATATCTGGCATACTTCCAATGTAACTGTCCGAGTGCATGGACTCGGTGTCGTTGTCCAATGATGTCCAGAATTTGTTCCATGCTGGTCCCTCGGCGTTTGAACCTTCGCCATCATCAGGAGACTTCATCATAGAGATCTGGTCCAATGTAGCGTAGGTCAACTTCAAGACCTCCACAATACCAACCACTTCATCATCTTCGACAACTGGCAAATTCAAGTAATGACCATCAAACATCTTTCTCAAAGCAGCTTGGATGGTGAGGTCCTTCGACGCAACATCAGGCTGGGCTGTCATAACTCTAATCACACTAACAGTCTTTGGGTCCAAGCCAGCAGCGATGACTCTCAGAACAACATCCTTGGAGGTGAAGATACCGCTGACATTTTCTGATGCATCTTTGACCAAAACAGCAGTAGTGTGGTTCTCCTTCATCAAGATAGCGGCGTCCTGAACAGTAGTCTTGACAGAGACATAACATGGTAATGTGTTCTCGTCCAGAACGGTATCGAGGGTTGGGCCACTCATGACGCTCTTCAAACTCTCAAAGTACTGAATCACCTGCATTGGCTGCTGTGATATGCCAATCTCCATCTGAACACCTGCTAATGCATCGTGGAGCTTCTTAGATGACTCGTACATTCTCTCCAGCTTTTCCATTGCCTCTTGGTAGCACTTTGTGATATCCAAAACACCAACAATAGCGTTGTTCTCATCCAAGACAGGCAGATGTCTGAAACCCTTCTGTACCATGAGATTCAGGGCCTCAGAAGCTGGTGTGTCGACAGTGGCACACATTGGGTTGGCAGTCATGATTTGTTCGATAGTGATGGATGCGGCATTGAGACCTTTACCAACGACTCTGAATGCCAAATCCTTGGCAGTGAAGATACCGAGCAGGTGATCATCGTCGTCAACAACGAGGATACAGTTCTCTCTCTTAGCACTCATCAGCTGTGCGGCCTCGTAGGCGGTGTACGATGGCTTACAGACCACCGCCTCGGAAGGCTTCAAAGACAAGACGGAGCCTGGGGCGTGGTTCTTGTTGCGTCTCTTCTGGCCACTACCAGACTTTCCCAATCTCTTCTTGCTGAGATCGTTTTCGACACGGCGTCTGATGGCCTCGTCTCTCTTGGACTGTCTCTTTCTGGACTCGAGAATATTGTTCTCATCGTGGAAGTGTGGAGGCGGCGCTGAAACAGCAGACCCGGTGGTCGAAGCGGATTTCTTAGGGGTTCTCAGTGGCGTGGACATTGCTGAGACTATCGATAGCAACTTAATCCTAGGTGATCCCCGCTTGGTGCACTATACCTAATGAAGAGATGATCTTCGATTAGGTTGTAATGAGTTGGCGCCTCAATTTTGTTGGATCGCGCGCCGTGCAGGTGTAAACAAATACAGCCGGATTCAAAACAACATTTCCGAAAACGGTAATACGCTCGATTTGGATAAATTGGTAAATCTGGCGACAAATTATCTCACTCGTTTTCACTCGTTATTAGAGTAATCTGAATATCTTCCATTACGGTTAGATGGAATAAATCGTAGTACAATCAACTAATCACTCGACATCTCGCTGCTGATTGCACGCGGGTTAAACACTGTCCATAATTCATTAACAGGCACCCCGCTCACTCCGCATTGTCTTGCATCCAGTGCGGTTCGATCTAACTCTGAGAAATGGATGTGTGATCCAGAGGTGTGAGTTAGCTGATTTAACTAGCATTCTATCACTTTTGAGTTTGGATGAATGATATTTGGAGCTCGTTTTGGCTCAACGCATGAGAAATCGTTGTGTTCTGCTTACGCTTAATTCCTTATCCGGCACCTAGTAACCCTTATACCGCGTCGACATCTTGTCAGGCACTCCTTTCTGCCAAAATATCTGATATAAAAAGGCATGGCCATCACACCCCCTCATTTTGCCACCCTGAGAGCTCACTAAACGTTCACCTTTAGACTGGAACGTGTACACCCTTCAGACTCGCCTGAAACATAACCAGATTTGAGCACTTTGAGATAATCAATGATAAACACCAGTCAAATCCTTAACTTCTTTGGAACTCACGTTACCAACCCAATATTCAGGTGGTCAGATAATCATATCAGAGAGTTCCTCACCAACACTTTGAGAAGTGGCAATATTCCTCAGCACGTGGCATTTATCATGGATGGTAACAGAAGATTTGCGAAGTCTAAGGGGTTGGAAGTCGGTGGCGGTCATCAAGCAGGTGCCCTATCAGTTGTTCAAATCGTTGACTCCAGTCTTCAAATGGGAATCAAGCATGTGACTTTGTATGCCTTCTCAATTGAGAACTTCAACAGAACGGAAGATGAGGTCAACATGTTATTTGATTTGCTTATTGACAAACTGGACCAGTTCTTGGACAACACCAGTAAGTATAACAATGCCGCTAGGATCAGAATAGTTGGAAATAGAAGCTACATCCCTGAGAAGACTTTGACCAGGTTGATGGAGACTGAGAGGTTAACTAAGGATAACTCGCAGCTGACTTTGAACGTTTGCTTTGCATACACTTCTCGTGATGAGATGACCAGCGCTATTCAGAGATGTGTTGATGACTCCTTGGCTGGTGAATTAGCAGCCAAGAAAATTACAATCAAGGATTTCAGCGACCGCTTCTATTTCCATAAGGACACCCCTGAGGTTGACTTGTTGATCAGAACGTCCGGCCACACGAGACTTAGTGACTTTTTGAACTGGTAGGTCACGGGTGCAGGCAACAAAATCATATTTGTCGCAACTCTGTGGCCTAACTTCTCCGTCTTCCACTTCTTCTGCATCATTCTTAAGTGGTCATATGACAAGGATTTAAACGAATTGGCAGCTGGTGGAATTATCGGTATGGCTGCTAAATGTTTGAAACTCAATACTGGTGACACCTTGTACAGTGCAGTTCAAAGGCCTGTTGATATGATGAAAGGTCCTTTCATGCGTAACAGAGGAGACGGTTTGACCTATTTAGACTTGCCAGCACCACCACCTTTCGTGACTGTTGTTGGTGAGCAGTCATTCTACTCACGTGCCTAAACATGGGCGACTTCCAATAATCCGCCCACTCGATTGTGCGATATGTTACGTCTGCTTTTAGTAGGGCGTATGAGCTATTCAAGTTTTCAGTTTAAAGACGTGATTAGTAGCACATTAATACATGTGCACTGCTTTTTCCATCAGCTTTTCTTCAGAGATTTCCCTTGTGCCTTAATCACCACGGTTTCAACAACTTTCTTGACCTCTTTCTTCTTTCTCTCCTTAACCTTGGCCTCATTCATTCTCCTCAGGAAAGCATTGTAAACTACACACTCTGCCACCAACACCAATATTCCAGTAAACAAACAAAGCAAGACTCTTGTGTGTAGCGGGAAATGTTGTCTGTTATCTGTCCAATACCAAATAGCATACACCACCGATGCAACGGAAATGAGAATGTTAAAAATCGTAGTTGTCTGTTCCTTCACCTCCTTGGCCATTTGGCTCGGCGAAACGTACGCTTCACCTATAGGAACCTCAACTCCATTATGGATCAGCTTTTGATATTCAGCTTCCTCTTGCTTCAGCCTCAATTGATCAAGCTGTTTCTGGAACTCTGGTGAGTACTTTTTCACTGGCTTAGGGCTGTGATATATATCAGTTCCGGCAAGTAGTTCCCTCAATGACACCTGCTCTTGAAGGTAATGGTTATGAATGTATAATAGGTCAAGATGCGTGATCCATTGTCGCTCTCGTATCGTGTCGATATGTGGCAAGTCTTTGATCTTGGAAAGATGGTGGTCCATGGTGGATGTGAACTTCAGCTTGAGCGGCACTGGTAGGTCAGATTCAACTAACTGCTTCTTCAGGTTATCTGACATTGTATCTTACCGTGAGTAAAGTTTATTGGTTTATCAATGATTCAAAGCTGGCTCTGTACGTGATTAATTCAGATGATAGTGACAGAATTTACTATGATGATACCAAAGCAGCGTATCGCCACAGCCAAGTGCTCCCTAACGCTCATGAGTAGTCGCGGAACACCCGAACACCGACTTGCGTGATGGCAAGACCGAAGTTCGGCAAAGCTTCAAGCTGCAACACAGCCAATCAGGCGCTGCAAGAATAATCATGAGCCGGTTCGAGCAACACTTGGTGCCTGTTGCATGTCAGGGAGAATCACAACGGATGACTTGAAAAGAGGAGACGTGAGAGTATACATAAAAGGCCTTTTCCTGTGAGGCCCGTAATCAGATCGATCAGTGTTTTATACTCAGGCAGCTTCAGTAACACATAATTCTATCAAAATGTTCAGACAACTTACACAAAGCCGCTCCCCATTCACACGCTCTCTCCTATCCAAGAGATTCCTCTCGATCAAGACGCTAACGACGCCTAACGAGAACGCCCTCAAGTTCCAGATCGACCGCAACATTTTGAAGGACGCTGAGAAGTCATACCAAATCAATCTCGCCAACCATGCCCAGTCACCACTGGCCTCCAAGATCTTCGAATACACCACTGATGTCGAGAGTGTGCTCATTGGTGGCAACTTCGTCACGGTGAACAAGAACGAGTTTGCTCACTGGAATCAAGTGAGACCTGTTGTTGAGTCGATCTTGGAATCGCACTTGAACAAGAAGGAGCCTATCATTGACGAGAGAGAGGTGGAGAGACAACAGAATGCTATGTTTGGCGAACACGAGAACAAGTCTATGACTGACGAGGAACAGGAGATTTCGGAGGAGATCCAAGAGCTGATTGACACGAGAATTAGACCTGCTATCCAGGACGATGGTGGTGACATTGTGTTCTTGAGATACAAGGAGGGTAAGGTGTACGTTCAGCTACAGGGTGCCTGCACCTCATGTTCTCTGAGTGACGACACTTTGAAGTCTGGTATCCAGTCGATGTTGAGTCACTACGTTGAAGAGGTTGAGGAGGTGATCAACTTGGCCGAGTTGGAGTTCAACAAATTTGAACAGAAACTTAAGGCCCAGAGAGAGCACAGAGCTTAAACTCGACTTGCATTATCACAAACTTAACGACCATCACGACTTCTCTGCATAATTACCCTTCATTTCTACAACTCAACCACATCTGAGTGTTATTTTTTAAAATCGATATCTTATCAAATTAACGAACGCATCATGTCATAGGAAGTAATGGTGATTAACTGCTGTAGTTCACGTATCTTTCTTAGTGTATAGTTCACTATAACCCTCGATCCTTTTCGCCAATCTCACATCAATATCGCTCACGCCGCCCAAGTCATGAGTGGTGAGCTCAACTCTCACTTTATTGTAAGTTGTTGTGATCGTAGGATGGTGTCCCCACATATGTGATCTCATTGCGATCTGATTGAGAAAAGACCATGTTGTCTCAAAGTTTGTGCATGTATACTCTCTGTGTATGCTGTTGTCTGAGAGGGTCCAAAGTGGTAGCTTTACAGCGAGTAAACTTTGTATTTCAGAGCCAGTGAGCTTTTGTGCCGCTGTCTGTGTGATTTTGTTGTACATGACGGGTGTAGTAATGGTAAACCGATAGCAGATGATGTAAGTGGATGTAATTGAGATGGCTGAAACCAGCAAGAAACAAAGAACACACCACAAATAACAAGCGCGAAGACCAAAGAGCTGAAACGGCGTGGTTTGATGTCCATTACAGCTGATAATGACCATAATCAGTCAAGCAAACTCATCACACCACGACATGGTCTCGTTGATCTCCTTCAATTTCTCCAGTTTTGCAACAACTCCTGAGCTTCTGTTCTCCAGCTTGTTCATCACGGTTGAGATGTCCCCAAGGTGTTTCGCCAGGTGGACATCCTTGCGTAGAGTACTGAGCTGATGCTCAAATTTGACAGGAGCTGACGGAAGTCCATTGACTTCCTTATATTGTGGAGGGATTGGGGCAGCCATGTCGATTGATACTGATCAATCTTAAGCATAATTTATACGTTGCGAAGCAGAAGGTGGAAGCTTTGCCAGCGATATACTCGCCGGGGTGTTGGTTATGAGCCCCTGCCGCCACTGTTTCATCCACTAGGAGCATGGGACGGAACACTAACTTTGGCAAAATAAAATAACTTATATTATGTGATCTCAGGTCATGCTTCGGCTGCGAAAGAGGTCTTGAACTCCTTCTGCAGTCTGTCTGCAACATGCGCAATGAACTCCTCGGTGGTAACGTATGACGATCTGTCAGTCTTACCCTCAGCTAAAGCCAAATCCTTGGTCATCTTACCGTCGATCTGTACGGTATCCAAAGTTGCCTACTCTAGCATCTCACCAAATTTGACGACATCTGGAGTGCCATCGAGCTTACCCCTCTGGATTATACCTCTAGACCAGGCAAATATGGAGGCGATGGAGTTCGTAGATGTCTCCTTACCCTGTTGGTGTTGTCTGTAGTGTCTCGTAACAGTACCGTGAGCAGCCTCGGCCTCAAATGCCTTACCATCTGGGGTAACGAGAACTGATGTCATCAATCCAAGGGAACCGAAACCCTGAGCAACAATGTCGGACTGGACGTCGCCATCGTAGTTTTTCATGGCAATGATGTAACCTCCCTTGGACTTGAGCATCTGAGCCACCATGTCATCAATTAGTCTGTGTTCAAACCAGATGCCACGCTCATCCATCAGCGACTTGTACTTAGACTCGTAGAGACCCTCAAAGATATCCTTGAAACGTCCATCGTATTTCTTGAGGATAGTGTTCTTGGTAGTGGAGAACAAATTAAGCCCTCTCTCCAGTGCCATCTTGAAAGAGGCCTCAGCAAATGCCTCAATGGATTCGTCCGTGTTGTACATGGCCATAGCAACACCGGCCCCTGGGAAGTCATACACAGACCATTCCAGATCTTCACCGCCATCCTGTGGCTTGAAAACCAGCTTCAATTCACCTGCGCTAGGAACAATAACATCAGTTGCCCTGTACTGATCACCAAAGGCATGACGACCAATGATGATTGGCTTCTCCCACTGTGGCACAATTCTTGGAATTCTTGGAATTATAATAGGCTCTCTGAACACAGTTCCGCCCAAAATGTTTCTGATTGTACCATTTGGTGATTTCCACATTTTCTTCAAACCAAACTCCTCCACGCGGGCCTCGTCAGGGGTGATGGTGGCACACTTGACAGCGACACCGTATTTCAGTGTAGCCTCTGCGGAGTCGATGGTGACTTGGTCGTTGGTCTCATCTCTGTACTCCATGCCGAGATCGTAGTACTTCAAGTCAACGTTGAGGTAAGGAAGAATCAGCTCTTCACGGATCAACTTCCAGATGATTCTTGTCATCTCATCTCCGTCCATCTCGACGATTGGGGTCTTTACTGTGATCTTTGACATTGCGAAGGCGATTGACTCAATGATTGCCTGGATTCGAATTCAATTATGATGGCTATTCAGTACACTGTCAGTTGCTTGAAAAGTGCCAGCAACCACTATTTATACAGCAAATGCGGAGTATACAAGTCCCGGGTCCAAAGCCCATGGGTCATTTGCACAACATCCATTCGTCCTCTCGGAGCCAACCCCACACTATGAAGATGTTATGTAATCAGATCGTGCTTATCAATCCCGCAGCTTTGGTGCGCTACCTTAGACTGAGGCAACTAGTCGCTGCCGATTTGCAACTTCTGAGAATCACATCAGTGACAAATGCTCCGGGTTCCGAGGATACGCTATCTGCATTAGGCAACTGTTGACTACCGTACGGTGTGGATGGGCTGACGAAAGCCGGTTTGCTCCGATCACTGACAGCCCCAGCAGTTTTATATGGGTCGAAAGGAAGCGGGGAGAATGGCTCGGCGGTCTGGGATTATTATGTCAGCAATGTGTAATAGATAATGTACAAACTTGTGGACATGTAACGCTGTGTCTGAGACCTCAAATTATCAGCATACTACAGTAGATGTTCACAGGTGAAAATGATTTCATTTCAGTAATATATAGGAGCCAGCTCAGCAAGTAACCACTTAGATGAACATAAGGGCAGCGGCAAGAGCAGCGAAGGAGGTACCGGCAACGGCAGCCTTACCCTCGAAAGTAGAGATGGAAGCCTCAGTAGATGGCTTGACAATGGTGGAGGTGACCTGCTTGGTAGCGGTAGAGGTGATGTCACCCTCGGTGGTCAATGGGCAGTAAGTGGTGTACTCAGTGACAACACCGGCAACAGTGGTGGTAACAACAGTGACACCGGTGGTAACTGGGACCTCGGAGCAGGCGTTGTCGGAACAAGAGGTGATGGTGACAACAGTGGTGGCGATGTCAGAGACAACGGAGGTGGAGTTGAAACCAACGTAAGCAGCAGAGGAAGACTCAACAGCAGAGGAAGTAACAACGGCGGTCTCAGCAGCAGAAGCCTCGGCAGAAGCGGAAGAAGACTCAACAGCAGAGGAAGTAACGACGGCGGTCTCGGCAGCAGAAGCCTCAGCAGCGGCGGAAGAAGTGACTGGAGCAGAGGTGACGGCAGCACTGGACTCAACAGCAGAAGAAATGGCAGAGGAGTAAGCAGAAGAAGAAGCATCAGCAGTGGAGGAGGCTGGGCAGATAGAAGTTGGGCCAGTTGGCTCAGTAGACAAGGTGGAACAAGCACCCAAAGCAGATGTCAAGAAGACAGCATAGTATTGCCAGACGGACCAGCCACACTCCATACAAGCTGGGTAGAGGGACATGAAGGCAGAGTCGTCAGCACAGAGACAGGTGGTGTTCCATGGACCAGAGTCCTGGGCGATAGAGTCGTTGGTGACACAGGCACGGGCGTCGATGATGAGGTAACCACAGTCGGCGTGACATGGGGCAGCACAGTCACCCTCAGCGGCGACAGCCCAGGCGTAAGCCTCTGGGTCTGGGTGAGAAACAGCCATGGCCTCAGCGTAAGCATTGGCGAAGGCGTCAGCAACAGCAGCAGCCTGTGGAGAGGCGTCAGCCCATGGAAGAGCCATTGGGGCAGCGGCAGCAGAGGCCTTGGAAACGAGAGCAGCGACAGCAGCGATGGTAGAGAAGCGAGTGAATTGCATTTTAAAGCGGGTATCAAATGTGGAGGAAGAGGAGAAAGATCTGGGAATAGATCGATCAGATAAGAAGAGCGGATCAGCGAGCTTATATACTCCAAAGGTGGGAGCATCCCGCTTTGCTAAAAATCCGCACGAGTCACTGATCAGCGTGGGCGATAATACTGGGCGGACATGTTGTTTACAGCTCGTTGCTTACATTTTAGCGCGTGTGTACGCGTGTCTGCAGGATTAAGACTGTTTGGTAGCTGGTGGTGCGTCCATGCTGGTTTCTTGGAGCTTTTTGGGGGAGGGGCCAAGGGGTGTTGGAGCCTGCCATTTCAGCTTGAGCGAGCTCGCAACGCGACCCTCGACCCTTCTGCTCATCTATGCACCATAAACTAGAAAGTCATGATCCACCACACGCTCCACTGGACGAAAAAACTACCGTATCGTTCCATTTTTGCCCCCAAGCTAACTTGCGTCATTTGGCTGTACTGTTTCAATGCGCTGTTACATGAGTAACTCCGTACGCTGCGGCCTCCCAAAAGGCGCACCGCCAAGTATAGCTGGGAAAAAAAGGGTGTTTTGCCGTCACGGGGCAGCGATAAAGTTCATAAAAGGGACCGCAGCTGTACACCACAAACGGCCAAGCAGAGAAAAGGGTGTCTTCTAGCCACTCACAGCGATGGACAGCTGGTTTGAGTGTCCGAAAATACAGAAATTCAGCTTCGCCCGCAGAAAGGGTCCAGCCTTTTGTTTACACAACACCAGCAAAGCCTCGTTTGAGGGTTCGCAAGCCTCATCGTGAAAGGAGCCAGGGCCCACTCCGCACAATTTGGGTACATCTGACAGTGCTTATCCACACCCGAAACTGCAATTTTAAGCTTCTTATAGACTGCCTCAACATTCAGCTTCAACCTCCACAACATCCGCTGTAGAATCCCGCAGGTTACACAACCGACGGAGACATCGGAGTTTGCCCACTTCTAAAGCGCATGCGATCTTGGGTGCCAAGACACCGGGATTGAGGGCACAACCTGCAAAGAGGCAACCCCATCTCCGTTTTGGGTGTTCAGCCATGTGTGGTGGCCGATCACGTTTCACGTTTCAGGATGTAGTGTGTTATGTGATTGCTACTAGTGTTTGTTTAGATCATGTTAGCTTAAACCGTCATCAGTGCGTGCAGTAGCAAATATATTACTTAAAAGGTGTTATCCTCGTAGAACTCTATCGTGAACATGTCATCTGCAACTAACTGTTCAAAGTCGTTAGGTCCGAAAACTCCACCAGGGTACACCATCGTATTGCTGCTCGTATTAATAACACTGCCTGTCTCGTGGGCGCCCTGTTGCTGTCCTAGAATCAGCTCCTGATTCGGACCATCATTCACTGCATCTCCCTGAACATCCAGAGCTGCCATCAAGTCTCCTTGGCCGTTATCCAGCTGTTGGGTGTGTATGTTGGAGAAAGTGTTCGCAGCCATCATATCGATCCATAGTCTATCAACCTCAACATTAGACATCACGTTGGCATTGACATGGAACCCACTGCCGTTTGTCGGTGGGGTGCTTTTGTCTGATGCGTTGCTCTGAGAACTTGAGGGTACAGTTGCCACTTCAGGTGTGTTCAAGATATTAGTCAAACTGCGTGATGTTAGTGGCACCACAGTGCTTTTCTTAGATCTTGTGTGGAGTCGTCTCAGAACTGGCTCCTCGTACTTCTTGGTCGTGACAAGATCCAGCAAGGCATCGAGTTGTGCATCTGACATCGCCATGAAATCGTTCTCCTTAGGCAACGCCTTGACATGATTCACGCTGTCATCTTTACAATTCTCCATACAGTCCCTATTCACTTTACTCTTCTTGTCCCAAATGTTATTATCGACATCATCCAGTAACTTTTCAACGAACACAGACGATTTATGGGCCCTCCATGCCTGGTAATAAATAGAGCTGAGAGACTTGAAGCCGTCACGGATCAAATTGAAACACTCTCTGAAGCCATCGTGGATCTGCATCAGCTTAGCCATTTGAGGAGTATCATAGTTATATTTGATATCGAGCGTTCTCGAGATGCAGGAGAGCATTAGCTGCGAGATCTTGTGTAAAGACGTGATGATGGCAGGAACAAGGATCAACTGAGCGCCATTGCCGCCAAACACTGCATCAAAGTAATTGGTCTTACCGTTGTTGATAGTCAAGAGGAAGTATGACAATGGGATCAACTCCATTGAGATGGTCACCAGCTTCTGTAACAAGACGAAGTTGTCCCTGGGGTTGTTAAGATAGATATGGTAGAATATGCAGTATAGAGCTGTCTGTAACTCGATAAAGTTTTTCATGCGATAGATCTTGTCGGTGGCCTGCGCAATCGTTATATGCGGCAGGCTCATGATGTCATCGGTGGATGTGAGCTTTAACTCTATCAGCAACGCCTCCAGCTTGTTCACCTTTATCATCAACTCCGGTATATGAACTTGCTTCCGGATATTCAAGATGTCTTGAAGAATCGGTCTGACAACCTGGTTGATCTAATCTGAAGTTTCAAAGTTCTTGAAAGCAGAATAGTAAACCTCTGGGTGTGATAACGACATAGCATCCTCGCTAAGATGAGGAAGATGCGTGTCGTATGACGTCTCATTCACCAAAATCGGGTTACCTTTGTTAAAACTGAGGTAAAGATCCAATGTAACGATTTCATGCCAGATGAACCTCCATACATTGCATAAGCGATGGTTATCCTTCAATGCCTCAATCTTTTCTGGGTCTCTGTTTAGTCCAATTGAGTTGGCCATCTGTAGAAGCATACCCAAGAACACCTCGGAGTCACCACCGTCTGTCCCATCGCCCTCTTCAGGGGCCAACTTGTGGTAGTATCTCATGAATAACGAACATTGTAGCAGAGGGATAGCACCACGACGTAGAAGTCTAAACTGGTTGATACACATCTGTGCCACGTTGATAACGTTCATACCAATGCGGTTTTGTAGAATGTACTTTTCCACCTCGGTGTTATTTGACTTCTTGCTGATAGTCAAGTATTGCAATCTCAATATGATTAAGAGGATACCAATGTACGCAAAGTCAAATCTTCTGGAGATCTTAACCTTTTTAATTCTCTCCGGCTCGTCGGACCGTTCGCCAATCACTTCTTGGATTCTTTCAGTCAAGAACGGTTCGTTAATGAAAGGCATAAATGCTGCAACAGGACTTTTCACAAACTGGTCATACAAAGTCCATAGCAGCTTCTGATTGGGGAGCACTTCCTCAATTTTCATTATGGTCTCAGCTTCATAGTCAATTCGGCCAGAAGCAAACGCCTGTGTATCCTTTCTGTCTCCGCTTGCACCTTTCACTTCATCAAGAGCCTCATTCTGTAACAATCTTGCCTTGAACAGCTCATCAGTCTTCGTTTCCGGTTGCTTGGACTCAGAGTCGTTGATAATGATCTAGTCGACAAGCTCCTTGGGGTCTGGGATACTGTTCTTATTTTTGGTTGCACCCATATGTTTTTCCTTACGAATTCTCAGTAAATTGACTCTAAGGAAAGGGTCACCTTTCACAAGCGATGCTATTGAAAGTGGGCCCGACGCAACAAGTCGACCAGCACGTACAACCACTGATTCCTTGTCGTCGTAGAAAGTCATCGTATCACCGACTGCATTGGTGCCTGTGTTGGTGGCAACCGATGAGCTTGTAGAGCTGATGGCTGGCATTTGGTGTGGTTGAACAAGGGGTGGAATCGTACGGGCGTTCATGCCTCTCAGATTCGACTCTGTGTACTCAACGTTGTTGTGAGGGCGGAACTGTGGTGGGTACATCGATTGCAACTGCTGCGACTACTGCGACTACTGCTGCTGCTGTTGCTGTAGTAGTTGCTGTTGTTGCAGAGGATGGATCTAGTACTGGTACTATGCCATTGGCTGCTGTGTGTGGTTCTGAATTGGGAGCATCGGCATGGAGTATGACTGGTACCCCCTTTGCTGTACTGATTGTGGTGACAGCATGGCGGCAAACTTCAAAGGCGGTGGTGCTTGTGCTTGGGTGAATGTCTGTGTAGGAGCCTGTGTCGGAAGCCTCTGTTGAGCTGCAAACACGGCTTCTGCTCCTGGTGTCACCGGTTTGGCCTCAGTCTTCGTAGAGGATTTACTGGTCTTCCTTGATGGTGCAGCCTGCTATTGTTGTTGTGTAGTACTGTTCAAGGAGATATAAGCCATGGGTACATTGGCCGCAATGGTATAGTCCGAGTTCACAGCACTGATCCCATCGTTCCATGATGGCTCCTGGTATTCGCAAGGAGCTCCTTTGTTGGACTGTAGACACACTTTGCACGATGGGCGGCCTTTGTCACACTTGACCTTCTTACGGCGGCACTGAGCACAGGAGGTAACGGTTCTCTTACGTTTCAAGGGCGGCCCTGTCTCGTTTTGAAAGGACAGAGGACTGCCGTAACTTGCGTTTGTCATTGCAGTATTGTTCCTGTGATAGTGTTCCGCAGAGTGTGGATTAGCTAGCGGCTCAGTGGGAAGAGTTCTTATAGATAAGGGTTTTGTTTTCGTCTGATCGCCCGAGCCGCCGGAGAATTGAGATAAAAGCGGGTTGTGTCTGGATGGGTTAATTTTTTTTTATTTTGATGACTAAGCCAAAACTTTTCGCGAATTTTCACCAGCTCGGATGCCCACAGATTTTGGACTATCAATACTGATCAATAAAGGTTGTTCATGCTTCGTGAGCAGGGCAGCTGATTATCTTCTCACCAAGTATGTTAAGGTCATCTCTCCTACGTGCCTCTAAGGTTGCGCGTCTGTCTTCACCAGCTGTGTATGTTGGCGCCTTTGCCACACCAGCTGCAGTCCACAGACTTCAATTCCAGACCGTGAGATACAACTCTTCCACCACAAGTACCGAGAAGGTTGTCGAAGCTGCCACGGAAATCCAGCAGAAGCTTCCATCTTTTGAGACTATCACAGATGCTTCCTCTCAGGCCTCGCAGGTCATCGGTGACGCCTCCATGCAATGGGGCTACATGCAATCCATCGGTCTTGCCAAGTCGTGGTGGTGGCCTCCAGACCTTGTTCAGCATCTCATGGAGATTGCTCATGTCACAACCGGTCTCCCGTGGTGGGCAACGATATCGCTCGTCACAATTGGTGTCCGTTTGGTTTTGTTCCCACTTTATGTCAAGTCCTCTGACATGATGGCCAGAAATGCCAAGATTAAACCCGAGCTCGATGTCATCCAGGCTGAACTCATGTCCTCAATTGACATGTCCCAGTCTCAACAAATCATGCTGAAGCGTAAAAGACTTCTGAAGGAGAACGGTATCAAAAACAGATATCTTGCTGCCCCAATGTTGCAGGTTCCACTTGCTATCGGTTTCTTCTCAGGTCTGCGTCACATGGCCAACCACCCTGTTGACGGTTTGCAAGACCAGGGTATCCTCTGGTTCACTGACCTCACTGCTGCTGACCCATATTTGGGTCTTCAGTGTCTTTCTGCTGCTGTTATTATGGGCTTCATGAGGCTAGGTGGTGAGACAGGTGCCCAGACCTTTTCCCCAGTTATGAAGAAGGTCTTCACCATCCTCCCATTGGTCTCCATCCCGGCTACAATGTCTTTCTCCTCTGCTGTTGTGCTTTACTTCTTCGTCAATGGTTTGTTTTCCGTGTGTCAGACTATGATCTTGAAGAACAAGGCATTCAGAAAGCTCTGTGGTCTCTCAGACATTGTTCCGCCACCACCTGTCGACCCATCCAAACCACAGGAGGGCATCATGGACTCCTTCAAGAACCAGATGAAGAAGGCCAGAGAACAGGCAGAGAAGAGAGCCGAAGCTAAGGCCAAGGAAGAGGAGGCCAAGGCTATGTCCTTGAAGCAAAAGCAGAACGCTCACATCAAGATTGTCAGAAAGTCTGATTTGACTAAGAAATAATCGAATGTAAATATCGTCGCATGTACATAGATGACTAAAATCATTAAAAAGCATAATATTAAACAGTAGTTATGTGTCCATCAGCACATTAGAATTAACAATAATAGACAACCTCATCTCAGTCAAGCATACACGCTTGCATTATCACTGAAAGCAGCGACATCTCCGAAGACAGCCAATGGGTCTTTGATCAAGTGCTGGATGATGGTCTGCAAAGCACCAAGATCTGAGCCCATAGACATACCAATATTATCGTTGTTCACAAAACTCATGGAAAACACAATGGCCAGATTGACAGCATCCATTCTGTTGTTATCAGAGTGTTGAATGACCTTGTTCAAGTGCTCAAACAGCCTTTTCAAGAGATGGTAATTGTTGGCTGGAAGCTGAGCAACAAGGGCCCTCAGGTTCTAGGTGAGGTCACCTTCCTTGGTGGCCTGGACAAACTCAGGTTGCAACTCATTTGTTAGCAAGCTTTCAGGTAGTTCCCTGAGGTAAGACTTGAAGCAGCCGGCAAGTGTGTTGATCTCGAACCAACGGTCATCCTCAAGTGTGAAGTCTGAACCTTCATCAAAGGCTTGCTTTAGCAGATTGATGCTTCCCACTGAGCCAGGGACTCTATAGAGACCAGTCTCATCCAGGCCCCTCAACTCAATTTCTTGCAGTAGCCTCTCGACAATGGATGGCATTAAAGTACCTTCTCTTTCACAAACATCTGAGATTGGCACACCGAATACCTTGGAGCTCATCAATCCCTGGGAATCTTTGGAAAGGTATGTGTATCTCTTGGACATTGTCAATGCCGCAATCCATCTCTGTGCTTCTGCGTTACTTGGTGCTTGGAAGCAGTACTCATCTCCACCAGTCTCGCTGACAAGCTTGAAGAAGCCCTCAATGTTGGAGTGTACAAATAGTGGCTTTGTGCGGAACAACTTGATCTGTTGATACGGTTTGGCGTGTTTGCCAGCGAGATCGATGTGATCAATATCTGGTAGGTCATCTGGGTGTACGACACGATCCGGACCTGACCAGCCACTTCCAACATTGATGGAGAAAGGACGAACGGACTTGAACAACCCACCGAGACGCTTCATTCCGGAAGTCTTGTTAGGAGAAGATGTTGGACGCGATTTGCGCTGCTCTCTTTGGGTGCCATTTGGCCCAACGAGTGACTCAGGGTTAGCATCACGAGATAAATTCATGGAAGCACGAGCCTGTGACATGAGTTGAGTTCTCTTCAGGTCTCTCTCTTGCAACTCTAACACTTCACGCTTCTTGGCATCTCTTTTCTCCTTCTCTATCTCACGATCAATCAATGCTTTGAATAATGGTGATCTCGGAGCATGATGAAGCTCTTTGGCTTCAACACTGGCAACATCTCTAATCTGCTTCATGTCTGATAGTGAGCATTCGTCCATCTGAAGTAAAACGGAGAAATGTGCAATTGCACTTTGTGTAGCTTCCGAGTCAGCATCCTGTGAATGCATGTCGGCGATATTACTGACACAGTTGTATGTGAAGCGGCGCTTGTCAAAGTTGATGAGACCAGAGTTTTCAATGGACATATTTGGGACGAAGTTGGCAATCTCCATCAACCTCTCGGTGAACCAGCCGCAGCATGGTGTCAATTGCCCCTTGAGGTTCTCAGTCAGATCATCGACGTCAAGACTTGGTAGCAGGTCCGTGACCTCATCCCAACGGGATGCTGAGGAGGAGAAGATCCAGGAGGCCTCATATGCACGAGACTCGGGTGAGACAATGGCTTGAACAATGGCACTTTCGATGAAAGAAGGAACATGTGGAGAAACAGCATCAACAGCGCCCATTCTTGAAGTGTTGCTGAACAAATCAACACCACTCATTCTCAATCTGGTGATAGTCAATATCTGGAGGATGGACACCATCTTTGCATTACGGTCCTTTCTGGATATGCGTGGATCAGATATGTGAAGTTTGAAAAACAGTTCCAGCTTATCATGCAGGTTGAACAAAGCTCTTACTGGTGGTGGAAGTTTGTCGAAGAGCTTGTCCTGTGGGTTGTCACCATATAGTCCATTCAGCCAACTGAAAACGTTCAAAATCACCAGCTTGGTTTCGTCCTTAGTGGAATTCCAGTTGTACTTGAATAAACTAATCAACGACTTACCGGCATGAATCTCAAGGAGTTGGAAAACATTGATCCAATCACTAATTGAGACAGCGTTAAATGAACTGCTGATAAACAAATCCATCTGGTTAACAAATATCTCGGCCTCTCGGAAGTCTTTTGGTAACTCAAGGGTGTCGTAGTCTCCGTTGAATTGGGTTCTCGGAGTTGACATCGACACTGGGAAGCGATCTAAAGGTCTGTAGCACTTCTTGATGTACACTTTTCTAATCTTCTTGTACAAGTTTTGCAACATGTTGTAGATTTCCGACAAGCCACTGTTGATCTCCGGAGTTGAATCGAATCTCTGCAGAACTTGCTTCCATACAACAACAATCTCGTTATCAATACTTCTCAAAAGGGAAACGAATGTGTTCTTGTTGCTCAAGTCGTTCGTGAAGTCAGCGTAATGCTCATTGACCAGAATGGAAATAGCCTCGAGAACACCAATCTGAATATTACCAACAAACTTCCAATTCAGTTCGGGGTCACTAGACGAGATAGGTCTCTCCCAGTTAGGGAATTCAGCTGAGGAGTCTGCGTTGAACTGTTGAATGGAGAGAGCGGCAGATCTGGCACCATTGAATCTCTTGGCAAGTGCTTCCAAGAGTGTAGTCGTAGATGCGAAACTCTTGTATGTGGAAAAGAATGTAGATGTGTAGACGCCATTGTTCATTTTCAACTTCAAAAACTGGTTGTCAAGAAGGTTAGACTTCTCCAGATATGCGTCAATATCCTCTTTGTCAATCCTCTTGGAAAAGATGTTAGATGTTAACACAAGTACATCGACCATTTTATCAAATGTACCTGCTTTCAGCACAACATTCAATGGCTTCATGAGAGAGTTGAGCAGAGTGGAGTTGTCCAAAACAGCAAACACATCATCATCAAGCACTTCAGTGAGGTCATCAAGGTGTGCTGAGCCTCTGTTCGAATGCGGCAACTGACTGAGTCTGTTATTGGAGATTTGAGATAATCTCTTTGATGAGGGGGTTTCGAGGACCACCGAAGCTGGCCTCGAAAGTTTTAGTTCGTCCCCCAAAGACTTAAAGATGAGATCACCGTCAATGTGGAAAAGGTCTGAGCCGATATTGAAAATGTCTCTAACGGATTTCAAAAGCTGGTTCTGTTTGGAAGATGGCAGTTTGCAGTTCAGTTCATAGCTCTTTTTATCAACATCATCGACGCCGGTGACTTTCTGGAACTCTGGTTCACAGTCAGGGTCCTTTGTGACAAACCCACCAGCACCAATGAGGACTTTCTGGCTGAAAAGTCTGTAACTTGGAACAATCTCTGAGAACAATGTAGGAAGATACGAGCCAGTCAATAGTGGGGTTCTTGATTCGTGAAGTGTATGGTAAGATGCTATAGCATCACCCTCAACAGATAGAGACAACTCCATCACAGATTCCAACGTGAGTGGGGGCAGAGACGTGTGGTTTGACAAGAGGTTGTACAACTCTTTCTGAAGTTTCGTATTCTCAGACTTACGTAAATCCCTGAATAGTGAGGGGTCTTGGTTTAGGTTCTCCAAGTACTCGTCCCACCTGCTGAAAGAGATCTTCACTCTCTGTACTCTTTTCTCGCACTGCTTCAAGGTCGAATTATCAGCGAACTTGACCGTTAAGTCACCGAAATATGGCACAACGTCATCCTTAGGATAGCTGACACCAAGACCTTGAGGTGCAATGACGTGATAGGAAGATCTGTGGCTGGCTTCTGAGATCATGTACCTTCTGTCTAACTCAAATACCACTGGTGCCCATTCGGATGAGATAACCTTCAAGAATTTCGCGTCAACGAACGACCATGTCTTCTTCAATCTCAAGATAGGGGTTGAACAGATCAAGGTAGCAATGGCCAACCAACTCACCATATCACCGATCTTGTCAAAGACACATCCAATCTCAATCCATTTCTCCAAAACTCTAGCACGTTGTTGTTCACCTTGAGCTGAGCCAAACAGGTGATTCACAATCAATCTACCGAGATAGTGAATGTTGCTGTTTGCATTGAAGATCAACGGGTTCAATCTTGGGTATGACATACCGTCAATCTCGTACAGCAAACTTGGATCTGTCTTTGGGTTCCAGCTTTTGTTGAATCTGAGGTCGATAAGGTTGATCTGTTCCGCCAGTAAGTGCGAGTCTAAAGCGAGGAAAGACTCGATGTTCATCAAAGATTGCGAAAGTTTGGAGTCATATGGTGATCTGCGATAACTGGTCAAAGTCTTCATCATCTCCTCTTTCTTCATCAGTGATGATTTGAGGCGAGTGTTAAGGTGCTCATCGTGTGCGGCAATTCCTGAAAGCAATCTAACAACGAGTTCCATAATGTCATCGGAAAGAAGCATACCAGGGAATGAGTCAATAATAGTGGTGATCACAAGCCCCAAACGTTGAGTAACAGCGTAGTCAGTGTTAGAGGAGATGTATACCCTGCCTGAGTTCTTGTTGAATCTGTGATTAGAGAATGTTGTGGCATACTCAATAAAGTATCTCAGAGCAATCTTCATGTCACCAAAGAGAGGCAAAATGAGGAGCAAATTGTATGATAGCTTATCGTCATCAAGTGTATTGAAAAGAACAGTGTGGCAAATCGACTCCAATGATCCGGAGACGATGGAGTTTGTAGAGTTGAGTTGTAAATCTGGGTGTGGGTAAACCTCAGAGAGATATTTAAGTTTGATTCTCGAGTTCTTCGCGGACTCCATCTGATTTGATAGCGTCGTTGGACTTGGTGTGGACATAGTTGGCGTAGTTGGAGTCACTGGTGACCCAATTCCACTTCTGAGGTTCGACTTGGATGACATGGTCGACAGTCTCTTTTGTCGCACGTTGGTAGGTTGTGTAGACTAGCCATTCTCATCCATTGTCGGATCAAAGGACTTGATGTTCAGCTCAGCTGGCAGCTTGTATAGTGAGAGAGTTGCGCCCTTGAGGACGGCCTTGTATATTCTCCAAGACTCTGGTGAGGTGTGATTGTAATTGTTGATGTTAGAGCCCTTGTTGACCCAGCCGGACTTTATCACAGTTGAGTCGTAGTTCTCATACGTGAAAGGTCTGTTCTTTGTGGCAGTACTGTTGCCATTACCGCCAGATGTACCGTTGTTGAGATTGAAAGAGTTGAGAGAGCGTGTCATTATTGATGTCTGATCGTCGTTGACAGCGGTGGTGGCGTTGGAGGCAGTATACTGCAGGTGTGGCATAGTAGATGTCGTGGACTTCATATCGGAAATTGTCTGAGTCGATGTGGATTGAGGCAATTGCTTCTCAGGGTTCCCGAATGTACCGTTAGTGGTCTCGGAACACTGGGACTCTGCAATAGAGATGTTGGATGGCGCCAGATCATTGCTGTTCATGGCAAGACTATCAATGGAGATATTTGAAGTAGAGCCATGAGACTGATGGTAGATCGAGTGAGAAGATGATGAGCTAGATGGAATCCCGCCAGGTGGTGCTAGCGTTGCTGATTGGGTAGACACCGAAGTAGCAGCTCTCGATTTGTCCTTTTCGGGGGCGACGCTTTGGCGCTTGCTGCTCCTGGACCACCTCATCTTGTATAGCTTTGAGACTGATGAGTTTCTGGAATGCCGCTTGTTAGTACTTGTCTCGGTGAGTGCATATATCATCTGGGTTTAAGATAAGTTGATTGTTGAAGAAGGGACAGGGGAGTGTTGTAGTTGGGCGAACGCTGGCATGATGTACTTTGCGCTCGCTGCGCAACGGTCTAAATGCAGTATCAGCAGTTTCCAGTGAACAATAACGAGTCTCACTTGAGAATGTCAACAAGGAACAAGGAACACCACACCGTTCACAGTAGGGCTCGCAAAATACCCGCCGAGCTGATGTCCCCGCTGGCCTCAGTTCCAATACCCGTGGGTTAGCATAGCGCGCATGGAAGGGGAATGGAATTTGAACAGCGGCGCGGTGACTGCAACGTTGGGAACTGGCGCTTCTGATTGGCAAGTTGCTGAATGTATACGTGTGGCAGATGTGAGTGTACGTTGTCTCTGTGGTGTGTAGTGGTTCGTTGTGGCACCGTGTGTGGTTGCCCGCCAACGCTGTTCTGGCGCCTCAATTCACCATCGTAGCCAGTTGGAATGCACTTTGGAAGGGCTGTGTGAAGGACTTTGCGGTGTAGACGGCCCGCCATCATCTCCAACCACCCACTAACTTATCAATCAAAAAGATCATATCAAAACGAACTTACCTGCGTTCACTCCTGGTGTTAAAACGCGGTGGTAACCCTGAGATCAATACACTCAACTTCTTTGGAAGCTGCCACCGTTGACGTGAGGTGCAGATTTGACCGTCCGGGTTTGTTTTCATCTCTGTGGTTCCAATTGACCCGTGTCCCGGATGGCAGAGACGCGGGTACGCGCACGATGATCTAGTCTACGAGACGTGTTTTTGGGGTTTAAATTAGTATAGGGTGCTCTGTATGAGTCGTAAGTCGATGAGATGAGCATTCTGTTGATGGGTTTTGATGATTTTGCCTCATTGTCTGACCCCCCGGTGAGCGTTACGGTACATCTTTTGATCTACATAGCCCACCGCAAAACCCGATTGATCAGATCGAGCCTCATCTGGCATCCACGCCTCGAGTTGCGGACATAATGTTTGATGTGTTGATTATAAGCGCGTAGAGATGGCAGTACCTTATTTAAGATTGTTACAATAACTACAAGTCTGTGTAAAGATGGTTTGAGGTTATTTATGAAACATTCACAGTTGGAGGAGAATGACTGAAATGCCTACTCCTACCGAGAAACGAGGTACGAGGAAGATCCGCACCAAGACATACTGATGGCCTGCCTCGATCGGCAGGTCACTTCGAGATGAGCATTCATACCTCCTGGGCTAAGTTCGATACACTAGCGTGTAACTGTGGTTCCACCTTCGTGAAGATGCACCAACTCTTAAACCTGATCCAGGCTTCAGCCCAGTGCTCGATGTGGCACTCTGTGGACTGGAGTGAGCTAGAAACCGCTATCACTATGTGTGCATCGGTGTCTTTGTTCTGAATGGTTATCTCACGCGTAAATGTGCTCAGTCTCTCTTGATTCAGCCAGTACAGGTCAGTAGCCCTAATGTGCAGGCCGCGCTCGTCAGTTACTTCTGTACCATGGACTTCAGGAGCTCCCATTTTGCTCTGGTGGAGCTTCCAGCACGGTCTATAGAGTCCCCTACCCTTTTCAGGGTTACCACTTCATCATCGCCTTCGCCGAGTTTTAATGTCTGGTCTTTTCTGAAGAGCGTGTGTATCAGCAACTGATCCTAGTGTTCGAGAGTATTCAGGGCACGCTGCTTGTGCGCTTGCTCTTGATAAGATTGCTCAAAACCGTTTGGATCATTGAACTTCTCCATGATGTATGCTCCTCAGCAGGATTCGATATATGAGCTATTAAAGAGGTGGCAAGAGTGATCAGCTGTTTGGCGTCCTGTCAGGTGGGACACGGCCAATTTCCGCGGAAATTCTTAACTCCCCGCATGGGGAAGGCCGGCTATCAACTGAACCAAACCTCACTATCGAGTGCGTAACGCCATTTATCACCCATTAGGTAAGATGGTTCCTATTCTCTGTATCACTCAATTCGTGAAGTCCACTTTTGCTGGTTTGGTCACTCTGTATTTTGATAGCTCGTATGTTTCCAGAACATTTGTCACTGACAAATAATTATAGCTCAGCCGCGCATGATGATGGGGTGAGCAGTTGCCACTGAGACGTCGTTGGGTTCAAATACCCACCAACTTTCTTCCCACTCACTATACATTGGATACTCACCACCAATTGATTGGTAACACAAGTAATCATCATAGCAGCAAAAATGAGCGCCACTGAAGCCGCCAAGTTCTCCCAATTGACACCAGCCTTCTTCATCCATCTTGATGCCGAGGAGCCGAAGCCGGTTCTGTCAAACAAGAGTAAGTCAGAAGTTGTCGTGATGGTCAAGGGTGGATATACCAAGTCTCTCAACGCTGAACAGTTCCCATTTGACTGTGATGTCACATTCGGATGGGACACTTTGACAACTGTGGCTGACACTCCTGACGTCTCAGCATTGGACTGCCATCTCTACCTCAAGAACAAACAGGGCCAGAACTTGCATCTGTCTTACTCTGGTGTCATTGTTGCCTCAGAGGCCCAGGTCAATGTCATCACCAAGAAGTCTGACAAACACGAGGTTGAAGACGGTTATGTCACTATGCACCCAAAGTGTATCGTCGATGAAGGTGTTGAGGCTGAGTCCTGGATCACAAAGAAGAACCTGATCGGTAGAGGAAGATTCATCAGAGATACCAGTGGTCAGCTCGGTGTGGAGTACTACGTCTATGTATTGTAAACATGGTTTTTGTATTTATATTGCCTTTAATTGACGATCTGGTCCTGATACTTGCTCACAACAGCGTCGAACAGCTCGTTCTTCTCCTTGTAGTCTACAACAACAGGGTGCTGAGGAGCCAACTTCTCCAACTCTTCAAGCTTAGCCTGAGCCTGAGCGGTGTTTCCCTTGATATTCTGGAAGGCAAACTCGTTAGCCAATAAGTCAGCGCTTGGACCCTGGTTCAACTGTGCCAATCTCTCAAAGATCACTTCAGCTTCTGGGAACTGGTGCAGCTGGAGATTGAGCACCAACTCACCGAGCAAAGTCTTATAGGTAGGGTGTCCGTAAGACAACTCCTCAAAGAAGTACAACGATCCTCTCAAGCTCTCACCGTTCTTAGCACTGTTAACGTAAGCCTCGGCCAAGTTGAAGATGATGCTGTCCTGTGCATAGTTAGAGGCCTGCTTGATCTGCTTCTCGGCCTCGGAGACCTGGCCCTGGGAGATCAGAATCTGTACTGACAACAACACAGCTTCCAAGTTCTCTTCATGATGCTGGAGCAGTGTATATGCCTACTCCAATTGCCCCTGCTGGACTAAGTAGATGGATCCAAGGATCTGTACTGTCGAGTCGTCCTTGTGTTGCTCGATCAGCTGGTCAAACTGTGTTGCTGGCTCGCCCTTAGCCAGGGCAAGGTAGGCTGAGATGGTAGCCTTGAAAGTCTCGCTGGCATCGCTGGAGGCGAGCAACGACTCAGCTTCAGAAAACTGCTTGGTGATGATCAATGCTCTGAGCTGGTACTCCAGCGCCTTGAGGGCAAAAGTGCCTGTGTAATCAGCAGCTGAGGCCGATGTGACATCGGCATACTCGCCAGTGAAGAAGTGCTGGCGCAATGTGAAAAGCTCGTCCGACTCGGCCATTATATTCTTTGTGTACTGTACGTAGATAGCAGTCTTCCAATGTAATAAAATATGGAACTCTTGTTGTTTGATTTGATTTCGTGTCACCTTGATCAAGACTGTCGATCGCCCATTCTGATTAGTCATATACACCAGAACCTGAGTAAGCGATTTCGCCAGGTGGCGCGCGATTGGCAGTCTCCACAGACTATCCTTTAGGCTCTAAACCTCCTATTTTAGACTGCTAACTCTCAATTAGCTGAGTACACTACTTATTCATATTCTGATTCAATGTCACAAACATCTCAACAGGCTTCGTTTGACATCTCCAAAGCGGATCCTGCTACACAAAGAGCATTCCAGTACGCTGTCGACTTCTACGAAAAGGATCACACACTGACTCCCAACCAACGTGGATTGCTCGCAGAGACGTACTCCAATATCTCATCCTTCACATTGGGTTGTGGATGGACGACTTTCTTCGCAGTCACATCTATTCCCTTTTACAAGCAGAAGCTCAGAACTGGTTCGACAAAAGGTACGAATGTTGGATTGGCAATCCTGTTCGGAATCGGCGGACTAATGATTGCCTCGCCCTATGCCGCATCGATCTCCTACAATTGGAACCTGGAAAAGTTGAGACAGACCGATAACAGATGTTATGAGGTGGCAACCCTGCTCAAACCTGCAGAATCCACAAAATGGTGGATGTATTATAAGCTTACCAAGGATCACCCGGAGCACATCATGAAGGACCCAAGATCGAGAGAGGCGGAGGAGCAGAGAAGGAAGACCATCTATTCAGGAAGAGACCCACTGGGTCTATACAGTGGGCCAAGAGCAGAAATGAACAGACGTAGGGTGGAGACGATCCCGGATGCAGGCTCCGTGTCATCACCATCTCCTGTGTCGGATACGGTTTCAATTCCGCCAGCTTCTGATGACTATGACGATCCCTTCATGGAGAAGCCAGAGGAAGAGCCAGTTTTCACCTCCGCCTGGGACAAAGTGAGACACTCGAAAGATGTAGAAGGTACATCAACCCAACAATCATCTGCTTGGGGAAACTGGAGATCAGCTCCTCCATCGTCAGCACAGCAAAACCCATATACTACAAATGTCTATAAGGGTGAACCAACATCAGATTTGGATGAGTTCAGTGAGGAGCAAAGTGAGTTCGATAAACTTCTCGAGAAAGAGAGACACTTTGGTGAAGATGAGCGAGCTAAGAGATGGTAAAGACAGGTTACATTCTGCACTCTACTGAAAGACCCAAAATACACTATGATTGTTCCTACAAAGCACATGTTATAAAACATTAGATATCATTTGAAAATGTACGTGTACATATATATAAAGAAGTGCTCAATCAGAGCAAGGCGTTGTCACCTCTCTTGGACTCCTTCAACTCCTGCAACTGAGCAATAACAGTCTTAAGAGGAACAGCCTCGTTCTTGTTCTGAGACTCGATGATGTCTCTGTTTCTGATGTTAACAGACTCAGAGGACTCCTCCTGGTCACCAACAATGAAGATAAAGTTGTACTTCTGCAACTGACCGGTTCTAACCTTTTTCTGCAAAGTGTTACCGGTAACGTCAATGTCGGCGTAGAAGCCAGCTGCCTTAAGCTCATCGGTAACCTTCTGAGCGTAGTCGAAGAACTTGACACCAACTGGCACAACCAGTACCTGTCTTGGTGACAACCAGAATGGCCACTTACCAGCGAAATGCTCGGTCAAGATAGCGGTCATTCTCTCAACAGAACCCAAGATGGCTCTGTGGATCATGACTGGTCTAGCAGAGTCCTTAACATCCTCAGAAGCGACATCACCAGTACGGTACTCCAACTCAAATCTGTTTGGCAACTGGAAGTCCAACTGGATGGTGGCACACTGGTGCCATCTCTTCAAAGCATCAGAGATCATGATGTCGATCTTTGGACCGTAGAAGGCACCGTCACCTGGGTTAATCTCCCAGTCGGCACCAGACTTCTCCAAAGCGGACTGCAACTTAGCCTCGGCGTTGTTCCATGTCTCAATCTCACCAACGTACTTCTCTGGTCTGGTGGACAACTCCATCTTGAACTCGAAGCCAAAGACACCGTATACGAACTTGAGGAAGTCGAAGATGTTCTCAATCTCGTCCTCAATCTGGGACTCGGTACAGAAAATGTGAGCATCGTCCTGCTGGAATCTTCTGACTCTAGTCAAACCGGAAAGAGCACCGGAGAACTCGTTTCTGTGGATGACACCAAAGTCGGCAACTCTCCATGGCAACTCTCTGTATGAACGTTCACGAGACTTGAACATCAGACAATGACCAGGACAGTTCATTGGCTTCAAACCAAACTTCTCCTTTTCAACGTCAAATGTGAACATGTTCTCCTGGTAGTTAGCCCAGTGACCTGAAGTCTCCCACAACTTAGCGTTGTACATGTTTGGAGTGATAACCTCATCGTAACCACGCTTACGGTACTCGTTTCTCAACAAGTCAACAAGGGTGTTGTAGATTCTGGTACCGTGTGGCAACCAGAAACAAGAACCTGGAGACATCTCGTTGAAGTAGAACAACTCCTGCTCCTTACCGATCTTTCTGTGGTCTCTCTTGGAAGCCTCCTCCAAGAACTTCATGTGCTCATCCATCAACTTCTTGTCTGGGAAAGAGACACCGTAAATTCTCTGCAAGGAGTCGTTTGTGGCGTCACCAAGGAAGTAACAAGAGGAGTTCTTGAGCAACTTGAAGGCTTTGATCTTTCCTGTGTGTGGAATGTGTGGACCGACACACAAGTCGATAAGTGGACCACATCTGTAAACGGTGGTGGAACCTCCATCTGGAACCTTGGTAGAAACCAAGTATGTCTTGTACTTGGAGTAGTGGAACATCTTGAGCAAGTCCTCCTTCTTCATAACCAATCTCTCGAATTTCTGCTTCTGCTTGATGGCGTTCTTAGCAACACCTTCCAAGTTTGGGAAGTCAGCCTGGGAAACAGCAGTCTCACCACCGTTGATGGCGAACTCGTAGAAGAAACCGTCATCTGTTGGTGGTCCCAAACAGATGTGGGCACCCAAGTTACACTCACAGGCCTCACCGAGGACGTGAGCAGAGGAATGCCAGAAGACACGCTTACCCTCTTCGGTCTCGAAGTCGAAGAACTCCAACTGAGCATCGCCCTCAACTGGTCTCTCCAAGTCCCAGAGCTCACCGTTAACCTTGGAGATACACTGTCTGTCAACGAATGACTTGCCGATCTCCTTGGCAATGTCCAATGGACAGGTCTCCCAGGCAATACCTTCCTTGACGGTACCATCCTTCAAAGTGATCTTGACAGCGATCTGCTTGGCCTTCTCCTCGGCAACGTGGGCGTCGTACTCAGCCTTGAGCTTCTCGAAGAGCTGGATACGCTCGTCAATGAACTCAGGCTGTGGGTCCTGGTAGAGCTTGGAGGCGACGGCACCAGCGTTCTTGTCCTTCTTGTTCTTCTTCTCCTTCTTTGGAGCAGCACCTGGCTTCTCCTGTGCTGGAGCGGCGGCGGCGGCAGCAGCTGGGGCAGCCTCGTTGACAGAGAGCTGCTCAACCTTCTTTGTGACTTCTTCGCACATGATTACAGATTGAGATCTAAAGATTCAAACACTGACCATGGACGTGTGTGTCAGCATTTGCCTCTTCAGAGGGTGAACGCTGAAAAAGCCAACGTCCGCGGGTGGTGGACAGCGGACGTTTGCAGCGATGCCTTGGTGACACGTTTGTGGAATGGCAGATTTTGAATTCGCGAGCTGTGCAGAGGCAGGTTTTTCCCGAGCGATGGCGCCTTTTGCTGGAGAGTAATAGTTTAATTGTTGTTGTTTTGGTGGGTTTAAAGCGGTTGTTGTTGCTAATATGGACGTGTAAGTGTTATTTGGGTTTCTTGGAACAATATCGAGTATTTTGTACTGACTTTTACTGCTCGTTTTAGCGTGGAAACAGGAGATACAAGCTTCCAGAGCACTAAGACGGTGGCCCTCACCATCGATGAGGTCAACGACAATCCCGATGAGCTGATTGAACTTCGTGGAGAAGGCCGTTATTTCGGTGTCTCTGACGGTCCTACGGGTATCCTCTGCTCTAACTGTCATCAGCGTGGCCACAAGAGAGCGCAGTGCAAAACTGTGGTGTGTCACTCGTGTGGTGCCGTGGGAGATCACTATGAACAACACTGTCCAAAGTCGATGGTTTGTGCCAACTGTGGAGAGAAGGGGCATTTCAAGAATCAGTGTAAGGAGAGGATAAGACGCATTTATTGTCAATCTTGTACATCAACACGGCACACAACAGACCGCTGTCCCGGCATCTGGAGATCCTATCTCACCAAGGATTCAGAAAAGAAAATGGGGTTACCCAATAACATATACTGCTACAACTGTGCCGAGAAAGGGCATTATGGAGACGAATGTCCCGAGGACAGATCTTCAAGATATCCAAACATAGATGGATCAGCATTCTCAGGACACAACTTGCCAAGACAGGTGAGAGACAAGTACTTCAACCTACATCAGAAGCGGAGACACGATGATTTGGACGATGATAACAGTGACGATTATGATGAGGATTACAGAAAAGACGCTCCAAAGCCTAAGAAGAGTGGGTTCATTGGTAAGATCAAGGATAAGTTCAGCTCCAAGAAGAACAAAAAGCAAGATCTCCGTAAGGCTCAAAGTATGCCAATGATGAAGAATTCTGGCACTCTCCCACCTCGCGGACCAGCACCAAGGGGGCCTGCTACATATTCCTACCCACGTGGAGGCGGTGACACATACAGATCTGACAACTACAGCAACGGTAACAGTAATAACTACAGAAACGGTGGAAGCGGAGGCTTCAGTCGCTCTGGTTACCTGGAACCGTCTCGAGGATCGAGTTATACCCCAAACAGAGGCGGAAACTCCTCATCGTCAAACGGTGCATTTGGTAACCGTTTTGCTGGTAAGAAGAGAAGATTCATCTGAGTTGGTATGTGCTATATAAATATCTTAAACAGAAAGCATTGTCTTAGTTACCGTGGTCGTACGTATGTTCAGATAACACCCCGAGCTCCATAACCCCTTTCTGGGGGGGCTCCCGGATGCATTCTTCCGAACTCCATCACCGGCGAAGTTCAGTCATGAGTCGCGTCGGGTCATACAAAGTGAAATCTTATTCCTGTGAAAAGTTTGTAGCACGTACGTCCTTCTTCGTGGTTAAGATATACACACACCAAAGATGCTGAGAAGATCCACAGTTAGAGCTGCTCGTGCGCTTAAACAGCGCATGGCCACGTCCTCTTCCTCCGTCTCATCTTCCCTTATCAGACTTTCTCCTCGTGTCGCTAGCCTCCACACTTCTGCGGTCGTATTCTCGGCTACCAAGGAGGTCAAGCTCACATCTGAGTCTTACCCAAACATCAAGCGTGATGAGCGTTACAAGCAGCTCACCAACGACGATCTCACATTCTTCAAGTCCATTTTGCCTGAGTCGCAAATCATCACCGATGCCGATGACTTACTCTTCCACAACGAGGATTGGATGCGTAAATACCGTGGCCAGTCCAAGTTGACGCTCAAACCTAAGACCACAGAACAGGTGGCCCAGATCTTGAAGTATGCAAATGAGCAGAAAATTGCTATCGTGCCACAAGGTGGTAACACCGGTCTTGTCGGTGGTTCCATCCCTGTCTTTGACGAGGTCATTCTCTGTCTCTCCAACATGAACCAGATTCGCTCCTTTGACCAGACATCGGGAATCTTGAAGGCTGATACAGGTGTTGTCCTTGAAGTTGCCGACCAGTTCTTGGCCGAGAAGGGATACATCTTCCCATTGGATCTTGGTGCTAAAGGTTCTTGTCACATCGGTGGTACCGTCGCCACTAACGCTGGTGGTCTGAGACTATTGCGTTATGGATCCTTGCATGGTACTGTGTTGGGACTCGAAGTTGTTTTGCCAGATGGAAGAATCGTAAACTCAATCGACTCCTTGAGAAAGGACAACACCGGATACGACCTGAAACAGTTGTTCATTGGATCTGAAGGTACTTTGGGTGTCATTACCGGTTTGTCCATCCTGTGTCCACCTAGACCAAAGAACTTCAACGTTGCCTTCTTGGGTTTGCCAGATTACGAGTCTGTTAAGAAGACTTTTGTCCAGGCCAAGTCTGAGCTTGGTGAGATCCTGTCAGCCTTCGAGTTGATGGACAACAACTCACAGATTTTGACCAAGAAGCACTTGCAATCCACACATCCATTGGAGGAGGAGCATCCATTCTACGTCCTCATCGAGACTTCCGGTTCCAACGGCGTTCATGACGCTGAGAAGCTCGAACAGTTCCTGGAGAACGCCTTTGAGAATGAGGTCATCGCCGACGGTGTTATCGCCCAGGATGAAACCCAGCTGAAGGCCTTGTGGAACTGGCGTGAACAGATTCCTGAGGCATCCCAGGTCGGTGGTGGTGTTTACAAGTACGATGTCTCCTTACCATTGGATCACTTGTACGGTGTTGTTGACGCTATGAGAGCCAGATTGAACGAAAAGGGTTTGATTGGTGACACCGAGGACTACCCAGTCATTGACGCTGTTGGCTACGGTCACGTTGGTGATGGTAATGTTCACTTGAACGTTGCTGTCAGACGCTACGAGAAGGAGGTTGAGAAGGTACTGGAGCCAGCTGTTTACGAGTGGGTTTCATCAAAGAAGGGTTCGATCTCTGCTGAGCACGGATTGGGATTCCAGAAGAAGAACTACATCGGCTATTCCAAGTCTGACATGGAGATACAGCTGATGAAGCAGCTCAAGCAGTTGTACGACCCAAATGCCATCTTGAACCCATACAAGTACATCTGAGCTGATAATTTATTACATACACCATGAAAATAAACTAATTACATATTCCTGGAAGCTATCATGTTTTTTTTTTTTTTTAAATTGCCTGTATTATAGGTGTGCATAGTTAAATACTGTCGTGTCGGCTGTAATGAAGCACATTTTGACCACCTCGTATCGTGCTATTATTTAGCATCTCATCTATCTCCACGTCATTTCATACGGTATCCTGTCAACTCCATCCATACTCGTCCTCCAATTTGGTTTCAGACATCAAAATGACCTACCCATTTTGTACTATATAAGAATCCAACCCGAACTGACTTCGCTTATGTAATCATACCTCGGAGCTCTATCGACCCGTAAATTCTGCCACTGGTATAAGGCTGCCACAATTCTTCCCCCGCAACTGGAATCACAATTCTCTCTGTTTTTCTGCTGGCTCAAAGATCAAGGTAAACCTTGAGCAGAGTGGATATCAGATGACAAGAAAGATTAGAACGGCAACACACGCAGGGTCATGGTACTCTTCCTCTCCCGTCGCTTTGAGCAAACAGCTTGATGAGTTTCTCAAAGTGGCACCACCAACCGTGCCTGGAGCCAGGGTGCTTATTGGGCCGTGAGTATCCTTATTTTCTAAGCAAAATTCTGATTGATCGAAGATTCTAACATCGCAAAAGTCACGCAGGGTACACCTATGCTGGTAAGACACTAGCAGAAACGTACAACGCCTGGGATACATCCAAGGTGTAAGTGTGAATGTTACCAGCTCCCTTATCTACTTGTTCTTCGACACTAACATTTCGCCTCACAGTAAGCGGGTTTTCATCCTCGGTCCTTCTCATCATGTCTACTTTAAGAACTGTGCCTACCTTAGTGGGGCTACTGAGTACGAAACTCCACTGGGCAATCTTCAAGTCGATACAGAAGTGGTGAAGCAACTCAAGAGTCAACGCAAGGTGTTCAAGACAATGGATATGGAGACTGATGAGGAAGAACACAGCTTTGAAATGCACTCACCATACATATACAAACTTACAAGGGATCTACCACAGGGTTCGCCATCAATTATTCCTATCATGATTTCCCATGGAGATGACGCTTTTGTTTCGACCATCGCCGCTACGCTAGGTGAATATCTCAGAGATGAGGAGAACACGTTCGTCATCAGCAGCGACTTTTGTCATTGGGGCACCAGGTTTGGATACACTGCATATACATCCTCTGGAGACGTTGGAGACATTGAGACGCTTTCTGCATACTCAAAGATCAAGTCAGGGGTGCCAATTTACAAGTCCATTGAGTCTCTCGATAGAAAGGGTATGGATGTCGCTTCAACAGGATCCAGTAAGCAATGGAAAGATTACATCAGGACAACGGGCAACACCATCTGTGGACAGAAGCCACTGGCTGTTTTACTGGAAGCAATTGAGATCGTTCGTGAAGAAGGCGACATGGCTGATGAGTGGTGCAGGTTCCATTGGATTGGGTATGCACAAAGCAGTCGTGTAGAGAGCCCACTGGATTCAAGTGTTAGCTATGCCAGTGGATATGCAAATTAATGATGGATATGGGTTAGATGACTTGCTCTGTGGAAGCAGAATGTTTGGAATGCGCTTTCTGTGTGAGCGTGGACTGGCTTGACTTGATCCCTATTTTAGCCCAACACAGAACTATGCTGACGCTTGTTTTGGAAGCAAAGTTAGAAAGTTGAAATATACGGTCATCTGATTTCAAAGTATCACAGGGGATCAGGAATTTCCTTCGTGTCGCCTTCTTCAGCTTTAACGGTCTTCTCTGTTCCCGATGGTAGCCTGGTGATCTTCCCAATCTCAATATCCTCCTCGGGCTTCACCAATGGGGTCTCAGCCTTCCTCACGTCAATGATCTGTACGTCTGGAGCAAACTTGACCGGCAATCCAGCAGGCACAATTGTCTCCACCACTATCTCAGGCATGTTTGGTTCAGGCCCGTCTGGGATAGAATTCAAATCAAACTCCTTGCCCAGCACGACATTCAAGATCACTATCGCTGCCGGTTTGGACAGAACCAGACTGTTCTCCTTACAGAATGCAGCCGCAACACAATCTGGGCACCCCCATTCACATGGACACTCCTGTACTCTCTTCAGCGCATCTTCCAGGATTAGATGAACGTTATCAAACGCCTTGATACACAGTCCTGACCCGTACTTTCCACCTTTGGCGTCGTGGAAGATCAGCCGAGCAGGCCTTTTACGCGTCGTCTGTCTCTCTGCAAACTCCTTCTCCGGTGCCTTGCACTCTGTGTGTATCTCGTCAACACCACTGACGATGACCAAAGGAAGCATTCCCATGATAGCGTGCTGTGCAGCGTGAATACCACCGGCAGCGTTCAACTGCTTGTACGTAAGGATATCTAGTGCCTTGGCTGGTATATCAACCCAAAATCCTTTGGATCTGATAATCACAGGTGGATTGTGTACCTCTACTGCATCCAGAATTCTCTTGTGCTTGTCAACTTTGTAGAATCCAAATACAGTGATTGTGGTGACGACTTTACCGAAGTATACCGGTACATCACTACCCTCTACTGAACGTACCATCTCAATCTCCTTAGGATCAACGTCTGTGAAATCTCTCTGGCTTGTGACCCAATCAACATCAACACGTTCCACTTTAGCATAGTGCTCCTCAACGTTGAACTCACGTACGAGGTATGGGTAACCCTAATGGATGAAAATGCCTCCCTCGTACAAAGTGAAACTCGTTCTTGAAGCTTCAATCTCTTCTATGACGATGTTTCTGTTGTTTGTGATATCCACAACGGCATACTGATCTTCTTCAATACCTCTGATCGAAACGTGTTTGGAGGGCCATGGTAGGTATCTGTTAGAGGTATGATATCCCTGTTCATCTTGATCCAGCTTAGCAAGAGCCTTGGACATGTTTGGAAAGTACCAGCTGTCTCTCTCAACATTAACAGGAAGCTCAAAGGCTGCACATTGCAAATGTCCCTCAAGGACCAAGATATTGTCGAAATCTAGCACCAGATCCTGGAATTGACGCTCCATCAACAACTCGGGATGTTTCATATAGTGCTGATCCACTGGCGAGTCACTCCCGACAACAAGTGTCAGCGAGTCCTTGTTACGTCTACCTGCACGACCACTTTGCTGGTGGAAATTGGCCAAGGATAACGGGAATCCGCACATCAACACAGAGTCCAATCCACCAATATCAATACCCAACTCCAGTGCATTTGTGGAGATGATCGCCGATAAGTTCCCATGAAACATCTCTTGTTCAATCTGTCGACGATCCGAGGCTGAGTAACCACCACGGTACGACATCACTTGTGACACCAAATCCGGTTGATTCAGCTCCAAAAACCTCGTTCTCACCTCTTTCATCAACAGTTCACAAACACGTCGAACATAGCAGAAGGCAATCGTTCTCACATTGTTCAATACTAGCTATACTAAGATCTTTGCCGTCTCCGCGATGAAGTTCTCACGACCAGCACTCAGATCTGCAGGGTTGATATAAGGTGGATTCCACACAACCATATGTTTCTGCCCCGCTGGTGAACCATCTTGGTCAATATGTGTAATATCAGAGGCATCAACACCAAAGATGGCGTGCATGTGGCCCACTGGGTCTTTCAAGGTGGCAGAACATGAGATGAATTGGACGCCAGTGTTGCCCAAAAATTCACACATTCGTCTCAAACGACGCATCACAAGTGCCACATGGGAACCAAAGAGACCTTTATAGATGTGTAGTTCGTCAATCACGACAAACTTCAGGTTTATGAGAAAATGGCGCCATCCTTGGTGGTTTGGTAAGATAGATGTGTGTAGCATATCAGGGTTCGTGAAGATGACTCGGGCATTGTTCTTGATCTCAGATCTTTTAAATGATTCTGTATCTCCATCGTAGGTGTCAACAAGCGACTTTAATGACATTTTGTTCATGAGGTTCTGGAAGGACCGCTTTTGATCCTGAGCGAGTGCCTTTGTGGGAAAAATGTACATCGATGTCGTCTGCGGCATATTCTCTAACTGGTGCAACACTGGGATCTGGTAGATCAAAGACTTACCTGAGGAGGTTGAAGTTGATATAATCACGTTCTCTCCGTCGTGGATAGCGTTGAGTGCCTGTGCTTGATGTGAGTAGAACCCAGGGATCTCAAGTGCCGACCGCAGATTATCACTTAGTTCGAAAGAAAGCTCCTCATACTTGGCCTCTCTCTCCGGTATCACAAATGACCCAGCGATCTGGTTCTTGTAGTTTGTTCCCTTAATACGCTCGATCATCACCGGGATCGGGGGTCTTTCTTCGCCTGGTTCCAGTCTTCTGTTCGCCACCATCTGTTCGATAGGATCAACAAAGTCTCTTCTCCGTGGAACGTACCTTTGGCTCAACTCCTTCAAGTGCTGTTCAGCGTCCTCCACGCCTTCTGCCTCACATTTCGCCAGATACTGGTTCACTGCCGTGACAAACTTTCTGTCTCTCTTAGCGATCAGTCTCTTCATCGACTCCGGTGTATAAGTGGGTACTTTCATCTCCGCGTAAAATGTGCTCTTTGTTTTCGTCTTGGACAAATCTCCATCAATGAACTCAAACACCAATATCTGCTCTGTTAGTTCCATATCTTTGAGTGTGAACAGATCCAACTCTTTCTGGATGTGTCCCTTTCCCCATTGAAACTCCTTCTTCTCCATCGTGACTTGATTCTCATCCACGTACTTGAACAGGATGTCATCGGGAAGCAGCACAACTAGCTTCGCACCATCTTCCTCCGTCAAAGGACGTCCAATGACTTTCTCTACTGGCTCTTTCAGTGTATCGAACTTTGGGATGATGTGCTTCCTCGAGGAAATGAACGTGAAGTATGAGTTCAAACGGAAGTGGATCTTATCGAGTTCTTTGAGCCACTCGGGCCAATGGGCTTTCAGGTCCGGTTTGGGTTTCTTGATGGGCACGGTTGGTTTACTATCATCTGCAGATCTTTTTACAGGGTTCATGGGTACTGCTAACAACGTCTCTTAGCGTCTTTGAGCGGTTGAAGAACAGTTGTAGTTGCTTATGCATTTGCCACAATTAATCAAGCTTAAAGCTGCTTAGTATTGCGTCATTGATTATGTAATCGTACCCTGGCCAGGAAGCCTTGATATAAATTAGTGAGACTACTCTCCTTTTGAAGCCATGTACATTGTAGTTCGTTTGAATTCAAAACTTTCTATCTCTTTCAGAAGACAGCACTCTCCTGCCTGATGGTTTCCCCGTCAAAGAAGGCAACGCAGCAGAGATGTTCGTCATTCTTTCACCGGACTTCCACCCGTCAAAGTCAATCAACGCCTGCATGCAACCCCACTCTGTAATTTTATTCAACAGCCAGTCCAGATTCACAGGTTTCGTCAAGTAGTCATTACAGCCGGCAGCCAATGCCTGTTGCTTGTCCTGTTTCAAGTTACTCGCTGTCAACGCCACGATAATCACGGGTGATCTGAAAACGTTCAAGTCCAACTCCTCCTCCGGTTTCCTAGGTGGTAAGTTTTGCAGATCAGATTGAGAGAAGACACCAATGTGGTTCAGCTTCTCTAGTCTTCTGATCACTTTGGATGCATCTAATCCTGACATCACAGGTAACTGAATGTCCATCAACACCAAATGGAACCCACCCTTCCGCCACTTATCTATAGCCTCTTGGCCATTCTTCGCCACGTCGTAATGGATCCTGTGTCTTCTGAGATGTGCGCTGAGAATCTTCAAGTTAATCAAGTTATCCTCCACAATTAACACACTTACACTGGGTAGCACTTTCGCCATGGTCGACATACCATTTGCGAACTGTCTTGCATGCGGGGAAGCTGAGTTCGTGGATCTCTGTAAAGGGTCCATGTGAACAGTTGTGTTGGGCGACATGGCACGATCCGAGAGAGTTCCTCCCAGGCTTGCTGTGCTCTGGTTACTGTTATGCGTGAGTGAGTTTCTCTTGTCGTGATGTGTGGAGGGCATCAGAAGCACTGCTGGAGAGTGTTCTGGGGGGTTTGACTGTGATCTTCTGTGACCCGTGACGGTCCCTCCAGGAGTGTAGCTTCGTGAGAGTACTTCCTTGCCAGCTTGACCAGGTAATGAGTTCATTCTACGTCCCTGTGGTGTGCTGTTGTACTCCTATTCCTTGTTCTCAGCGATTGTCTCCTGGGACAGGTTCTTCTTGTGTGTAAATGGCGGGGCAGGAGGTTGGTAGTTGCCCTGTTGATGCTGCTGTTGCTGTTGTAGTTGCTGCTACTATTGTTGTGGTTGTGTTTGTGATTGGTTCTGAGCGTATGGTACTTCAACGATGAAGGCATTTTCAATTCCCATGCCATTCGAGTAATACTGGTCCAAAATTGACCACACGGATCTATCTGCTTCAAGAGGTTGAGCAGCTGGGGACGCACTCCTTAGCGACATGTTGGAGAACTCCATTGCTGGGGGTTTTGGTGGTACAAGACTTGATCTGTTAGCAGATATAGGAATAGGTGAAATCGGTGAGCTGTAGTTTGGTGAGGTAATAGTGCTGGATGTGCCGCTTGGTCCTGGTGGTATTAAGAACTTGCGTGTGCCCGGTGTCGATGGAGAGAATCTGTACCCTGGCGACGGGATGTTGGAAAGCGCCGGCTCTAGCTTGATGATGAGATCGGAAGGGTCGCACGTCTTGGCGAGTGTCATAGGGAACTTCTCCACGATGAGAGATTTCAAGTCGTCAATCAAGTGCGACTCCTTGACGTATATGGACGTTGGAGTTCCCTCAGGCCGACGGATCCATACTCGTCTGGCCATATCTCGTGTGTTGATACTGGGTATTTGGGGTGAGTTCGGCTTTGTGGCCCCACTTTTGGATGGAGATCCATACTTCAGCGGAGGTTTTCCCATCATCTTCAAGATTAATGAATTGGCTCTTTGTACTGGCTGTGAAAGTAGCAGTTGTTGTCAGGTCACCCAGGGTTCCTGAAGACGTCCGGTGGTGTAGCAATCTGCAGGGTTTTCGCGTTGATTAAGATTCAGTGACGCTTGAAATTTTGGGCCGCGTGGGCAATTAGCTCCTGAAGAACACGACGTTCTAGTAAACGGTAGTCTAAGTAGACTGCAAGAGGTATTAATTTCAACAATAAACCCTGCCTTATTTGGTCTGAGGCTGTCCTGGCTCTCCAAGCTTCACGCCTGAGATTTCGCGCTTTCCCATTTTGTCTTCGCCATTTTCGCACGTCAACGACAAACGTGTAACGAAAAATGGCGCAAAGAAGTTTGCGGGTGTCATCGACAACGTTAAATCAACTACTCACACCTTTTGAGACGTTTCAATTGACCATTGATCGCTGTTCTAATCTCTATACCAAAATGGCCAAGAAGACAGGTGAGAACTCCAAGAAGGCTGCAGGAAATGCCAGAAAGGCTGAGCAGGCTAGCAAGAAACAGGCTGAAGAGAACTCCAAGAAGGAGGCTGCCGAAGCCGCAGAATGGGAGGACGGTGCTAAGAAGGGTAACAAAAAGAAGGCCGATGCTGCAGCCAAGAAGGCAGAGGATGCTAGAAAGAAGGCGGAGAGAGAAGCTTTGTTGAAGGAGGAGGAGGCCTCTTTGCCATCCAAGCCAGCTGCTAAGGGCAGAGGTGCCGCTAAGGTGGCTGCTAAGAGAACCGGTAAGATCGACGACTTCCTCAGTGACTTGCCAGCCACTACTTCTATCTCTGCTTCCGGTATCGATGACGCCATTGAGGCCTTGACCTTGACCAAGAAAACCGGAGTCGTCTCGGATAAGGACATCGACAGACATCCAGAGAGACGTTTCAAGGCTGCCCTTGCAGCTTACGAGGAGAGAAGAATTCCAGAAATGAGAAAGGAGAATCCAGGTCTCAGACTTCAGCAGGTGAAGCAATTGATCTTCAAGGAGTTCGAGAAATCCGATGAGAACCCATTCAACCAGGTTACGAACGTTTCCCATAACGCCACACAGGAGGATGTCCAGAACTTGAAGCAATCTATCAAGAAGCAGAGAGAGGACAAGTACGTCAGAAACTGATGGATTACCCACACATAGAGCAGTGCATGACTTAATTAATGAATCGATGAAACCTGGAAACAGATCAATGTATAATGATTACAAAATTTTGGTGTAGTGACGTAGAGCCTTATGCTATATCCGCATAATGGGGTATGTTCAAGGTGTGATCTATGAAGTATGTAGTTCCCTCGCACTTGAATATACTTACACTCATCAGCGGGTGTGTACAAACAGCGGACATTAGTGGGTTTCCGCAAAGGTTGATTGACTTCAAGAACGCGTGCTCACCGAATCTAATGCTTTCAAGGCCTCCAGTCACAGACACAGATTCAAGATTGGGAAAGGCGCTGAGGTCAAGATGTTTGATCTTCAGATCCTTAATCTCAATGTCTTTCAAATACGGAGCACTAAAGTGGAATGTGGAGTAATTAGTCGGTGGGAAGAACGACATGTTGTAAGAAAAAAATCTTTCAAGGCTTGGAAAGGTACTGTTCTGAACAACGACATGACTCACATCCATTTCATCTTCTCCAGTTCCACCAGCAATCTCAAGATTCTCCACCATAGGCATTTCCATCCCAATGATTCGATTGTTGTTAGAGGGAGAAAGTCTCAGTGATCGAAGCAGTGGACATTTCTCCATGAAGAAGTCCCAGTAATTTATGAGGTCCGAGCCGTCGTACAAAGTCAACCGAGTTAAATGCTGCAGAATGCTTTCTGGTATCATTCTGAAGTCCAGCCCAGAACACCCAGCAGTAAATTCTCGAAGATTTGGAAACTCGTAGACGAAGTCAGGATTGAACTCTGTAGAGCTGAGTGTAAGGGACTTTATAAATGGTGTATGCTCCAAGATCAGATTTGAGTGATCGAGAGATAGGTTTGTAACACTTTCCATGATATCAAACTGGTACTCTGACTCCCAGACCAGCAGAGGATGATACAACTTTGCCTCTCTCAAACGTAGCTCTGTGAGGCTGTTCATGGTCAAACCCTTCATCTCGATGATGCACTCCGTGGACACATTGAACTTCTCAACTTCAGGGGCATAGATATCAATGAGCCTCGTAGGGCATTTTGAGCCAAAAAGAACAAGAGACTTTGCCTTGGGTATATGGACGTTTCTGAACAGTGAAACTGGCGACTCATCAATGTATAACTTTTTCAACTAAGGAAAAGTCAGATTTTCATAATACTCCATCAGACAATCCTGGATATATAACTTTTCGAGCGTTTCACACTCGACATTGTGAAGACTTCGTGTGTCCTAGACATCTATTAGTCTTAGCTTTTTCAGTTTAGTCCGTTGTAGATCAATAGCATCGAGCACGTTGCAGAAGCATAAATCCACCTCCAGATGCTCAAGAACAGGAACCTCCATCTTTGCGCTGCTATTAATCAACGGTGCTCCCAAATTCAAGTAGGTGACATGAGGAAACTTGTAACAGATGCAACCGAAAATAGCTTGCTCCAATGTCAACGACGTGATCGATCCAAAACTGATATGACTGAGTGACGGTATCAAGCTACGCAAATCGTCAATAGACTCACCGGTCACATATGCATCACTGTTGTCATCCACAAAGACAGTGACGGTTAGTGTGCGGAATGAAACTTTGGTCAGTCTGCACAAGGCATCCATCAGGTTGTATTTTTCAGGATGGACCTCCATGATGACTTGGTGTATTGGGGTTGCCTTCGAAATGTTATCAAGCTCACAAACTTTTCGAGAATCGATGTCATTGATGATATTGGTGAATTTCTTAGTACCTATTGATCCGTTCGCATCAGTGTGATAGAAGAGACCGCCGAGACTATTCCTGAAGTAAGGTATAGAGAGCATGGTGTTGATGTCTTCATTGTCCAAGTGTGTGATGATTCTCAGGACAATTTCAAAGGGCAAATCGAGCAGCCTTAGCATGATGAAGGATAAGCATGTATGGTTATAATGAGAAGTGATTATCTTCGCATAGTTGGACAACGAGTTTTGGTGAAGGTTTCCGTCGATTTAGCAGTTAGATAGTTGGTCTTTCCGGCTGGGGACAGCTGGGTTGCGTCAGGTGGGCCGGGCCGATGTGGGTTATGGCTAATTAGCTTATGTCATCAAAATCGAGCTTCGTTTGGAATCCCATTAGTATTACCACAGATCGTCTGCAAATGAACCTCTGAAAGTCTTCAAATTGAATGATCTGTATCCATTCCAATTGTGGGATTTGAATCCTTTTTTTTTTTTTTTACTTCAAATGATCTCTTATTCATATCCAAATTTTATACAAAAAGGAATAAGAGATTGCCTTACCTGGCTTCTCAATATCGATATCATCA
>JAJLRQ010000025.1:0-84316 GCA_030567115.1 Petasospora euphorbiae
GTGGCCGTTAATTTTTCAATTTAAAAAAAAAAAAAAAAAAAAAAAAGATAACGGTGGACCCGCCTAAACTGTGCAGTGTTTTTTTTTTTTTGTTCCACAAGGTTCTACAGCCTTCCATCTGATCCGCTTTCCATGCTGGGCCAAGCTTGCCAACCCATAACTGTCGTTGATTGGCCGGTGGCTGTTGAAGACCAAACAAAACGAAAACAACGTCTGAGCTTTCTAGCACACAATCAATCGATATTTGGCTTATCAACGATCAGATTCATCGCTACATATCCCCAACAAGTCCGCATGCCGTGTGTCTATAGCTCGTATGGCTGCCCCGCTGCTCCCCATACCCGACCTCGCATCCTCCGGCTTCGGGATGGGCTTTGAGCCTAGGATCTGGGAGCAGAGCTGTGCTTTGGGCAAAAGTATCCTTCGCCAGCTACGTAACTGTCTAGGTTATACATCAGTGAATACCTACCCCTCTTCCAATACCAATTGATAGCTTAGAAATCCATCTTCCCGGCTCCGTGCCCGCTTCACCCGTGTTCGATCGGCTTCGGAGAATTTCTCCACGAACCGACCTGATTAACTCGTGGAGTAAGCGACCACACCACAAGCTCTGTTATGAACTCGCTAAACCTGTGTCTGTGAAGCCTTAGTCTGTCTAGATGTATATTTCGAGACTTTTCGAAGATTGCATGTGATTGGCACCTCTTCTGTGCCCCTATTTCGTACACTTGCCCTCCAAATTTCGTTTCACGTTCCCATGCACCGGCAGATCACGATGCTGACAAAAGGTGTGGTAATCCTGACATGAGGAACGGCGCAGATGCATAAGCCACGTCTATAAAAGCGATTCTCCTCGCTCCAGATGAACTCATACCATTAACCCACAAGACCCAATTGAAGCAGTAACAACACAACCCTACAAAATGTCCGCTCTCCAGACCATCCTTAAGTCCTACGCCACCAGAAGAACCCAGTACCAGCTCCAGAAGGCTCTCCCAGAGGGTGTCACCATCGAGCAGGTTCAGGAGATCGTTCAGCACTTCGTTAAGCACACCCCAACCTCTTTCAACATGCAGAACATCCGTGCTGTTGTCATCACCGGTGCTCTCCACGAGGCCGTCTGGACCGCTGTCACCGACGCCATGCCAACTGAGGACTCCAAGAAGAGACCACAGTCCGCTAAGGCTGAGGCCTACGGTTCCGTCATCTTCTTTGACGACTCCGCTGTCATCAAGTCCATGCAGGAGAAGTTCGCCATGTTCGCTGACTACTTCCCAATCTTCGCCTCCACTTCCAACGGTGCTGCTCAGATCAACACTTGGTCCGCTATCGGTGAGCTCGGTCTCGGTGGTCACCTCCAGCACTACAACCCAATTGTTCAGGAGGCTTTGAAGGGCAAGGTCCCAGAGTCTTGGAACGTCCAGGCTCAGTTGGTCTTCGGTATCCCAACTGGTGAAGTCTCCGAGAAGGCCTTCATTGACAACGAGGTCAAGGTTCTCTCCGAGTAAATGTTTGATACGTTTTTACTCTAATATAGCTTGCTTACGTCTAATATTGATTTTGTTAGTAATAGCGCATGTGCCATCGAGATTGTCGTCCGCGAGGACTGACCGGAGTCCCGAGCCCGAACGTTAAACGTGCAAAGATTTTTAAGTGTACATCATCAACAATCACTGTCGTACGCAGAGTTGTTCTGTTCAATATACTAGAAAGATCATGTCCACACTACAAGCCATCAAATTCGACAGAGAAGCGTACACTCTGTCCACTTTGGACCAGCTTCTCTTACCATACGCCACGAAGTACATCCCAATCAACACCATCGCCGATGCCTTTCAAACTATTAAACTCATGCAAGTAAGAGGTGCCCCAGCTATCGCCATCGTGGGAGCTCTCAGTGTCATTGTTGAGCTGTCTCATTTCTTACAGGGCAGAAACACAAACCAAGCAACTTATGACTTGAATGACTTCAATAATTTCAAGAAAGTCTTGATTGAGAGGCTGGACTACCTCGTCACTTCAAGACCAACTGCAGTCAACTTGAGTAACGCCATCATTGAGATCAAGAAAATCATCCAGGTATCTACAGCCTCATCTGTTGACGAGATCTTCCCGGAGATTTTGAAGTTCGGCTGTGACTTGATCGACGATGACTACACGAACAATGTTAAGCTTGGAGAGAACGGTAAAGACTGGATCCTCAAGACCCTAGAGGCTGAGGGCCACAAAGGCCAATTTGGTGTCTTGACCATCTGCAACACCGGATCACTTGCCACATCCGGTTATGGAACAGCTCTTGGTGTTGTCAGATCTCTTTGGAATCACGCTAAGAATAACGGCTCTTCTGAGGAATCTGAAGAACCAGCTAGAAAGAAGGCTAAGGCTGACGACTCAACCATCAAAATGTCTCGTGCTTACCCATTGGAGACCAGACCGTACAATCAAGGTGCGCGACTCACAGCTTACGAGCTAGTGTATGAAAAGATTCCATCTACATTGATCACCGACTCTATGGTCACATACTTGGTCTCTTCCCTCAACAAAGCTGAGTCCACAGGCGCACCTATCAAGGCATGTGTTGTCGGTGCTGACAGAATCGTGAAAAACGGTGACACGGCGAACAAGATCGGAACTTACCAGTTGGCTCTCATCTGCCAACAATTCGGAATCAAATTCCTTGTCGTTGCGCCAAAGACAACCATCGATCTCAAGACCGAGCACGGTGATCAGATCGTGGTGGAACAAAGACCTGCTAACGAAATGCAGAATGTTAGTGGCGGTGTTGTCGACCCATCAACCAACCAAGTTATCATCAAGGAAGACGGGGTAGCACTCACTGGCAAAGTGGGCGTTGCTGCTCCAGGCATCGAGGTTTGGAACCCATCCTTCGACGTGACTCCTCACGCGCTCATCGATGGTATTGTCACTGAGGACGGTGTCATGGAGAAAATTGATGGAAAGTTTGACCTCACCCGCCTGTTCCAGTGACATTGCTCAACACATTCACATAGATTCACACTCAACTCCACTGCATCTTGAACACGTATAATAGCACTTTGTAGGCCCTAGCTGGAAACCCGTACACCATCTGGCCTTATTCAGCCGGAATGCTGCGCGTACCAATCAAACCCGCGAATTCTACTCGCTGGCGCCGGCTGGCCCCAATTCATGGGCTTTTCGGAGCGGAAGGGGCAAATCAACGACGAATTGCCTCGCACTTCCCACCTGCCAACCACCCGCCGAAGTCTTTCGAAAGACACCAACCAATTGGGAACACCCGCCGCACGCAAACAGCCCACAAAACAGCATCAAGACAGAGCAATCCGCCCACTGCACCGTCCACACTGTTCAATTTGATTGCCGCTCCGAGTGAACACACCCAATCTAACCGCTTACACCCCGCACACACACACACACAGACATATCGAGAACACGTATCCGGCTGTACTTTATTACTCAATTGACTGCTAACGACATCGCTACTCAATACAATCACAATGGCTGATATACCAATTGAGTTCACCGAGCTCACAGACCTCACAACGCTGGGAATCAACCCACAGTCTCTTGAGTTCCGTTCCACTACTCTCGAATCTGACAAGTATGTTGTCGTACGTGAGGAGCTCAACGGCGCCAACACCGTCGCTATCGTCGACCTCCACAACGGTAACCAGGTCACTAGAAAGAACATGTCTGCTGACAATGCCATCTTGCATCCATCGCAGTTCATCATCTCTCTCAGGGCCAACGGTACCACCATCCAGATCTTCAACTTGTCCACCAAGGAAAAGCTCAAATCTTTCAACATGTCTGAGCCAGTCATCTTCTGGAAGTGGCTCGATGAGACCCACATTGGTCTTGTCACTGCCTCCTCTGTTTTCACATGGAACATCTTCGACGGCAATGCCGCTAGTGGTCCAGTCCTTTTGACCCAGAGACACGCCAACTTGAACAACGCCCAGATCATCAACTTTGTGTCCAACGAGAACTTCGACTGGTTCGCCGTTGTTGGTATCACACAAGAGAACGGTCGTATCGCTGGTAAGATTCAGCTTTACTCTAAGCAGAGATCTGTTTCCCAGGCCATTGAGGGACACGTCGCTGCATTCAGCTCCTTGCAGTTGGATGGTGCCCCAGCTCGTACTCAGGTCTTCGTTTGCGGTAACAGAACTGCTACTGGTGGTCAATTGCACATCATTGAGATCGACCACGATGCCAGTAATCCAGCTTTCGCTAAGAAGAATGTTGAGATCTTCTTCCCACCAGATGCAACTAATGACTTCCCAATCTCTCTCCAGATCTCCAAGAAGTACGGTATTGTCTACCTCTTGACCAAGTACGGTTTCATCCACTTGTACGACTTGGAATCCGGTTCCAATTTGTTCGTCAACAGAATCACCGCAACCCCAGTCTTCATTGCCTCCAGCTACGATAACCGCAACGGTATCATCGCCATCAACAAGCAAGGTCAGGTTTTGGCTGTGGAGATTGCTAAGGACAAGTTGATTCCATACATCTTGAACAAGTTGTCTAATGTTCCATTGGCCCTGGCTATGGCTTCAAGAGGTGGACTTCCAGGTGCTGAAAACCTTTTCTTGCAGCAGTTTGACTCTTTGTTGCAGCAGGGTGATTACGCTAATGCCGCCAAGGTTGCAGCCTCTTCTGAGCAGTTGAGAACTCCACAAACTATCCAGAAGTTAAAGAACATCCAGGCCGCTCCAGGTACCATTTCTCCAATTTTGCAGTACTTCTCCACCTTGCTGGATAAGGGTCAGCTTAACCAGATTGAGACGATCGAATTGGCCAAACCAGTATTGCAGCAGGACAGAAAGCAGCTGTTCGAGAAGTGGTTGAAGGAGGATAAGCTTACCTCTTCTGAGGAATTGGGTGACATTGTCAAGCCATTCGATGTTCAGCTAGCTCTTGCTATCTACCTCAGATCCCAGTCTCATCCAAAGGTCATCTCTTCTTTGGCTGAGCTTGGTGAGTTCGCCAAGATTGTCCCTTACTGCGAAAAGGTTGGCTATCAGCCAAACTTCATTGTTCTGATCTCAAACTTGTTGAGATCCAACCCAGACAAAGCTTCTGAGTTTGCTGTCTCATTGCTCAACTCCCCAGCCACATCTGGCCAGATCGACGTTGAGAAGATCTCTGATATCTTCTTCTCTCAGAACTACATCCAGCAGGGTACATCATTCTTGCTGGATGCGCTAAAGGACGACTCTCCAGCACACGGTCACCTCCAGACTAGACTGTTGGAGATCAACTTGTTGCATGCCCCACAGGTTGCTGATGCCATTCTTGGTAACGACATGTTCCACCAGTACGACAGACAGACTATTGCTCAGTTGGCTGAGAAGGCTGGTCTGCCTCAGAGAGCTTTGGAGAACTACTCCGACATCAAGGACATCAAGAGAGTCATTGTTAACACCAATGCTATTCCAGCTGATTGGTTGGTTGCCTACTTCGGTAAGCTGAATGTTGAGCAGTCCATGATCGCCTTGAAGGAGCTGTTGGATAAAAACATAGCCCAGAACTTGCAGATTGTGATTCAGGTGGCTACAAAGTACTCTGACTTGCTTGGATCTGCTTCACTGATCAAGATGTTTGAGGACTTCAAGTGCCACGAGGGTCTCTACTACTACCTCGCCTCTATCGTTAACTTGACTGATGACAAGGACGTCGTCTTCAAGTACATCACAGCTGCTGCTAAGCTAGGTCAGTTCAAGGAGATTGAGCGTGTTGTCAAGGACAACAATGTCTACGATGCTGAGAAGGTCAAGAACTTCTTGAAGGATGCTAACCTCCAGGACCAAATTCCTTTGATCATTGTCTGTGACCGTTTCGACTATGTCCACGACTTGATTCTCTACTTGTACAAGCACCAGTTCTTCAAATTCATTGAGGTCTATGTTCAGCAGGTCAACCCATCTAGAACACCACAGGTTGTTGCCGCTTTGCTCGATGTTGACTGTGATGAGCGTGTCATTCAGAACTTGATCATGTCCGTCATGGGTCAGGTCCCAATTGCTGAATTGACCGCTGAAGTTGAGAAGAGAAACCGTCTCAAATTGTTGCTTCCATTCTTGGAGGCTACTTTGAACTCTGGTGTCCAGGATAGAGCTGTCTTCAACACTCTAGCTAAGATCTACATTGACTCGAACAATAACCCAGAGAAGTTCCTGAAGGAGAACGACAACTACGACACTCTTGAGGTTGGTCATTACTGTGAGAAGAGAGATCCATATTTGGCTTACATCGCCTACGAGAAGGGTCAAAACGATGCCGAGCTCATCAGAATCACCAACGAGAACGCAATGTACAAGTACCAGGCTAGATACTTGCTCAACAGATCTGAACCATCATTGTGGAACGCTGTGTTGTCTGAGGAGAACCTCCACAGAAGACAGTTGATTGACCAGGTTGTTGGCACTGCCGTTCCAGAGGCCACCGATGCCGAGCCAGTCTCCTTGACGGTCAAGGCTTTCATGGAGAACGGTTTGACCTTGGAGTTGGTTGAGCTGTTGGAGAAGATCATCTTGGAGCCATCTCCATTCAACGAGAATCCATCCTTGCAAGGCTTGCTCATGTTGACAGCTATCAGAGTTGAGCCAACTAAGGTTGCCACCTACATCGAAAAGCTCGATGAGTTCGATCCAGAAGAGATCGGAGCTCTCTGTACTGAGGCCGGTTTGCACGAGGAGGCCTTCGAGATCTACAACAAGAAGGGTATGCACTCCAAGGCTATGGCTGTTATTGTTGATGACATCATGTCATTGGACAGAGGTGAGGCTTACGCCGAGAAGATTGATACAGCAGACTTGTGGTTCCAGCTCGGTAACGCTCAGTTGAACGGTTTGAGAATTCCAGAAGCCATTGACTCCTACATCAGAGCCGATAACACCAGTAACTACGATGCCGTTATTGACATCGCCGACTCCGCTGGTAAGTTCGAGGAACTCATCAAGTTCCTGCTCGTTGCTAGACAGCACAACAAGGAGCCAAAGATCGATGGTGAAATCATCATTGCTTACGCTGAACTGAACAAGCTCGACGAGATTGAGAAGTTCTTGAACGGCTCCAACGTTGCTGACTTGAACGAGATCGGTGACAAGCTTTACGAGCGTAAGGACTACAAGGCTGCCAAACTTCTTTTCTCCTCAGTTTCCAACTACTCTAAATTGGCCTCTACCTTGGTCTTCTTGGACGACTACCAGTCTGCTGTTGAGTGTGCTAGAAAGGCATCCAATACTAAGGTCTGGAAACAGGTTAACGATGCTTGTTTGGAGCACAAGGAATTCCGTCTTGCTCAGATTTGTGGTCTAAACCTGATTGTTCACGCCGAAGAGCTGGACGAGCTTGTTGAAAAGTACGAGTCTGAGGGTTACTTCAATGAGCTCATTTCGCTCTTTGAGGCTGGTTTGAGTCTGGAAAGAGCACACATGGGTATGTTCACTGAGTTGGCAGTCCTTTACACTAAGTACAACCCATCTAGAACTTTGGAGCACCTCAAACTATTCTGGTCCAGAATTAACATTCCAAAGGTCATCAGAGCCACAGAAGATGCTCACTTGTGGCCAGAATTGATCTTCTTGTACGCTCATTATGATGAGTGGGATAACGCTGCCTTGACCATGATCGACAAGGCTGCTTCTTCTTTCGACCATTCCTCTTTCAAGGAGATCATCGTCAAGGTTGCCAACTTGGAGATTTACTACAAGGCTATCAACTTCTATGTCAATGAGCATCCATCATTGGTCACTGACTTGTTGACCGTGTTGACACCAAGACTTGACCTTCCAAGAACTGTCAGAATCTTCCAGAAGTCTGATAACTTACCACTGGTTAAGCCATTCCTGATCAGCGTTTTGGAAAAGAACAACTCTGTTGTGAACAATGCTTACCACGATTTGTTGATTGAGGAGGAGGACTATGAGACTTTGGGTGCCGTTGTTGAGATCCACGACAAGTTCGATTCCATTGATTTGGCATCAAGATTGGAGAAGCACGAGCTGATCTTTTTCAGACAAATTGCTGCCCGTCTTTACAGAAAGAACAAGAAATGGACCAAGGCTTTGTCTATTTTGAAGACGGATCAGTTGTGGAAGGACGCTATCGAAACTGCCACTATCTCCAAGTCTACAGATGTTGCTGAGGATCTACTGACCTATTTCGTTGAGACCGGTAACAACGAGGCCTTCGTTGGTCTTCTCTACTCCGCTTATGAGTTCATTCGTTACGACAAGGTTCTCGAGTTGGCATGGTTGCATGAATTGGGCGATTACATCAAGCCATACCAAATCACCGTTGAGAGAGAAAGAAGCGAGAACATTGCTAAGTTGATGAAGGATTTGAAGGTCAGAGAGGATGCCAAGGCAGCCGATGAGGAGCCAGTGTTGGGCTCTCAGAGACTGATGATTACAAACGGGGCTTCCGGATTGGGTTACCAGCCAACAGGGCAAGGCTTTGGTAACGCTTTCTGAGTCTAAGACTGCTGTGAAAGATGACAAAAGCTATTTAGATATGACTTCATCCCGTCGTTGATTTTTGTTCGTATTTGATTTATATATATAGTTCTACTCTACTGTATTTGCATCTCACGTAGAATCGCTCTTACACAACAAGCACTCGAGATAAACAACAAGCCTACAACCATCACAAGTGACAACAATGGGCAGAGTAAAATAGACTGTAAGCCATATCGATACGGCACCAACCTAAAATTGCTCAGATAAGCTTGTGATTGGTGAGAGCTAATAAGTACTCTATAAATAGTTTGACTTGCGAGTACATGGCTTAGGATAAAATATCTGCGGAAAGGGCTGTTAGTTGCAGAGCTGGTTAAGATGTATGCGCTCCAATGCTTTCAACATTCCGGCGCTTGCGGAAATAGACGGAGGGTAGTACTCTTTAGCGTTTCTGCATAGCTTCAAACTCAAAATTGTCCAGATCTGGTCCACATTTCTCGAGCTTGTGTTTGTTTTGTTTGCTACTTAGGCCTATTTAACCTTTGTGAGAGTGTTGCTCAATTTAGCCAGGGGTACCCATCCTCCGCCTCCTTCTCCTGCCTATAGCTGACAGGCCCTCCCTCGCACGATGCAGAGCGTACACGAGCTGTGAGAAGGTTTAACCGAAGCTAGAGCAGCATTAATGGAGATAGAAGCCAGACGATCGCCCAAAAATCTGCAGACAAAGGATTATGGTTCCGCTTGGGTTGAGTGCCGATCGTTTTTAGTTGTGGTAGATCAGCGCGCAGTAACTGAGGATATTGTATTCGCCTGGCAACTCCTTTGCGTAGTACACCATGTCTTAGTTAGTGCGTTGGCCCAACATGATTGGTGCACCCACACGCCCAGCAGCCCCGACGTCCGTGCTCCACATTAGTGAGCTTGAACATTCCACTTAGACCTCGTATGCCCATATACATAGACAAGACCAAAGACATACGGAGGTGCCTTAAGATAAGCACCGCGGGTTGTTCATGTATGTCAGATTACATAATCACTTTTTTTTTCGCGGTATGGCGCTGAAACAACAACAAACAAACCCTTTCATTTTCTGCATAACTGCTAAAGTGCGTACAGGTGACATTCCAGGCACTACAATTGAGTCGTATTCATGAGCCAACTTTAGCATACGTTGTCTATGATCCCAACGCGTACAAAGCAATCAATGAGCTGGTGTCCATGAACGTTTGCCCGTGCCAGGCGTTGCCGCCGTGATTTTCCGTTGCTGTCTACGCTCGCTAACGCACATACCAACCGCCCGGTCACATTCACAAAGCAACTCCACAGCGGGAATGGTGCGCCACATGCACCTCCAACAACACGTTCTCCCCTGTAACTGTGCATTCCGCCGTATTTTATGCTTATGTGGCTTGACAGTGGGTAAGCACTGCAGTTGTGGTAACAGGTCCACCTCATCTTAGACCAGGCTGCGCACACCCCGTCTTCTAAAAATGGCCACTTCGTTAGAATACACGAGCGTCTCACGGCGGTATGTCCCAATGTCAAGGTCTCCAAAGATAATATCATACATGTCAACATCATGCTGCCAGTACCAAAGGCGGTTAACGCTCTGCCTTTCCGAGATTCATGCAGGCCCACCAGTTCAGCTGTTGGGCGGCGAGATCCCTCTCGTACCTTCAAGGGGTATATAACCCATCCCACATCCCTCCAGTGTCATAATCATCCTCTTGGTTCAGGTTTCCTCACAACCCTTCACACTCGCTATACCCCCCAATATGCAGTTGTCGTATCACACGCTTCTTGCATTGGCTCTCGCCATCCATAAGGCGAAAGCCTTCATCAGTGTCAACGTCAGTGTTCAGGATATCACTACTGACTTGGAAAAGAGATCCAACTCAAAGTCCACTAAGGCTGTCTGTCCAGGTTCTCAGTTCTACGTTGGATCTGAGAAGAGCTCTGTTTACTGTTCTCTCGACACTGGTGCATCAGAGTGTTTCGTTGAGAGTAGCTCATCTTACTCATACTCCTCTTCTTCCTCTCACTCTGTTGTCAGCAACTCTGTCTCTGGATCTGCTGGATCTGGTGTCTCTTGGTCTGGTGAAAAGGTGGCTGACACTTTCTCTTTTGACGCATCTGGATCCCAGTATTGTGACATTGAGTTTGGTTACGGTTCCATGTCTTCCTCGAGCTCCACCAGTAGCTCCAGCTCCAGCACTGGAAACGTCCTTGGTTTGTGCTACGACTCCTCTTCAGGCTCATCCAGCTTCTTGAGCTACCTCCAAACTGGTGGTCTCATTAGCAGAAAGTTTTTCTCTGTTTGTGGTGCTTCCACTGACAACGCTTTCACTTTCGGTGGTATCGACACTGGAAAGTTTGAAGGTGAATTGACTGCTCTCAAAGTCGTTTCAGACAGTTCATGGTCAGTCAAGTTATGGGACTGCGCTATTGGTACTACCTCATTGTCTGCTGGTAACTCCTACTCGTTCTCCTTTAACTCCGGTGCTGCTTCTGGTTTCACTATTCCATCTGACGTTTATTTGACCATGTTGAACTACTTCGGTGCTGTCTATGAGGCAAACTTTGGTGGATATGTCTTCTCTTGTGATGCTGCTGAGTCTTTGACCCTGAACTTCGGTGATTTCTCTCATGAGTGCTCTACTTCCAACTTTATCGTTACCATCGAAGACACTGGATACTGTTCTTTCTCCTCCTCCGTTATCGTTGGTGAGTCCTTCGAGTTTGGTTATGAATTTTTCTCTGACCTGTACTTGGGTTTCGATGCTGAAGAGGGCCAAGTCTTGGTTGGTAAATACTCCGATTCCGGTTCCAACTGTGTTGACGTTTCTGACACCATCCCATCCACTACAAAGGGAGAGTGCTACACCAAGACTGAGATGACAACCACTGGTCAATATCAGTGTACCCAGCCACCTACAACCACTTACTGGACATACACACCAACCACCGGTACTGCTTGCCCAAATAAGCCTGCTACTAACACTGTTGGTACTACCACTTGTTGGACACCATCTGAGGCTACACACACTGGTCTAACTGTGTCCTCTACTTCTGTTGGTACTACCAAGGCTCACACCAAGTCTACTGGCGTCACTGAGTCCAAGTCCACTGGTACCACCAAGTCTGCTCACACCAAGTCTACTGGCGTCACTGAGTCCAAGTCCACGGGAACCTACTTCTCCACTGGTTTGACCAAGTCCACTGGTACCACCAAGTCTGCTCACACCGAGTCTACTGGCACAACCAAGTCTGCTCACACCAAGTCCACTGGCGTCACTGAGTCCAAGTCTACTGGAACAACCAAGTCTGCTCACACCAAGTCTACTGGCGTCACTGAGTCCAAGTCCACTGGTACCACCAAGTCTGCTCACACCAAGTCTACTGGCGTCACTGAGTCCAAGTCCACGGGAACCTACTTCTCCAAGACAACTGTCTCGACTGGCGTCTCAGTTTCTACAGTTACATCATCTGGTGTTGTTTCTAAGGTCACCTCTTATATTCCTTTGTCGTCAACTGAGGTCACAGCTTCATCTACTCGTACTGGTGAAATTGCATCCACCACTCCTGTTTCAAACACTGTTCCAATTCCTGAAACTACTACTGTTCGTGTCACTTCAACCAGCACTACGTCATCCCATGGTGTTCCTGCTTCATCAAAGGCATCATCTTCAGTGATTACCCTCTCTTCTTCAACTGCCACATCTGTTTTGTCATCAGGTTCTACTGGCACACCAGCAAGCACTGTTGCAACATCATCTGCTAAGACTACCTCTGCTGAGACCTCTTCTGCTGAGACTACCTCTGCTAAGACTACCTCTTCTGCTAAGACTACCTCTGCTAAGACCTCTTCTGCTGAGACTACCTCTGCTAAGACCTCTTCTGAGACTACCTCTGCTAAGACCTCTTCTGCTGAGACTACCTCTGCTAAGACCTCTTCTGCTGAGACTACCTCTGCTAAGACCTCTTCTGCTGAGACTACCTCTACTAAGACCTCTTCTGCTGAGACTATTCCACCCGTTACCCTTTCTACTTCAATCATCTCATCTGGCGTTTCCTCTGGTGTTCCAGCTATCTCCACTTCTACTCCTCAATCTTCTTCAATTCTCTCTACTTCTTCTACTCCTTCTACTACTGTTTCGTCTGGTACTACCATTCCAGCGACAACACTCGCTACTTCTATTGCTTCGTCCGCCAAACCAACTGGCCCAGCTGTGACAACTAAAACTACTTCTGAGTCCACAACACCAGCCAACTCTAAGGTCACGACTTTATCTTCTTCAGTGGGCACCACTACTCTATCGGTTACTAGATCAACCTCCTCCACTGGAACAGTCGCCATTTCCTCGGCTACTTCTGAGACTGTCTCTACAAAGGGTTCTGTCCCATCCCCATCTTCTTCTTCAACATTGCTTGCCACCTCATTCGAAGCTTCTACCCCAGTTGAAGCTTCACCAGCTACTAGCTTGGATGTCTCTTTGACGCCAGTATCTGTTGCTCTTGCCACTCCAGCTGCTAGCTCTTCCGCTGAGGAGGACTCCACCATGTATGTCACCAACACTTTCACCTCAACAACTTATGGCTCTTCGTCATCTACCCTACTTGCTACTGAGCAGAGTGGAAACGGTACATACACTCCACTTCCAATATCTGAGTTCCAAGGTGCTGCTAATGGACTGTCTGCTGGTCTTTCAGGAGCTGCTGCCCTTTTGTCAGTTTTGTTTTTGATCTGAGTGACAAAAATTTCGTGCCATGTTGCACACGCTGCCTCTCTTCATATACCTTTTCATCTCATTTATTATCCCCTATCAATTTAACGTGCAGCCTACTATAACTGGAAGATGATACAACGTAGGGGATGTTCTCCATCTATGCCCTAGAACTTTGGCTGATAAACCACCCCAAGTGTAGCCACCAATCCATACCTTGCCACTACTATTGTCTACAATTTAAATTTATATATGCGGATGTATCGAATGCTACTGTAAGCTGCGCTTGAATCGACTAATGCGATCTGGGCGAAATTAGTGAAGTGTAATGAGAGCCCAAGTCTATGAATCTAATCTTGTATGTACAGGCGTCGTTGGCTGTGATTTTGTTGCAAGTCAGCTAGTACAACAATCTAGCCACTCTATCATAAGAAGACATAATAAACTTGTAAGAGATCTTATTTTCAACCATTACACTAAAGACAGGTATACATCTAAAGTGGGGATAGTAAGCCTAACCTCAGGAGAATGTGTGGCTGAATGAGGCGGCGTGGAAGGTCTGTCAAGCTGCTTGTTAGCCAACCCCCTCCACTAGTCTAACAATAGAAAAGGACTACTGCCGTGAATTTTCGTCAGCAATTCGTGGTAGACATGAGTAATTTATTTTATGGTGTAGGGTCGAGCCCCAGAGACAAAGACGCTGATCAAAGAACATCCGTGCATTTAACCGGTAAACCCAAACAAAACCCAAACGAAACCCCTTCACCAACAAAAACATCCAGACACCTTTGGTCGGCAACTAGGTCACCCTCCGGATTACCATTCTAAAATACAGCACATTCGAGAGACTTCTAGACACAGTACACGTATGAGATTGTGATTACTATAGGTATGTTCTGTTCCTGTTAACCATTATTAAACTGCATACACAAATCGACGCCGAGAACTCCAAATATGCGCGATAACTCGACTCAAAGAAGTCATGATCAAGAATTCTATTAATCTATAAGTTATAGGTCAATCAAACATTTGTTGCCATATGGATTTTGGAGGGTCCTAATTGATAAACAGTAACTTTCATGAAATGAATTAGTAACCTGTCTATTGTACGCTCCATTGCCTAGCAAGAAGACTCATGTTACTTGGTCTTGACGTCTCTTACAATGCACCATGCAAATGAAGGGGGCTGAGCATTTGAAAAGAACTTTACGCTTGGTAAACACCAAACTTCAGCGGTAACATGAGTCATTGCAGCATTATGATCCTCTTCTAGATTGCGTTGTTTCATCGTTGGGACATAGGATTCTCGAAGTGACGCTCGCAGTGCTCGAGGCATAGGGACAATTTGAGTCAAACATCGATCAAACCACGTGTACATGATCGGATTGACGATCATCGAGCTTACTGAAATATACCAAAGTAGTGAGTCTTATTTTGAACACTTTCGGCGGGGTTCAGCACACTTTTAGTGATTTCTATCGGTGTCACCAAACCAGTATCTTGGCCCTTACCGTTTTTATCACAGTAAGGCACTTTGGCCGAGTGGTTAAGGCGAAAGACTTGAATCTCGAGTTTAAGATATCTTTTGGGCTCTGCCCGCGCAGGTTCGAACCCTGCAAGTGTCGTTTATTTTTTGCTTTTTTGATGAACGACGTGGTTACATAATCCAAGTTCAAACATCACCTATGCTCTTCAATTGTGGGGGGTTTTCAGATCTAACAGCATATCAGACAAGAAGCAAGTATTAGCCATACAGTGTTGCAAGTTGGAAGTCCATAAAGATTCAGTACCTATGCAGCTAACGCAGCCTAATTGTAGAATAGATCTACATATATCATAAATGGAACTGCTGCGCAATCGAGAGGCCCTCAGCGATAGCCTGCACTCTGCAGTCCACATTGTAACCCTTTTCATGTAGCTAGAGAAGCTGCTGGTCCAGACCTTTCAGTGGTAATGAGAATGTCTCAATGAACTCACCATCCTCCAGCTGTGGCTGAGGATGTTTGTTTCTCTCATCAGCAAGATCGATGGAGCAAGTCACAAAGGCAAGACTAGCGGAACAGAACCCAGGATCAGTAAAGATGGTAGTGGATCTGGACAAAACTTTACCGATGTAACCGGTCTCCTCGTGCAACTCTCTCAAAGCTGTTGTCTCGATGGATTCGTTCGGGTCAACCAGGCCAGCCGGAACCTCAATACAAACACCACCTGTTGGAGGCCTGAACTGCTTTTGCAGCAAAAGCTCTGGTCCAGATTCCTTTTGAAGGACAGCTATGATGGCCACTGCATCAACATCAGAACCTTCTGGTTTCGTTGTACGTGAGGCCGACTCCCACAGTCTCGTTTTCCCCGCTGGATCTTGATATGTGATACGTTCCAGCTTGGTCCACTTTGCGTCGCCCGCAGCCAATGGTTCAATGTTCAGGATTTTCGCATCATCTGGTGATCCCTTTGTTGTCATTTTGCGAAGGATGATGCTTCGGGAGTAGAATCGTGGGTTTGTAAGTGGTTTGATTAGTCGTATCGACATCTGTTGCTCTCTTGTAAGGCCGGTGTGTGGAAAGTCGATCGCGAGCGAGCCACCGGGTTTTATGAGCGAGCCCAATTCATCAAAGGCGGAACCGCAACATGGCATTGGATGCCTCTGACTCACAAGTTCACAAGCCCACACAATCTCTAAACCATATTATTTCATAATGTCAGATACCGAACAGCTGAAAGCCAAAATCTAGCAGAGTCTCATCGAGTCCGGAGAGTATGAGAGGTAAGCAAACTGCGATCCATTCCAGCCTCAGCATGAACAGCTCACTAACAAGGCACACAACTACAGAATATCCTCACAGCTGAATTTGAAACTAGCACAAAGTGGATGGCTCGATAATATCCGCAAGCTTGCTATAGGTAAGTGCCTTTACGACGGTCAAATGTCATGATCACTGTACTAATGAAACTCGTACACAGAGGAGGTGGCGAAGGCAGATAACCCAAACTTTACCAGCTTGACGGCCAGCATCGAACCCAAGGCACTATGTAAGTACCCATTTGTCATCCTTTGTACCTAAGAGAAACAGATCACTAACACTGAGCGTATAGCCATGGTGCCCGAGAATGTGAAACAAGAGACACTGCTTCAATTAAGAGCCTTCTTGGAGACAGTGGTTGAAAAGGAAATATAAAAGGTAGTTGATTAAAAGTACAATAAAACTATTAGAAACTAACATACCTATAAGTGACTTTATTTTTTTATAGTACAGACTCATTTGGAGTCACCGTTAGGCTTGTCATCCTCATCATCGTAATCTTCATCCTCTTCAATTTTTCTGACAGTCACTTCAATCTCAGGTTTCTTCTCCTCGTTGGTTTGTTCCTGCTCCTTCTTCTGCTCTTCTTCAACTTCCTGTGTTTCCTTCAGTTCGCTAAGAGCTTCCTCCGATGGCTTGATCGAAGGTTCGGACTCAGTCTCAACTGTTTCAGGCTTTGTCACAGCTTCCTCTGTAGAGGCAGCAGCAGTTTCGTCAGTTGGTGTAGACTCAGAAGGGCCTTCAACAGAAACAGCCACAGCAGTACTTGGACCGGAACTGGCATCCTTCATCTCTTCGTCCTTGACGACAGGTGAAGCTGGCTTCTCAGCGACAGCTGGTGCAGAAACCTCCTCTTCAGCTGGCTTAGCGGCCACTGGAGCAACCTCAGGCTCAGAGGCAACAGTTGGACTCTGGGTGTGAACAGCAGTGGTGGAAGTGGCGGGTTTCTTTCTCTGTCCATCCTCTTGTCCTTCATGCTCACGTTTAGAAGATACTGTTGGCTGAGGCTCTGTTTGAGCTTCCTGTCTCTGCGGCTGAGTTGGGTGTGAGAGTTGTGGGAGCTGAGTTGGAGGTTGCTGTTGGTGTTGAAGCTGAGGTGGAGCCTAAGCAAATGGCTGCTGCTGCTGCTGTTGAGGTTGCTGCTGCTGGAACGGTGGAGGTGGCACAGCTTGAGGTTGTTGTTGAGCCTGAGGGTTCATTTGGAGTTGTTGCAATCTGTGCTGTTGAGCTTGCTGCTGCTGATGTTGCTGTTGAGGTGGCATTCCCTGTTGTGGGAGCATCTGTTGTGGTAATCTCGGCTGCTGTGATGGAGGTGGTGGAGGAGGCAGCTGGCCATTCTGACCATTTTGCGTGTCCTTCTGGAACTTCAAAAGCTGATCCAATCTAGCCTGGATGTGTGGATTCGATGGATCGAGAGTAGCAGCCTGCTTGTAAGCATCGAGTGCATCACTGATTTGGTTGTTGCAAGTCTCGTACAAGGTACCAAGATCGTACCAGACTTCAGAGATGTATGGGTTTAGTCTGATAGCCCTCGTGTAAGCATCGAGCGCATCCCTGTACTGTGAGATTTGGTAGTACAGAACACCAATAGAACACCAGAATGTTGGGTTTCTGGCATCTCTGTTGACGGCCTGCTGGAAGGCATCGTAAGCTGATGTATAGTCACCTCTGGACATGTGAACTCTACCGAGATGGTACCAGGTGTGTGCGTCACTAGGATCAATCTCCAAAGACTGGGAGAGAAGTCTCAATGCGGCTTCTGGATCCTGGAAGTTTGAACCTTGCTGAGAGTAGAGACAACCAAGTTGCTGGAGCACCTTGGCATGCTTTGGGTTGGCCTGCAACACCTTCTGATAAGCATCTCTAGCACCTGGGTAGTCATGTTGCTGTTCAAGAACGGCGCCAATCTGGAACCAGACGTCTGGTTGAGTCAATGGAGCCGGTGGATTTGGCAAAATGTATCTGAAGCACTCGAGTGCCTGTTGCAACTTGTTCTCGTGCTTGTAGATGATTCCCAATCTGAAATAGATCTCACTAGATTTCTCGAAGTTTGGATCCAACTCCAAGACCCTTCTGAATGCCTCTTCGGCATACTCTAGAGAGCCATATCTATCGTACAAGATACCAATACCGTGCCATAATTTTGGAACGTTTGGATTGTTCAGATGATAGAGTGCCTGCTGGTACGCAGCGTAAGCTCTTTGCAGGTCGTCAAGCATGAGGTAACAGTGTCCAAGCAGACCCCAGGTTTCACCGGCATCAGGCTTAGCAGTGAGTGCTCTCTGATAGAGCTCTGCAGCCTTGTTGAACATATCACGGGAGCGGTACAAGTTGGCTAAAGATGTGAGAGCAGGTGCAGAGTTTGGAGAATGTCTTAAAGTCGCATCGTAGGCGGCAGCGGCTCTGTCAGCGTCCCCAAGGGACTCTGCAAGAGAGCCAATAGCGAGCCACGTCTCGGCGGTTGCGTTGTTGAGCTCTATTTCCTTCAGAGTCAGCTGCTGCTGCTGGGCGATCTACTGCTGCTGTTGCTGCTGCTGCTGTTGAAGACGCGCCTGGGCCTGGGCCTGAGCCTGAGCCATTTGCATGCCTTGAGCCTGGGCTTCTTGCTGCTGCTGCTGCTGCTGCTGCTGCTGTTGCTGATGCTGTTGCGGATGCTGCTGCTGGTGCTGCTGGTTCATCTGGGCAACGTGCTGGAGTGACGACATTTGTTGTTGACAGCGATGGCGCTTTTACAGATCTTGGTGTATCAACGACTGGAATTCACTGGAGGATGGTGAGCTGGAATATCAAAAATAAATTGGCCAGTACTCGACGCGGGTGCCTGTGTGCTTGCGTTGTTGATGTTGATATGTGGATGTTCTGTCGTGTCGGAGCTCAAAAATCTCGAGTGCAAGGCGTATATGGGCGCTGAGACAAGAGGGCGTCGTCAGTGATTGGTGTAGGATTTCGGACAGGTCGCCAACAGGCTAAAAAACACGCGGATTCTATAAGCTGCAAGTGTACCACAATAACACCAAGGAGTGTGGTGCTGGGAAGTTGTTTCGTTGGCGCTGGTGGGCTGGAAAAGGTGCTCCGAGTGGACGACGTGGGTGTTGGCCGCTTGCCGCTTTTTTTCTCCCGTTTGTTGTTCCCTTCGTGGACCGTGCGCTTTGGCAGATTTATGTATGCGTTGGCAGCTTCGGGCGTCGGAGATTGACTTTTCGGCCCTGGGATGGCTCCGCGATACCCCCTTTTGCTTTGGGGGTCAAGAGTTTAGAAATAGCAAGCTCAGAGATCCAGACAAGCGAGCTGGGTTTAGGGTGTTGCGGGGACGTGGGAGGGGCATTCGCACAGATGGAGTTTACATAGTACCGGGGCCGTGGTTATTACACTACACACGCGCACTGGAGCGAGTCGTCTCCAGATGAGGTTACATCCACCTATCTCCGGGTTTTACGGGACCCCTTGCTGATGGTTGGTGAGTGTGTAAATGGCGTAGTGCGACGCGGGGGATTCCTGGCCATGTGTTTCCAAGAGCGCTCAGCCTGCGTGGGGGCAGCAGCCTGCTGAATGGACATGTGACGCTTCTGAAATGCTACCGTGCCCGGCTTGCACTTCCCTCGTTACAGGGCCTGGGCAGCGGCCGCGTTCGACGAGCTTCCGCATATACAAGAGCCCGTAAAAAACAACAGCCCCACGTCGCGTGTGTGTGTGGGATTTTCGAAAAAGCAGGCACGGCTAAGATATCGCAAGAGGTATGAACTGTGCACCTGTTCATTGGCTGACCAAGGCAACACCCAGAGCCTCAACAAATCCCTCATGACAGTGCCCTCCCGCTTCTGTATCCGTAAATAGCTAACAAGTGGGAGCACACGGCGAAGTTTTCCCAGTCCAAAATTCCGCCAAGACATCTTGGCCCAGCCTTCTTATCCTTGCCAAGCCTTTTCAGCTCCTTTTCCAAAAGGCTTGGCAATTTATTGTGTGATTCGCGTGGAGTCATCGACAGCTGGGAAAAAGAAATGTTAGTCTCGTCGGATGGTTCACATTTTGCTGAGGGCCAAAAAAAAAAAAAAATAGAATTCGCTCTTTTTGACTCAACAAACGGGTTCGCGGGTGAGACTGGTATGGGCAGCATGTGTTTAAGAGGCGCCGGGCCCTACGTGTGGGTACGTCAGATAAATTGTTTAGATTAGTTTGTTTAGTTGTATGTGTCTATGGATCAGTTCAGGATTCAGATGCTGAACACTGTGCGGATAGACCACGAACGTCCAACTCATCGAGATAGTCATAGAAGTCTTGGAGGTGAACAAACTTGACCTCTCTTCCCAAGTACATGATTCTGAGATAGTGGTCGTTATCAGTGGTGGAGTAGATCTCAAACGTGAACTCAGCACCCATGCCTGGCCACTGGAAGAAATCAAGTTCGATGAAGTCACTCAATAGAGCCATCAAGCCGGAGATGGATCCATCATGAGCAATGTTGTGCTGATACTTGATTGTTCTCTCCCCACTGATCACATCCTCAAAGTGACTAGCAAGCTCCACAGTGAAGTTACCAAACTTGAAGATACCATATTCAACTGCTTGTGGGGAGGAGTGGAAAGTGTAGTCGTACTCCCAATGACCAAGCTTCATCACAGTGTTGAATTGGTCAGATGTGACGTTCGTTGCGTCACCAGCACAAGTCTTCGATGACAAATTGTCGAAAAAGTGATCAATGGTACCGAAAAACCCAGGATAAGAGGTGGAGTTGATACCGTCCTGTTGGGCAAGCTCGCTGTAAATGGTCATGTTACTCTCCTCATACCACAGTTCAGTAGATCAGATTTGCTTTTTGAGATCATCAGCTTGGTGACACGGTAGGTTCGGCTCCAGGTTGTCAACTGCACGCAGCTCAGCAGTGACATTCTGCTCAGGGTACATCCCATTAATGAGATTGTTGAAAACAGCAGTGGTGATGTTGTTGTTGGTGACTCTGTAGGCGACCAAGTCAGGGTCAAACTCATCAGGGAGGAAACCTAACATGTCATGGTAGACTTCAAAGAGATCTCTCCCATGGTAGAATGAATCAATCTCACCACCATTGGTGATTTGCGGGTAGGAAGTATTTGGGTCTCTTATGTCACCAGGAAGCATGTTCGAAGCATATGGAGTACGCTTGTGGTGTCTGTGTATGACTTCAACGTAAATGAGCTCAAGCTCGGAGCTCACGTTCTGGTATGTGAGCTTATTGGTACGTGGCATGTTGCAATAGTTGTATGTCTCCGAAACACCCAAAGGAGAAACAGATCCATGATGGAAGCCAACGAGAGGTCTTGAAACGTAGTCAGGGGCCGAAATTAGTTGTAGATGGTCTTTCGTCTCGGCTGTGACCAGAGTGAGAGCGGTAGCACAAGCAGTAAGAATGGTCAACTTCATAGTGTAGTACGCAAAGAACTTGATTATCAAAACCAGAGTCATCAGTTATGGAGCAATCTAGAGAAGGAGGGTGTGTACTTTTATAATCACTGGTGATTGTCAACAACAGTGCACGTGGGTTTGCACATGAGCTGAATTCGATGAATCTCACATGTCTTCCTATTCAAGCCAAGTGCGCAAAGCAAAGCCTACGAACTTTGTTTGAGGGTACTACTTGAATCAAAAAGATCATTGCAAGGTACACGTGTTATTTTGAATAGGGGTAATTTGGCACATGTAATTACCTGCATTGTCATAGTTGAATGGATATGCGGAGCTCGGCATTGTAAATAATCTGGTTACGGAAAAGGGTTATGTAGCGCTGTTGATAATTCGCGAGTGTCGATTTTTTCAACGTTGGCTCACCAATGAAGGACATCGAATAATTACCATTTGATCAATTCTCTTCAGGTTTCAGTTGATAGTCCCTCCCTATACGCACACCCCACACATACATACAAAATGAGAATTAGTCCAGTGCTACTGAAAGGTCGTTCCGTATGGAAGGGCCCACACGTTGTTCCTCTTCCGATCGCACATGCCATCAAGTCCAACACACCAATCAGAACAAACGCCAGAAGTTGTACGATATTGCCACAGTTTGTTGGTGTCAAATTCCAGGTTCATAACGGTAAGGAGTACGTTGCCTTTGAGGTAAGCGAGGACATGGTCGGCTCCAAGCTTGGTGAATTTGCTCCTACAAGAAAGAGATTCTCATACACCCAGACAAAGAACAAGTGATTGATGAAGTTGTTCTAATTGTACAATACCTGTCATTCAAAGGCCAGCTGAAGATTTTGTCATGTAAATATATCCACCCAATGATTTCTAACGAAGCCTCTACATTTTTGACAACCTATCTTTGAGTAGTCTAGTCATAGTTAACTGAGTTTGAATATGTCATAAATTAAGCGTGCGTTTATCTTCTTTCCATTCTCGAGATTCCATCTCTCAGCCTGTCCTCTCTCATCTTTCCAGTGCGATCTATGCTTGGCCACTTGCCCCAGCCACTTAGCCTTATCACCAAACATGATGCGTTATCGTCACCCCCGACAGCCTCAACGTATTTCACAACTTCCTCAGCACAATCCTAAGGCTTCCCTGCGCTGTAGTTCACCTTTGCCATGACGAGATCCACAACTTCTTGATCTGTAGCGTAGTTTGTTATGCCATCCGTCATCAAGACAAGGAAGCACTCATCACCACCAACCTCTCCTGGCGTCTGACTGACAAGACCCTCTTTGATGATCCTTTGAGAGTCACCGATTATGTATGAAGTAATGTCAGGCTCAGCAGATATACCCTTCGATTTCGCCACAAGATCACCAAAGGCTCTTGTGTTGGCAAAATTCATGAATCTGTTCTCACCGAATGAGTCTGTAGCGAAGCCAGCACTAAATTTGTTTAAACGACGAGATTCAACAGTAGACGAAGGATGGTGAATGGAATTGAGCGCATGTGCCTGACCATTCTTGTCACATACTATGCATTTGGTGTCACCAATTTGTGAAACGTAAAGTTTGGAGACAGTTTCTGGACGGAAGTAGAGATTGTCGTTGTCAACAACATCGAGGTTGTATAGCAAAACCGACGTTGCTGTCGAACCTGACCTTTCGTTAGCTTCCAGAAATTCGTAATCAAGTTTGAGATATGTGTGTAGTAGCCTCAATGGTATATCGTCCAGGGATTTATCAGAATCGGGTAATAGGGCGTTATATATCTCATGTCTCTTCTTGTAGATCCTTTTCCAATATCCTCCAATTTCATCTTTATACTTCCTCATTAGCTTCATGAACCCGTCTTCATCCGGTTTCCATTCTTCAATCTCCTTATGCAGATTATCCCGTAGATAGTTGGAGCACTGATCTCCTCCATGTCCATCAAATATGCTTGCAACGAAAACGTTGTGCTTCACCGTCTTCTTCATGCCGTAATCCTAGCGTGTCATAGGGAGCTCTAGTACATTTACGGCATACTTGTCCTCATTATATCGTCTGGCCATGCGGTATGAGTAGTGCCCGAAATGCGACGGCGCCTTCAACATCTGAACTTTGAGACGGGCATGTTTATAAAGAGGGTCTTTGGCGAGATCGAGGTTGGGCGATGGGTTGTAGTTCCGTACAGGAAACGTGACAAAGTCCGATATTGAGCGAACAAAGACTGGGCGAGGTCGAAGCTGTGGCATAGCTAATGAAGCGTAGCTACTTTGTCCGTGTGAATGGTCTATGAATGGTAGCTGTGAGGTTGGACTTGTGATCATGGCTCGACTCAAACTTTTTAGGCCGTAAGAGGCCGCGAAGGTGCTCTCCGGGTTCCGGGTCCTCACTCTCGGGCTGTTGAGCGCAGACAAAAGGGTGTGCCGGGAGCTTCGAGACCGGTCTCCGAGATATAAGGGCTCAACTTGAACCCTTTGGTTCGATCCTATACTTCTGAACACCGGGAGCAATGACCACAAGATGCATAGGTTCAATTGAACACTAATTTGGCCGGCAATGTGTAATCAGCAGCCTGCAGCCAGGAAGCAGGCGCGGGGTGGTCAACCCAGAATTCAGATCACCATCTCTGAGAGCACGTTTCGGTCTCATTCCAAGTTCTACGGTATATATGAGTCAGTTTTACGAGAGTTCTAGGGGATCAGCGACGAGATTGGTAAATTGATTAGTGTATGGTATGCTTGATTGCATTCTATACATGTAGCATCACGACTTGCTACCCGACCTGGCAGCAGAGTAGTTTGAGCTTGAGCAAGGTGGGTGCGATTGTAGACACAACTTTCTGGATGACAGGTCAACAGGATTCATTGTGCATCAAAGTGGGTGCGCTCACCTGGCCAGTGGGGGGCCGTTCAAAATGTAGCGAGCCGTGGGGGTGTGTGCACCAGACCTCCTCCAGCTTGACACAATCGAGAGTTGAGGGGCCGGCCGCACCCCGGGACCCTGGCCGTCGGATATACAGGTCGAGGTGCTGAACTTAACTTATGAGAAGCTGGGTGATACCCAAAGCTTTGGCTAGTGGAGGGATTAGTAAGGGACAAGAAGGACCAACCGTACTATAAGGACCACACTAACTGCCCCAGCTCATATCTATGTGAGCCTCTTCGGGCGGGGCGCATGGGAGGTGCGAGTGTGCCTTCCCGGACTATCCACAGCGAGCCGGTCAGCCCCACGTAACAACTATATAACTTGTTCAATCAGCACCCGATTTGCTGCTGTAACGACGCTGCGAACATAGTGCGGCACAAAGCTCCCGACATCACTTCACTGTCTCCGCAAGCTCAAACACCATCTCCAGCCTTATCGAATCCATCTGCAGATACACACACTCGGCCGGATTTAATCTATTCAATCGGCGCAAAAAATGGTTTCTCACGCGCACAGCACCCTGTTCTAGCACACGAAAAAATATGCCGACGCTTTCGACACAACAACAATTGACTCAGAGGGTACGAACGTATCCGCCAAGCACGGCTTAGCTCACTCAATCTAGTCTAAGTTGTCCCGGTTCAAGATGAACAAGCCCCAGCAGGAAGTGCCTCCGTACCTCACGCTGCCGAGCAACCAGCTCACAAGCAAGTTCCACGAGATAAAGTTGATGGAAGATGCTCGAATTCACGACGCTATCGTTCACAAGGACAAGTCTGAATGGAGTATGCAAGCAGGCGTTGAAGCCTTTGACCTTGGAAGAAATAGATACACAAACATCTTACCCTTTGACAAGAATCGAGTAAAGCTCAACGTCAAGGAAGGCCACAGCGATTACATCAATGCCTCGCACATCACTCTCGATCTCGACGAGCCGAAGAGATACATCGCCACACAAGGCCCAACCAAGAACACAATATCCCATTTCTGGCAAATGGTACTATAGGAGTCTCTGCAAGGCCAGGATGCCACAGTAGTCATGGTGACGCCACTGGAAGAGCGTGGCAAGAAGAAGTGCTCCAAGTATTGGACGGATCGAATCGGCGAGATCGTGGACTTGGGCGGAAGTGAGGAGGGGTTTGCAACCGACATTAGACTACAATGTGTGGACTTCCATGACATTGGCGATATACCAGGTGCCCACTACACTATGCTTCAGCTCGATTCACTCTAGCCATCAACAAAGGAGGTGGTGGAGACAAGGTGTATTCACCACATCTACTATGACAAGTGGACAGACTTCAAGAAGCCCGAGGCTTGGGAACCCATCCACGCGATGAGTAACCTGGCTGGAAACCTGAATGGTGAAAGCAATCCACTTTTTGTCCACTGCTCCGCGGGTGTTGGCCGTACAGGCACCTTCATCACACTCGACTACATCTTCCACAGCGAACGTCTTCTACAATCAGATTCGAGTGACGTTATCGAAAAGATCGTCAAGCAGCTCAGGGTCCAAAGGCACCTCACAGTGGAGAGTCTGGACCAATTCAAATTCTGTTACGAAGCTGTGTTAAAATTTTTTCGTGATTTCACAGCGCTCTCGACTGTTTTTGCCTGAGTTCCTGCTTGACATTGATGCAATTGCACTCCGTCACTGATCAGATTAAAACACCACCCATTCCCCAACCTTTTTTTCCGCCCGGCTAGAGAGCGCCTCCAATTTCCGCCGGGTGTGCGTCTTTTTTTTATGCATTGTTTTTTAAGCTTAAATTTTACCTTTGGCAGATCTCGCGCATAGAACATGGGTTCGATCCCTGTTATTTCTATGTTTATGTTTCATTTTAGCCACGATCAATACGCGCCGCGTTGACTTGATATATCTACAATTAATTGTTCAATCTCACCACTTTTATCATCATAGGTGTCACAGGTGAATTAGCCGCTAGACCTTATTGGCCCGCATTTTGTATAAAATCCGTACTCTTGTTCACCAGCATCACAAACTTTCACCTACCCCTTGTCCTCATCGAAAATGACACTGAAATCCTTCTTTACCCTAGCGCTTAACAAGATCAACATCGGCGTCGAAGCAGGAAAAGCCGCCACATCGCTCAAATGCCAATCTCAGTTGATTTTCAACCTAGTGGTTGCTGAAGAAACCAATTACATCAATTTCATACAAGTCACAACTGACCCCTGTCCTCTGTTCTTTGAGCCAGTAAAGGACTTTGTTAGTCTCATCACCCGCACCGAGTTCGTATCTCTCACATTCAACACACTATACATCGACTCTATCAACCGAAAGATCATATTCAGACCATCAATGCTACCCAACTATTCTTACGAGTTTGATTTGATTGGTGGGAGTCTGTCAAAATTGAGAAGGGAGTTGGCGGATACTTGTCTGTCCTTGGGATTTTTGACACTCAAAAAGCTCCACTTGGACTCTGTTGACTACAACATTGAAAATGGGAAGTACTTCCGTGCTTTGGATGAGGATGAACTGGTTGTTAACGACTCGCTAGGTTTATACAGTGATCGATTCAGTGACGATCTATGTCCACCTGTATCTTCAGGCGCAGCATCTGTCGCCTATTAAAGCGATGTAAACTTAGCCGCTATGAACTGCAACCTCAATAACTCAACGTACTGCTTCTACGTTTTCATCTGTGAGAAGTTCTAATATTGATCGCGTGGTCTTTCAATCGTCATTGCTTTCAGCTGCCGCTCATCTACCCGATCTGGCAAAGTACCTTTCTCTCGTGTTCAGTTGATGATAGCCACACAACCTACAACCCAAGGCTATGCGACTCAGGGGCATACCACCTAGTCGAACTACTAAAAGTTATAAAAATGATTTCCATTTGACCTTTACTCTTGTATTTATCGAGTTGCTATAGGGTCGATTTTCCTAGTATGTCCATAGCTCTCTACTTCGCTGTCAGAATGCCCGTCTTTCATCTAACCCCTGGGGATCTCAACCAAGTACAAAATCATGTGGTGCCTAACGCTTTGTTTAGTTTCGTATTGTATAAAAGACGCATAGAAAGTTCTTAAGATGTACAAACCAAGTATACAACGGCTACTCAATCACCATCGGAGAACATCCCGAAGCAACCGAGCAGCAAACATGAGAACAGCAAAGCAAACAAAATCATTAGTACATCGACGTAAAACATATGCGAAATCAGTAGCAACATTGCCATGGTCTCAGAGGTATGTTTCTGTGAGAGCCGCCTTGTCAACGAACCAAGTAACTCTTCCAGCGGCGAGTTCATTGACCACGGAGGCTGGCAAACCCTTCTCCGGTCTCTCCATAATCACCTTGACGATAGAGGCCTTGACGGCACCTTCAACAACGAAAGTGACTCTGTGGGAATGACAAATGACAGGAACGGTGAGTGTGATTCTTCTTGATGGACCCGATGGGGCGTTCTCCACTGGAACAACCCATGCAAGTTTTTCTCTCAACACCTCGTGGTCCATTGGGAAAATGGATGCAATGTGGCCATCTGGAGCACATCCCAAGAGGAAGAGATCAAACAATGGGAGCCTAACGGAATCCTTGTTGGCGAAACCCTTGATAAGGGTCTGTTCGTAGTCGTCAGCAGCCTCTTGTGCATCATTGAGCAAAGATTCGTCAATGTGGTAGATCTTTGGCATATCCTTTCCGGCCTGCTCCAACTTGTCAAAGATTTCACGTTTAGCCCTTCCGTAATTCGAGTTTTCGTCATCGAACGGAACCAATCTCTCATCAGCGAAGTAGACGTCCCACTTGGACCATTGCACGTCGTCTCTCTTCAAGAGCCCCTGACTCAACACTCCTATCAGGGAACCACCGGATATGGCAATCTTGAATCTGCGATTTACAACTTTCTCCTTCTTGGACTTGCTCTTTAGGTTTGTTGTCGACGCTGATGGTGTTGGCCTTGTGCTGTTGTTGGTGGGTGAAGTACCACTTGATGAGCTTGGTAGTGAGGACGAGAGTGCCTGGTTTTGAGCAAGCACAACGTGATCAGCAACTGCGTCAGCAACGTCACTGAACTCGGCGAACGAGTAGATCTTAGGCACTGTTGTCGTCATTGGGACAGGTTATGATGATGGTATATGTGAAATGAGTAGTGCGGCAGGAGCGGAATTGATCCAATGAACTTAGGTATAGATGATATCGTGCGCTGCCGTGATAGCGTGTGAGTGTGTGAACAGAATGAGGGCAAGGCTTGCGTGGCGTATGCGTTTGATTGAGTAAACAGTAGTCCAGCTTTCTGATGAGTCTCAAACAGGACAACGCACTTGAATTGATTGGAAACACGAGGGAAACTGAGGTATGGAAATCAACGTTCAACGAAATGGGGTGGCCGTTATTGATGGTTGTGGCGGGATTGTTGTCGCCTTTTTCCCAGCAGTCCGATTCTTTGTTTGGGGGCTGGAGCGCGCACGGCTATATTTCGCGAACATTCTACCAATGGTAGGGTAACTGTTGATTGTTCCACCACCATTATCACTCTAGGTTTGAGTAAAATGCGGCAGTAGACGCCAGAGTAGTATCTATTTAGATATTAATGGTCTTGACTTGATCATCAAATTCATTCTGTACTCATTTGTGGGTTTCAAGTGAACACAGGCACCAGATATTTACCGGACTTGTGGCGGAGGGCATTGAACTTCATGGCCAACTTGGACCCTGAAGAGCTTGGCTGAGACCAGGCAATCTGCTCTCTGGGTACCATCATGCCATGGACAAAGTGCTGTTGGATAGCTTTTAATAGTATTAGCCCGATGCCACGCCTCCGGTATTGTTTGGAGACGTACACTCGGCTTATACCGGCCATCACGGGTACGGGCTTGGTGTTCACGACACGTCCGTCTTCGAGAGAAAACCATTTCGCTTCCTTGACTTTCTAAACTGACACCAGACCGACTGCCTTCCCATTGGAGACGTAAATCCAAACCACTCCATTTGCAGTACCGCTAATCCAGAAGTCGTTCTCATCAGGGGCGTTCAGCTCCGTATTGACCACCTCCATCAGTTCCAGCGCGGCGCTCTGGAGACGTAAATCCAAACCACTCCATTTGCAGTACCGCTAATCCAGAAGTCGTTCTCATCAGGGGCGTTCAGCTCCGTATTGACCACCTCCATCAGTTCCAGCGCGGCGCTCTTAGCACGAGAGACGTCCACATTTACTTGTATTAGCTCATCGCCATTACTGAGCCTCTGAATAGGATGGCCCCAGTCTGGTTTCCAATCTCTTCCTTGTACTTGTACTTTGTGGTGCTTATCATGTAACCTCAGATCTGCCGGTACGTTCTTCATGTAGGACATCCCACAATCAGGGCAAGTCTTCTTATCCTTAGCACCGAACGAGAAATAGCTTTGTCGATGCCTCTTTGGAGCAGCTTGTTGTGATGAGACTGGTGAAGTTGTGGGGCTTGATGCATGTATATGGGAGGAGTCTTGGGAGCTCATGGGACTGGATCTCGTATTGCATGGCCGTGTCAAATCCTCAACAAGGTGTGTTTCAGAGCTTTCCCGGAGACGAGTTTTCGTCAGTTTGCGCTGAGGCTTTGATACCTTAGACATTGGCCCATATCTGTATAGAGTCTGCTCTTTACACGCGTGTGTTTGGTAGTTGAAGTGGTTGTTTGAGGAACATGAAAAGATTCCAGTACGCGTCTCAGAAATGGCAGAAATACGGGTTCACTTGTGCTACATAGCAAAGTGGCAAACATCTCTACAACTTCTCCACACTTCCCATAGCTAATGGAATCATGTAAGACTTGCGCCAATGACATCAATTATCACGGACACACAATACTGGGCCCACTTAGCTGCCTTTGTCCCGAGATCCATTGGGTACAAGCCAATCGGGGTCGAGTCAAGTGATCAGTTCACTAAGCACACATACGAACATGACGAAAATGCATCGCTTAAGCTATATCTCACCTCAGTGAAGCTCACAGATGACCTTTATGCAATCACTTACACGACATACGACTAGCAGTCAAGCAGCACATTAAGCTCGTCATATGCTTTCAGCACGCATGATGTGTGGAAGCACTGTGATTTACCCATTGACTGCAAGGAGCTCGATAATGTCTATAACAACTTAACTGATGATGCTCATGTTGATTGGGCTTCACAGACATTAGTTGGGAGAATTGTGGCAAGACTTGGCCCTTCCTTGTCTTCAAGCGATGTGAATGCTTTTTGCTCAAATGTTGTGATACCTATCGTACAAGGGAAAGCGGCTGGCGTTGAAGATGAGATCAACGGGGTCAAGAAGAGGGTGACAGCAGCGCTGTCTCAAGCATTTATGATACCGGGTATTTAGCAAATGCATCAGGAGGATGAAATGAAGAACAAGAAAGAAAGGAAGATCACACACAACTACGATTCCTCTGAGATCAATGCCCCAGCTTTAAGCAGGGTCATTGGGGAGTCAACAGAAGCTAAGTCCAAATCTGAAACTGATATACCTGGATTTGAGGATGAGTACGAAGTAAAGAGAAGTAAGCAACAGCCGTTTAGAGAGGGAGGCATACCTCTGATGGGGGATCAGGATATATACGGTCCTGTGGGGAAGTACCCAGACATGAAGCCATCTTTGACCGGACCATTGGAGAGTGGTCGACACGGGATGATTATGGATGGTAATCATCCAATATTCGGTGGTCAGAACCAAGGAGGAATAGGAAGGATGTTCCCTCCAGGGGTGGGAGGGGCCCCTCCTGGGGCTAGAGGTGACGACCCCTTCGGAGTGGTAGATGACAGCGTTGGCATGGGACTACCATACGGTGCTTCCAGAGGAGGAATGAGAGGCGGTCGAGGTGGAATGGGAGGAACAGGAGGCTCGTTTGGCGGGAATTTTGGTGCTGGAGGGGCACCCGGGTTTGGAGGAGGGTTTATGTGATTTGTGGCTGCCACGAGTTGTGCCTTCTCTCTACGTATGCTCTCATTGAAAAGTAATTGCAAAGTCAAATTTGTAGTTTGTGTTTGTGTTTGTTCGCCTGTAGAGTGTTCACCTCAATGTTGTGTAAACGGCAAGGACGTTATCATTCTGGGCTGAGAGCAATACTCTGTGGCCGTTAACTGAGTACAAGCCGAACCCATCTTTAGTAAGTTTCACATCACAGAGGGCATTATAATCCTCATCTTGTGCGGTACCGTAGGCTAAAAAGGAGGTTAGTACTGTGGAGAGAATGGCTTTGACTTTTACAATAACTCACAGCCAACAACACCATCTTTGTTGAATAGCAGTGCTCCTGTAGGTGAAGGCACACCACTGGCTTCCACGAGACTTTGCAGCGATGTGGAGGACATTTTCCTTCTAAAGCCGGACTATATTCGTTTCTGAGAGGATCTAGCACCAGCAAGCAATTCACTTTCCACGGAACAGCCCAGACAATGGTCTTGGAAGCAGTGATAAGGGCGATTTTACGCCTAAAAGAACCGGGGAAGGTGGCCGGCAATCTCACCAATTCCGACCAAATTTGCCCCCGGAAATACATAGCGGAAAAGCCCAAATCTCCAACACACCATAAGGGCGCCATCCAAGAGCGTAAGTATACAGCGAATAAACAGCACATTTGTTCACCAGACCATTCACATCCATCATGAACGTGTCAACATCCTCCGCTGGTGTGAGAAGAAGACCTGCAGGACAGAGTAACGAGGAGGAGGAGAACGCTGCGCTCCTGCAGCTGGGATCCGAGTTCGCCATCAAGCAGGTTGGCTACAACGGCGAGGAGTCGGATCTCATCGCTTTGAACTTGTCAGAGGCCCGTATCCTGATCAGAAGTGCACTCAAGATGAGAAAGAAGATTATGACGCCGCAAGGTGTATTCAGAGAGAACGCAGAGCTCGCTCTTGACGAAGATGACGATGACGATGACGGTCCAGATGACGACAACAACGAGATTGCGAGAGCGGCCATTGCCGTGGGGGCCAACGAGGTGCTCAAGAAGACACTGGACTACCTTTCAGTATTCTCACGTTTCCGTGATACAGAAACCGTTTCTGCGGTGGAAGCGGTGCTCAAGGGGCCAGAGAACAGTAACCTACATCCCTTTGAGTTGGCACAGCTTGGATCTCTTGCCTGCGATGATGTCGACGAGGCCAAGACTTTGATACCCTCTTTGATCGGAAAGAAGTCTGACGATGAGCTGCAAAGCATCTTGAATGAGCTTTCAAAGCTTGAGACACCATACTGAGGGAGCTGAGTAATGAAAACCACGCATACACACCAAAAAAACTGTACTATAATAACGACTACGGATCGATTCACCCATCTTCAGGAATTTCTAGACATGAAGACAGAAAAAAATTAACGCTGGCTTACGGAATTTGTGCTGTAGATCATGTAACGTCGTTATAGTACTAAGGCCAAGTGTCAGATTGTGCCCAGATCTTTCAAAAATGTCTTACCACCTACTCTCCACCATCTAGGAACACAACTCTATGGCTTCACGTCAATCACTGACTCCAACTCAGCATCACAAACGCATCTCTTGAGTCTTCTCACACCTGTGCTTGTGGGGCAGTTTGAAAATGGAGCGTGGTAGTATCCAATGTCTTCGAAGTAGTGTATTTCTGACTTATCGAGTAAAAGAGAAACTGCCAGAGTGTGAACAGGGGCATCACCCCATCTTTCATAGTAAAACCCACCAGCCTGGTTCAGATGCTCAAAATACTTCAGGTACCCTTCACTTCTGAAGAAGTCAAGGTTACCAATCTCAAAGTTGGACCAGAAATGACACAAGTTGTAATCCCCTGACACGTCGAGACGGTGGTCCTGATTAGTGAACGAGTCCTTGTCAGTGAGGAAGTCGTAAGAGTTATTTGGGTGGAGGTACTGCGGGTTCTCTTCGAAGAAGTCCATTGTCTCATCCCATAGCGTAGGTATGGTCTCTTCGTACTCGTAAAGAGCAATGACGAACCCATATTTCTTCTTGTTGAGTCTCATCACCTCGAATGGATCGTATTCAAAATCGCAGTAGTACTCAACGTCCGGTTCAATTCTCATGTACCACTCATATTGATTCACCAACTCCTGTCTGAAGAAATAGCCAGAGTTGAAGCGACACATATTTCTGTAACTCTTGGAGAACCCATAAATAACCTCCTTTTCAATGGACTCCTGAACGCACTCCTCGAACCTCGTCTCGTTGATGAAATCAGGTCTATCCCAGTCTTCGCTGGGGATCAAACCATAGTGAGCCTCTCCCGAGACCATCAGCGTCGTTGCCTCGATGAATTCAGAGGTGAAGGGCACGTCATTGAGGAACGTCACAGGATATCTGTACTTTCTGTTGAATCTGTCTTCCAACGATCTCAGGGCACTCAAGGCTCCATCAAGCTCAGAGTTACGAACAAGCATGATGATCGTGGCGTTTTCCTTCCCCAACTTCGTGTTGTCCTTGGCCTCGTCAAACAAGATCTTCTGGGAATATGAGTTTGAGGCGAGCTTGGCTTTATACTTTGCTTCTTCATCAAACGGTGTATATATACTTTTGATTGTCTGGTAATAGTTGTCAAACAATTGGCGCTCATACGTCACCGAGTCGATCTTGTCTCGTACGAAACTCGTGGTCTGGAAAAGTAAGGTGAGGACACATGTGACGACGATCCACACTTTCTAGTGGAACAACATTGTAACGGTATGACTGTGTTGAATACACAGGAATACCTAAAAGCTGGAAGCGGTTTGGGGGCAAATATCTGAGTATATCTTCAGAGCTGGACATTTGAGCTCATAAAGTAGCACTCAGGCTGTGGGTGAAAATGTCCGAAGGTGCATATGGCAGAATTCACGGGTCAATCATCACTACTATACTATGAACATCTTACAATTCCTATTTTACTCTGATACTCTGAGATCTAAGAAGTCATCTGTATGCTATTTTATTGTTGTCAAACGCTGTTGATCACTCATCATCACTGTCGTCAGGCTGAGCTGCCTTGGCTGGTCTCTTGTAGATAGGCAAACTGGCACTCTCATTAGTCTTCACAAACAATCCTCTGATCTGGTTATTGTACTTGAGTACACCGCCTGCTGGTTTGAACTTTGGGTTCTCCAAGAATTCAACAACACTAGCAATGTTTTGTACGAGCTTTTCCGGTTCCGAGTCTGTGTAACCAACACGCACTGTGATTGTGGCATCCTTGGCCGGGATGTAACTTGTGTTCTTGACGATAGATCTCACTTGGTCTCTCACGTACTTGGCGTCACACGTCTCCACTCTTTCTTGCTTCTTAACTGATTTCGATGGGTCCGGTTTGGCCATCTGTACCATGAATGGCACACGCTTGTGGCCTCTGTAGAACACTTCTCCGAGAAGATCCGGTAGCAGATGGTGCACACGGTGATCTGCCAGCACATAGTCATATTCGTGATAAAGCTTCTTCAGTGACTTCGTTGTCTTGCAGTGCTGTCTCAACTTTTTGAGGGGCATAATGTCCTTGAACATGTCTTCTGTAGGAGAACCCTTCTTGGTCAGAGCATCTCTATAGGGCGTGGATGGGTCCTTGGTGATGAGTAGGATTGTATGTTCAGAGGCCTTGGCCATACGATTTGGCACAGGGACAATTCTTGGTACCAAATCACGTTCTCTTGTCAACGCCTTGTCTGTGTTGATGACGAGGTAAATGTAATCATGTGTAGATGGGCCCTTTGTCTTGAGCTCGTGGGCGATGAGCGACTTGAGCGCCTTTTGCGCGTCGGCCTCATTTTTGGATCCTGATTTGAAGATGCTGGCCATGATGTGGTTTGGAGTCCAGAGAGCAACGTTTCTTCAGCTAAACTGTGTGCCTCTCCTAAAATCGCATCTCATCGATCGTACCAAGGAACCCGAAATTTTTCTGGTGCCATTTGGTTATGAAGCCCTGGGATACGGTAAGGGCAGCACACTAATAGCTCAGCTTCTAATTCCCAAACAGATTACAATAAAACTGCGAACTACAACTATGACTACAAGTTGTGTTAATAAATTCGTATTATCATTCCATTTCGTTTCTCATAGTCAGGGTTATAAAGACACATAGACAAAGGGTGGTCCCGAAGGAGCTGTGCTGTGTAGAGTGGTCAATCACTGCTCAGCCTTGATTGGAATAGCATCGTAGTTGACATCAACGGCTGCACCATTTGAGTTGCACTTGACGACAACCTGAACCTTATACTGACCTTCATCTGTGGCCAGTGTGGAGTCATCAACGTACTTCCATGTGATGGTGTCGAAGTCCTCAACTGTCTCGGCTTTACCGAACTTGAAGTCCAAACCGGAGCACTCTTGGATCTCCTTGAGCAAATGCTTCTCAATGTGCTGATGCAAGTGTCTCACAAACTTCTTGTTCTTTCTGTTCTGGGAGTCCTTGATCTTCTCTGGATCGTTATGCGACTCGGCAAGCACAAACGGTGGGAAGTACTGGATGTGGGCATGAGCATTGGCAAGCTCATTGTCTTCGCGTTCGTCCTTGAGGAACTGCTCAAACGCCGTCAGATCCTCAAACTCTTGCAGCTGACCTGCTTGTCTCAACTTCTTTTGCTGCTGCTTATCTCTCTTGGCCATAGTTGATAGTTGTTGTTGTTTGCTTTGCTTTGTATAGTTGTTGGTCTGTACTAGTGATGTGTAGTAGACCAAGTGTACTGTAACTGTATTGTTGTTCTTAATGAAGAATGGAGAGTAGAAACAGTACACCACACAACACCAAACACAAGAGAAACACCTCCTTTTATACTTCTCTGAAATCCACCAGTGATCACTCCACCCCTCCTCGTACTTGAACTGGTACACCCCTCCCTTCTGGCTACTGGCTGGGGCTCACCCCACAGAGCCCGGAGCCTGCAGCGAAGTGGCACAACCACGGCCGGGCGCAACGAGAAAAGCGCGTGATCTGGGGTGACCGCGGGCTAGCAAACCCGGAGAAGAAACACACCTCGTTCAGGGTGTACACGGCAGCGAGCCCCCTTTAAGTAGAGTTTCGAGCATAGGAATGCAAGATCTACACTGAGGCGCTGATGTGTTTACCAATTGGGATTTTGTTGGGTAATGGTCCTTTTGAAGAGCCCTTTGAGGAGCCTTTCTGGCTCATTAGTGACAGGTCCGTGACAGGTTGATGAAGCCCGAAAATCGCGCACCCCGATGGGACAACCCCATGCTATGGTGTTACCGATTGATGCAACCACAGCTACACAGATTATCAGGATATACTGTTGGTTGGAGCATGTGGTTGTTGCCTGGACGTGGTCTTTTTGGGACGCATGTGTAGTGCCACAGTGGGAGGCACGCGCTCGTAAGGTAATCATACAACTGAACCATAAACCCACCTCCATCGGATTCGGCCCATGGCTCGGGTTCGGGTTATTCTGCTCGGCTCTCGGGCTATTCCACATTCTGACTGGTGATGTAGTAAGGCGACAAGCAAACGTGTTTTAGTGATTCCAGTAGCACTGCTGATATTTGGCTGTGGAAACATTTATTGAGTCCATAGTCATTCTTGTAGCGTTCTCATTGATTGGGCCCAAATGATCTAGTGACACAGTTTCATGATCACTCAACTCCCATTAGTAATGCTCAATCGAGTATAACGGAATACCGAGATTGAGCTTGAGCTCATAAGATGTTGATATCTCACAGGTGTTGGCTGTTGCCAACTACTTAAGTAACCGGAATGCCCCGTCTCCAAGCTGTTTGAAGCACACCCACCTCAAACTAAAACTTGGATCACTCAAATGACCGGCAAATCGATTAACCAGCAAAACTAGTGGTCCACCATACCCTATGAAGGAGCTGAGTTCTTCATCCCGCAGTCTCACAACTTCCCCATTGGCCAGCTCCATGATTCTGAAGATGCCACCAAGGCCCCCAAACTGTTCTAGCCACTAAAGATCGGGAACATGACCATTGCTAATCGTATCGGCATATCTCCGATGACAACCTACTTCTCACCACAAGAGGGAGAGTCGATGGGGTATCCAACCATCGCACACACAGTTCACTACGGAGCACTGGCACTCAGAGGTCCTGGAATGATTATTGTGGAGGCTTCAGCTGTTGAACCGCAAGGCCGACTGTCACCAACGGATCTCGGTATATGGAACGATGGCCAGGCTCACGCCATGAAAGAGATGGTGGAATTGGCGCATTCTCAAGGTGTCAAGATTGGAATTCAATTGGGTCATTGTGGTCGTAAGGCCTCTGTGTTCCCACCTCCTATCCATGCTGCCAAGCTTGTGGGGAAGGAGTACCATGGTTGGGCGGATACAATTGGCACAGTGGCCCCATCTGCAATTTCATACGAGGAAGGGAGATACACTACACCAAGGCAGATAACAGTGGACGAAATTCATGAAGTCACTAGGAAATTTACAGAGGCTGCACAGAGATCAATTGATATTGCGGGGTTCGATTTCGTAGAGATCCACGCCGCCCATGGCTATCTTTTCAACGAGTTTATGAGTGGTCTCTCTAACAAAAGGACGGATGAATACGGTGGCATATTTGAGAACAGAATCAGAGCCATAGTGGAAACTGTGGATTCGATCGTCAAGATCAAAGGCGACAGGCCGTTGTTTGTTCGTATATCAGCCACGGAGATGTCTGATTCCACAGAGGGAGCATGGAAGCTGGAGGAGTCTACCAAGCTAGCCAATATTCTTGTTGAGCACGGTGTGGAATTCATCGATGTGTCAGATGGTGGTAACTACAATCGTGCTGACAGACGTAAACGGTCAACTGGTTTCCAGGTTCATCTTGCGAGGGCAGTTAAAGAGGTCGTTGGCGAGAGAGCGATTGTGTCGGCTGTTGGTGGCTTTGGAGTGTACGACGCCCAAACAGCCAATGAAACACTAGACCATGGAGATGCAGACGTTATACTTGTGGGAACTGCTGCCTTAAAGTCTCCTGGGATAGCATGGGATTGGGCTGATCAGCTTGGTGTCAGGATGAACACCTCATGGCCGTACACCTGGCCAACTTACCCATCACCATATGCTCTCTGAGCTGGATGGTGTATTATCGTCTTCTAATTAATCAGCATGTGGTACTTTTGTTCATATATACTCGGTAATTTACGTCTGAACTCGGTGATCCAGTAGTTAATTGAAGAGAGTGAGTGAGATGGTGAATGACGTACGTCTGATAAAATTAACAGAGTTTCACCAACACCTCCGTAACTTCAAGATCTAGTTAAACGTGTCAAAGTCAAACAACTTATATACCGATTAATCAAATAAACGTACAAATAAAGCTGACGATGATGAGCTACTGCCTAAACATAAACTTCAGGTATGACGTATTTGCGGCTGCCCTCTTAGCATTAGTAATCACGTCGTGCCCGCTACCAGGGCTTAGAGCGGACTTTGGCGCCGCCAATTCTGGAGAGTTCCACACTTCCGCAGCACGTTCATTATAAAGAAGTTGATCACCCCATTGTACTACGAACTTCGCCAGATTTGTCTTGTACAATCGCAAATAAGCATATACACATAACTACTCCAACAATGACATCGGACAACAAGCAGTGGGAGACCATCCCGTTCGAAGGAAGCGACTTCTTCATCCCAAAATCTCACATCTTCCCAGTCGGTGCTCTGCATGAGTCCGAGGATAAAGCTAAGGCTCCAAAGATGTTTGAGCCATTGCAGATTGGTGCCATGACAGTGGCTAACCGTGTGGGTATCTCACCAATGTGTACCTACTCTGCTCCTCACGACGGCGAGAAGATGGGATATCCAACCCCATTTCACGTTGCCCACTATGGCGCTTGGGCTTTGAGAGGTCCAGGTATGATCATCGTTGAGGCTGCTGCTGTCAACCCACAAGGACGTTTGTCCCCTAATGACTTAGGTCTCTGGGAGGATGGCCAGGCCCATGCTCTCAAGGAGATTGTTGATTTTGCTCATTCCCAGGGTGTCAAGATTGGTATCCAGATTGGCCATGGTGGTCGTAAGGCTTCAGGGTACCCTGTCCCTATCCATTTGGCCAAGTGGGTCGGCAAGGAGCACAATGGTTGGTCCGACACCACCGGTATCGTTGGTGCCTCTCCGATTCCATTTGAGGAGGGAAGATACGCCACACCAAAGGAGTTGTCCACTGAGGAGGTGCAGGACTTGACCAAGCAGTTCACCGATGCTGCTCGCAGAGCTTACGAGATTGCAGGTTTCGATTTCGTTGAGATTCACGGTGCCCACGGTTACCTTGTCTCCTCATTCTTGAGTTCATTGTCCAACAAGAGAACTGACCAATACGGTGGGTCTTTCGAGAACAGAATCCGTTTCCTCGTTGAAACCGTTGACTCCATCGTGAAGATCAAGGGTGAGAAGCCACTCTTTGTTCGTTTCTCTGCTACAGACATGTCTGACTCCACCGAGGGTGCATGGAAGATTGAAGAGTCTGCTAAGATGGCGTTGACCCTCGCCGAGCACGGCGTTGAGTTCTTGGATGTTTCAGACGGTGGTAACTACCATCTCGCAGACAGACGTAAGAGATTCCCAGGATTCCAGGTCCACTTGGCCAAGGCCGTGAAAGACGTTGTTGGTGACAAGGCCATCGTCTCTGCTGTCGGTGGCTTTGGCTACAACGATGGTAAGACAGCCAATGATGTTTTGGACAAGGGCGATGCTGACGTTATTCTTGTTGGTACTGCATCCCTGAAAGGCCCTGGTATCACCTGGGAGTGGGCTGACCAGCTCGGTGTGAGAATGAACACTTCATGGCCATACACTTGGCCAACATACCCATCTCCATACAACATCTGAGCTTAAAAAGTTTATGAATATAGATGCATTGCTTCGCTAATTTTACTCTGCGTATTCAGCTGGCCTCGGCCGTAGATCCTAAATTCGGAAAAGCGAGCGGTCACCCTCGGCCGAGTTTCCGCAATTGGACAAAGATTGGCAATGCTATCTCTGCCTTTGTACCTAACTCTCACCATCAAAAGTAACTAGAGCCTGTTAAAAAGAACCATCAAGTATCGGATGTCATCATCAAGCGTCAAGCACATCAATAGACCCACGCTTGTGTGCAGCAAATGCAAGGCAAGGAAGGTCAAGTGTAACAGATAGCTCCCATGCAACTCATGTATTCGCAGAGGCTGCCAGGAGGAGTGCCAATACATCGATCCTTTGGCCATACCTGGCTCTGGGGACCCTTATACTTTTGGAGTCTTCGAGTCGAGAACACCAAGAGCTGCTGATGGCACAATGAAGACTCCGAACAGTAGCGAAGGAAGTACTATAGGAGCAGCAGGAAACAATGATCACCCATCGATAGCATCTACAAACTCCAGCGACAGGGGAATCGCAAACCCTGTTCGTGGATTTGATTACACCGGATTCAACATGTTCAAGACAAGGGATGAGACAATCAACTTCTACGAACTTACCGGGGTCGTGCTGTTCGACCAAAAACTGACTCATGATGGGCCGTTGGCATGGAGCTTTCTGCAACGGAAAGACCTGGCCCTCAGTTTCGCTTTTGAGTACACACACGCATTGGAGAAGAGAAGAGAACTGTTGAATTTGGTACCTGTTAAAGCTGTGGTGGATACCGAAGCTGATTTTGAGAACACCTCGGGTAAGAAGCGTGATGACTAGTTCAATGCAAGGAAGGATGTGATGAATGTGCAGTCTTTGTGTGTCGAGTCTCACGCCCCATTGGCTCACAGAATTCGAGATAAGCTCCCTCCAAGAAGCCTACTAAAGAAGTTGGTGGACACTTTCATCGACTAGGTATTCACGTTTGGCACCTGTTTCGAACCTGAGATATTCACAGAGAACATAACTCGGATTGTTGGCCCTCTAGAATCACCAATTGAAAACTACCCTGATTTTCAATGCAGCTCCAAGTTGGATCTGATATACTTGGGAATGTTATTGATTACTATTCGTATGGGGTTCTTGGCTGTAGTGTCACATGGGGTGAGTATCAACAAAATGGCCGGTGAGCGCCATTAGCCGTTGTCAGTTGCTTGCAACGCTTTGTTGGACCACCCTGTTGACCTGTCAGTCATTGAACTGGCCGAGGAATGCTTCAAAACGTTCAACTTGCTTGTGAAGCCGAACTTGGAGCTCTTGCAGTTTGCATTGTTGATCCGCTTGTACCAGAAGTACGCGCCTGAGTTTGGTGAGGGTCTTGACGGTGGAGACTCCCAGTTGTTCACCGGTGTGTTGGTATAGATGGCTATATCTATTGGGCTCCACAGAGATCCAGATTCAGTACCTGCCATGAAATCCCTGCCTGATAGCACAAAAAATATGAGAAGATAGCTGTGGTACACACTTTTGTACACTGATCTTGTGGAGGCCTACTCCTTTGGTAACCCTATCAACTGTCAAGTGCAGTTCTACGATACCAAGAACCCCACGGGACTGGCGTTCAAAGATGGTCTGACAAGGGCAAGGAAAGAAGACATGATGTGCATTGGCCAAAATACTGCTGAAGAGCTCATCTTTAGATTGAGGCAATTGCTCACTCTTGTTCTTGACATCAGTGGTAAAACCAAGATTTGTGATCTCTGTAGCAAACTGAACCAGCTGGAACTGTACATGGCAGCTAGGTATGGCTCTATTGAACAGTACCTCAACAGAACTGATAATGGGGACGAGTACACAAACAAGATTAACATCTTCAACGTAAAGATGTGCTTATCACTTTAGGTGTGTTCCATCGGTATCCTTACACACTTGTTCTTACACTACACGGAAATCTCAGATCAGAAGCTTTCCCTATTTTATTGCAAGAAGCTTCTCTCTATAGAGTTGCTGCAGTTTCTCCCAAACATTTTCGTTTTGATCACAAGAGGTCAGGATGTTATGGGAAGTTGTGCGGACCTGATCATTATCCCAAACTTATTGTCACTGGCACACAGATCTTTCCTCAATCTGGTGTCTCTTTACGTGAGGCTCAAGTTCGTTTGTTACGCGTGGACGAAAATGATGGTTGATCCAAACTGTGAAGCTGGGATTGAGGATGCTCGAGCTGTTTTACGTGGTCTTGACACAGTCTTCAACATTCTGATGGCTGCCATGAACAAGCTGGCTCCTCGATATTACTACGCTTACAAGATATTGAAGATTATGAATTCAACACTGGAAACGATCAAGGATGACGGCTTTTACGCTAGTTATTCCCCAGGTGCAATCTCTCTGCGTATATTGCCGTTCCCAAAGAGTGGACTCATCGAGATCCTCGAGATGATCAATATATCGTTGCAGAAGCTGAACGAGGCTCATATCATGAACCCAGACAATGCTGCATCATCAACCAGTGTATCTCCAGTCGACACGAGGACCGCATCGAACGATGAGGGAATGGAAAGGTTACTGGATACGTCACAGAAGATGAACTCAGCTCTGAGAACTTCTACACAATTACCAGATATGAAGCCTGATGAGGACCTTGACAGCTTCTTCACCAGAGTGTTGGCAGATGTAGGTGGTTCCGGCGAGGAGTGGACATCTTTGACTAACGACGCATTCAACTTTGACCTCTTTTACAACGCCTGATGATTCTTTATACGCCGCTGGTGCTTTTGCGATGTGTATACACTCAGTGAAACCTCTGGACAGTGAAACCCATCAAGGTGATGAGTGCAAAGTCAGCTCATCGACTCTGTGCTTACCTAGTACGATGAACTTATATGCACTACCAACAAAGACATGCACAATAACACCGTAAACGAACTACATAAGCACTGGCAAGTCAAACAAGTTATAGACATGAATACTAGGAAACATCATGGGCTGCTGGGAGGATGTACTGCTGATTACATAATCAGATACGTACTGATTACATAATACACAATGACTGGGGGCCCACCGGAGCGGAGAAGCACAACGCACTGATAAACATGTTAAATTCCATCAAATCACTTGAAATTGTGACTTTTTGAAAGGAGATTATCGACATTGATGAGCTTCTACCTTCCGAACCCGTGCCTACTGGGCATAATGCTTGCCATTTCCACGCATAATGGCCCGCAACTGGTCTTTCACTACCCACCAAAACCCAAAGAGAACGACTTCAAGGCCACACCATTCGCCGTAGACGACGACCTGCTGGACTCCGCATCTTCATCGAGTGATGAGTCGGACTCAAGTGAGGATGATGAGGACGGCGTGACCAGCGGGCCGGAAGTTGCAGCTGGAACTAGAGGATCCACTTACGCTGGTGGATAGACTCTACTTGATCTGCTGGACGAGCGAGATCGTAAGAAGGCATCACTGGACACTAAGAAGCTCCGCAGAAAGGGCAGCAAGAAGAATTCCGTTTCGTCGGCACCAAGAACGTTGTCTGATATGAACTCCATACGCTCAGCTGACCACGGTACACACCATCATCGAGACACTCCCCACACAGCGAACAAAGTGTTCGGCTTCGAGCCTGAGTTCGTCTCTGAGATCGTCTCACCACCACGACAGCTGTGCAACGCCCGCTTTGAGCTCACTGTTGACGATGTGGCCTTCCTCGGGCTTCCAATTCATATTGGTGAGGATGGGCAGTGGAGATCTAACAGAAATGCTGGGAAGCACACAGCTAAGGCACGCCACTCCAACCCAAACTCGACTACTGGGTCGACACATAACGAGTCAGCACCAGAGGAGAGTGATACCGAGAAATCGGACAACCACAGCGAGAATGGAAATGAAGATGAGAGTACAATGACCATGTTTCATGTTGTCTTCGTGTTGAATCCTCCCGTGTTCGAGTACACATACAGAATTGATGAGATGTTCCACTATGTGATCTCAAGGTTATCGCTAGTGCTGAGATACGAGCAGGATAAGTCCAACTACGTCTGGAATGAATCGCAGAAGATTTTGAAAGTGAAGGAGGCCAACGAATATGCACCATTATACGAGACATACTCCAGAGTCATGGCAGAATCAAGCCTGGCCAAGACCATCGCTGACTGCTTCACAGCCATCTCCACTTCCAGCATAGCCAACTTACAGATAAACGACAAGATTCTATCACTTCAGATCCCGTTGAAGAATCAATTCAAGTCCTTACTGCCGAAGACAACCTCCATTCTGCCAGGATCATACCTATCCTCAACATGTATCGACGAGGACTCCACTGAGGAGGAGGAACAAGACTTCGGACAAATGGCCATTCTCTTGCTAGACACTAAAAGCCAGATTATCATTGACACCAAAACCGAGCATGGTACGCCACTAGCATCATTTATTGAGAGTATACACCCAACAACCTCATTACAAAAGCTAGCTCAAACTAACAATTGGGACATTGGACAGCTTATATCGTTTGCCAAGCATCTCATATACTGGAGGAAGGCAAGGGCAATCATCCCTCTCAACACCAAAAGCGTATTCATGATTTCACCAATGGCACCAATGGATCAGATACACGAGAACATGAAACTATTCCGTCAGGAATTTCCACCTTTGCCATCACTTCCCTCGTTTCTCTCCTTGCTCTCAAATTCCAAGCCAAGACAGTACATCACCATCATTCCGAGCAAAGATCACAGAGATATCTATTTGGATGCACTGGCGTGGTTAATCCGTTACGGCTATGCTACTCAATTGTTAACATTTGCCTGGCTCAAGATACCCAACAGAATCAAGATGGCAGTAGAGGAGGACTTAGAGCGAGAAGGATTCACAAAAAAATCAAAAGACAGCAAGTTCAAATTTACTGACATATCCACAGATAACACTAGTAAGGACAAAGACACAAGTGACCACATGGACGGTTCATAGGTACAACTAAAGCGTGACTTCGACGGACGGGATATCGTTATTGAGGAAGAGGAAGACGACGACACCATACTTCTTGAGCCGGAAAGAGCAACTGCGGTAGAGAGAAGATGGATTAACAAAATAATTAAGGGCCAATCTCCAGAAGTGATTACGATCTTCCATAAGTTGTTGAAGCATTTTAATGGGAAAACCCCCTTAGAGATGATGATAGTCAAGGAGAACGTCTCAAGACATGATCTAAGAAAGCTTCTACATGGTATCAATGATTACGTCATTTCGGTGAAGCACTGGTAAATATATGGATTTGAAGCTAGAGAAGCTTAAATTGAACTTCTGTTTGATGTAATGATTTGTGCGTAAGTAATAAAGTGTTTTTTTTTTTTTAATTGCCTGTATTATAGGTGTGCATAGTGAAATACTGTCATGTCGGCTGTAATGAAGCAAATTTCGACCAACTTATATCCTGCTATTATTTAGCATTGTCTCTTTCTTAAAGTCGTATTAGACTGTATCCTGGAACCAAATTGAATAATATCACTTTTGAGAAGGCTTCATGGCTACACAATCAGTAGATTTCGTTAAAATATCCAATGGTTTCGTGGTCTAGTTGGTTATGGCATCTGCTTAACACGCAGAACGTCCCCAGTTCGATCCTGGGCGAAATCATTATTTTTTTGCAAAAGTTGCACACTGGGTTACCCTGCTTCGGTCTTGATGCATCTTTACAATACACTGCACAGATTGATAAAACGATAAGACAACATGATGCACTACGTGTACATGGTACATTTATAGATTCATGGAAGCTTGTTAAATTTTCAACCGTTATACACTCTCGATTTCTTTCAACAGGTCATCAACTTTATCTGCAACTTCCTCAATAGGAATCTCCGCTGAGGCACAAATGAGTCTTCTGTACTTCTGCATCTTATCATCGGGACTTCCGATTCCGGATGTGAGCTCGAGAATTTGCCCAATGGTTCTGCGTCGTTTGAACTGTAACCTTGTGAGCTCTATGGCATCACTAATGGCATCACTCGTACCATTAGTTGATCCATCCTGATACTTTTGAACAAGTGTCTCAAGTGACTTTTTTTGCGACCTTTCAAGAACCCTCTTGAGTTTTGTCTCCTTGCTATTTGCCAGCGTTTCATGTCTCTTTACTTGATTTTCGATGAGCTGTAATTTCTTGACCAGTCCCCTTTCATCAATTTCCCCACCAATGTGCTCCCTGAGCTTCTCTTCCATAATCCTGATCTCTTCATTCATATGTGCCACTAGATTCTGCACTTCGTAGACATCTGCTTCCTTACGTTGAAGCTCATAGTCGTACGCATTTGATAGTTCTTGAAGGGATTCCACGAGCGTGTTAGCAACTTTGTGAGTGGCATCAATTGCTGCTTCTGAGACGTGTGGCGCAGCGATGAGAGATGAACCGACAGTGGTATTGAGTGTTGTGTTTGCCGGCGTAGGAATATGTGTCCGTAGTTCTCTGTTTTTGAGATGCATCTCATATCGTTGGTGCACTCTGGGCGTGCTTGAGTTGTGAAGAAGAAGGTCAGAAGCGATGTTTCCAGAGTTGTTTTTGATGTTCCCTTTGGCTTTATTACTCACTAGGAGTTGAATGCACTTTCTGTTGGAGTTGCGGGCGCATATGTGAAGTGCAGTGTCTCCGTTGCGATCTTGTAGGTTAACAAATTCCTCAAGTCTTTGTGATGTCTGTAGTTCTGAAATCCTTGCCAAGATGATCTCCATGTAATGAAGCGCGGAGGGCATCCGTACTTTGGTGTTGGCAGCGGCAGAAATATGGTGTAAGACAGTTCTGTAATTAGCATCGAGCTCGAATATTGAGTCACCCAGAAGTTCGACAATTCTCGAGAACGTTCTCTTCGAAAAAGCGTTGGTGAATTGAACTGTTCTCATTAGTGGTGTTTCTCCAGCAGTATCAACGGCTCGATAATTGGCACCTAGTTTGATGAGTGACTCAATAACTTGTGTGTTCCCCATAGAACACGCCCAATGGAACGCCGTGTGGCCATCGTCATCGATCACCTGGTCTAGGTTCACACCCTCAGGTGGATGTAGAAGAAAATCTGGAACAACTGAGTCTGACGTCACATCATCTGGCTATAAGAAGTAATCCAATAAGCGTCCAGTATACTCAGTATTTGGATCAATCCACTTGTCGCTCTTCACTTCGGGGTGGTGGTTATGCATTGCACGCTCTAAACTCTCTCTGGCTGATTGATTGACCTGTTGGGCCGGTGATTTGAGGGCATTGGCCAGGTCTGCATCGGATAAGAACTCACTTGGAGATGATGTACCACCGATAAGATCAAGAGCCGAGTCGTCAATGTCACTTTCAAGTCCATCGTTTTCGTTCAATTCAGCTTCACTCTCCATCTCCGGACCTTGTTCATCATCATCCTCTTCAACATCAGTCGAAGCATCATCGTCGAAGCTGGAGGCCATGTTAAGACTCCGCGTTGACCCTGCACCTCTTCCAGCCTTTCTACCCATGAAGACACCCTCGTTTGGGTTTCCAAGTTTGGTAGCGCCCTTCTTCGGGCTTGGCTTCTTCCTTGTTTTTGATGTGGGCGTCGTTGTAGCAGCAGGCATACTTGCGGATTTGCGAGCCACTACAGCTTTTCGTTGTGAAGGTGCCTTCTCCACGACGGATGCGTTTTTGCTTGCGTGATGGTGTTTGGGAGCTGGCGGTGGAGGTGCAGCGTTCTTGTAAGTGTCGTAGGCCTAGAACAATGGCTCCAGTATATCAGCGACTCCAAACTCCGTAGCGATCTGACGTGCCCTCTCCAAGGGTACGTAGGTACCTTGGTACTTTCCATACCCACCCTGGACTTTGTCGTGTGTCCCCACTTGTACGTCTCTCTCCAAGATCCTTGTTCTCTTTGCCTTGGGGAAGTTAGCTGTTTTGAGAATATGTGTGGCGTTGACCCAGCCGTCAGACTGGCGCATCATGACGGACCCGGTCGTTGTCACCAGTTCATACACGTCCACACTTGAGTACGTAGCGGAGTATATCTGGTCCATTAGGTGGATTTTTGTGTGTGATTGTGTGTGTGGGTCAATGTGATGAAGTAATTAGCTCTGCAGCGGTGAACGTGTGGAAGATAGCGTATGTTTCAGATTCAATTGTTCGATATTACAACCACAGGTACAATTATTGAAACTGATCAACCTCACTGGTGTTACTGGTAACTCCCTCTTGCCCGATTTTAGAAACTCTTGAACACACAAGCGAGTGGTCGTGATGATGAAATACGAAGCACAATCAGTTGGTGTTAACAATCAGCGACGCAACGCTTAGCTCGAAATTGGACAGCGCAAGTGCAAGAACGAAGTAGTGTGAATAAACACTGCAAGTGCTTCCGTTGTCGTCCTGGCGTTGCTTTGTTTGAAAGGTATTTACCACACTCATAGCCGGTTATCGATTCTTCCGCAAAACATGGCGGTTCCTCTCCGTTTCCCTGGCGATCGGCGGTTGGCGGAGATGGCTGGAAACCCATACACCACAATTAGCTCATGTACTCCATCTTGTTCTTCCTTACACCAGATGTGTCTCACTTATGAAACAACTATCAGATCTTGCAAGCTCTGACAGGCTATGACAGTGATCAAGCTGAGAGACGATGAGACAGGGAGGCAGTGCCTCGTCACTAGAGAACCTTCTCAGCCCAAAGGGGTTGCTTTGGGGTCAATCGTGTTTTACGACGTACGTCATCTGATACCAGGAATGTCGATTTAAAGGCTTTATTGAACTAACAGCTCGATTATAGGAAGAGTACTATGTGTACACATTGGAAACCACTATATTGCTGAGAAGAAAGGTGGGCTCATGGGTCAACGTGACGCGGTTCTTACCACTCGTGACCATCACAGATAGCACGGCAGCAGAGAAGGAGATTGAGGCATTGGAAAGCCAGTTCGTTTGTAATTTGGAGGGACAATTCAGAGGTACATGGACGACATTGGAGGAAGCACGGCTGTTGGCGGAGAAGTTTCAGATTTAGGAAATTGTGAGTCCAATCATGGACTTCGAAAGAATTGCGCACGTGAGGTATCTCGGGCTTGACTTCTACGAGTTCTTCTGCCATATCACTGCTGGCCTGAATGTGCGTGTATTGAGAGAAAAGGACTCAGGGAGGGTGAATATGGATCATATATTCACCGTATACAACAAGCTCAAGGGTAACAGAGCCAATTCCGCGCTGATACGGTCATTCTTCCGACACTTGAAGGATGTGAGACTGAGAGGAGAGAAGACACTGTGTGGTGGCCATTGGGTCAAGGCCGAAGTTGCATCGAAGTTTGCACGTAAGCATGGGTTTTTGAAGTATGTCAAGTGCTGTACCGACTACGTTTCATCACCAGACAGAGGCCAGTTATATCACATGGATGTTTTAGAAAAATCATACAGAGATCATTGGATTGCTACAGTTTGCGACACTGGATTCTATGGGTTTCCATATTCATTCATGGGTGGACTTGCACCAGTTTCCCCTGGTAGACGTCGAGGAGTAATCAGGAAGAAGTTTGCGTCTACAGATCTGACTATTTCAAAAACTTTCAGTATTGTAATGATGGAGGAAGGCGAAGTCCGTACCAAAACTGTTACACTTTTACGCAGACTTTCTGACGGATGGCTCAATGCAAGCCCACTTTTGCAGTTGTGTGTCATGATTCGAATGTGTGAGTTGAATCTGGAGGAAGATCATCCGCATTTGAGAACAGAGAACGAGTTATATTATCGTGATGTATTGGATAAGTTCGATCACGAAGTTGTTCTGCTCCATAAACAAATACAACTCAGTGGTAAATGGATGGCGGTGAGAGATGTGCAAAGATTCATGATGCATTTGAGTGTTGCCTCAACTAAGGTGGGAAGAGAGATCTTTAGGTTTCTTGAGGATGCACGCCTAGTGCAACTGGATCCGGTAGTTCAGGAGAATGTTTCGTCTGATGAGGATGATATCGAGGTTTTGAATGAGGAAGAGTTTTTAAAAGACAAAAGGTCCACACAGAGAGATGATTATCAATCCAGGGATAAGCAGTTTTTTGACGAGGAGCCTTCCTCAGATGAAGAGCCTTTTGTAATTCACAGGGCACCAGAAGGTGAAAATGACATGTCCAACCTCGACTCGAGCTGCGAACTGAATGTCAATCCAACTACAGAACTACACTCTATACTTCACAGGTCAGATGAATCTGACTTGTCCGATGTGGACTCATTTTGCGATCATGATTCCAAGGTAACTACAGAACACTCTACACCAAAGAGACCGTTACTGGTGCGGCGCTCAATATCCGCAAACTTGAGTAACGGCACAGAGGAGCCAACTCACGAGGAGATTGAGGTTAGAGATCTGGATGACGAATACGATGAGGACTATATCTTGCTACCATCACCCAAACGTCAGAGTACACACCCGGACTTCACGCCTCAACCCACTTCGATAGTGAATATGCTTGTTCATGACCCTGATAACGAAACACAAGATGCAGCCATCCAAATAGGCTCATCGAATCCTCGCCCTCATGCTGCTTCACCAAGCCAACGAAGTTACAGTGCGACGCCGTATAAGTCACCTCACTGTTATTTATCAGATCAGCAGCATCAACTGGATAAGAATCACACTGACCCTACACGGCCTTTGGAGACATCAATCGATACGATCATCGCTGGCTTGCAAACAATTGTGCGTACCGTTGAGAGCTACACCAGCGACGTTCGTAAGATTCAGATACCGAAGGTACAAAAAGAACTGGCTGCGTTACTAAGAGAGTTAGCGTTCTACAACGCTGTAAGTGCAGAGCTCAAGAGTTGCACAAAGCTGGGGAACACTCTCCATAGGCTGGGCTCGTTGGCTAACTGCCATCAGAAAACCATTCGCAACTTGGAGGCACGCTGGGTGTACGAGTGTATCAGTCAGAAGGAGGCGCCATCGAAAACAAATGTTAACGATTTCCCTCGTCCGTGGCCTCCGGTATCAACTAAACCCTCTGCACAGGCATCTTCTCCTCCACTTCCCCACCTGGGATGCGTCACACATAACATTAAAACCATCAATCTCAAATATTCACATCCCAATTACACTTTCTTTGCTTTCAACGGCAAGAACGTTGAAGATACGGTGGAGATGAGAAAGTGGTCGCACCAGGATCAGTCACCAATGGTTGCACAAGACCAGCTGCAACAGTCTGCGCCGCCTCCACAGCAGCGTCCACCATTCCAATCAGACGCTGTGCAATCCAAACAAGGTGGTATACCAGATGGCTCTACCTATACACAGTCTGGCCCATCAAAACAACGCTAGCAGCGGTACCTACCTTATGAGCTAGGATACCAGAGATAGTTCTCTTCCTACCTTTAGCAGCAGCCCTCCTGTCAGCAAGGACAGCCTTGGCAGGCAACTTCTGTGCCATCACAACAACAACACCCTTTGAAAACTGTGCAATCATGTTGTTATATCCAAGGTACTAGCTACCTACTCTCGAGCAACAGTCTTCTGGCATCAACAGCAACAACAAATCGCCGCAATATCAAAAAACAGCAGCGTGAGCCCTTAGGCTCCACGTGAGGGTAACAACCAGTCCTAATTTCAGCAGAAAAACCATTGCTTACCCCTAGTGTATTCCAGCAGTGGGTTCTGCAGTTCCTAAAAGGCTGACGAACAGCTCGCATCCCCCTAAAGTTGTGGTCATAAAAGGAATAAAGATTAAGGTCGCAGAAATAGAACTTGAGTTAAGAAGAGGTGCAGTGATTGCAGTTAGCTCCCTGATAACCGGCTGATCATCATCATGAGCTTAAAGCCAGCCTGTGGGATTACATTGCAACATTCCACTTATAACACACTTTTGGAGACGCATCCAAATGAACAGCGGCAGTGCATGTATTCCTTCCTTAATACCGGTTTTCCATTCACCGGAGCTTAGCATGTGTCCACGTACCACAACTATGACCATTCTTTCCACTGTCGAACAAGTGTGCTGTACCTGGGACCACATGACCCACCAGATTATGAAGAGTATGATGATGAACAACAGTTGAAAAAGAAGAGGGGAAACGCAGCCAGTCATATGGTCAAAAAGCCTGAGGAAAGATGTGCAACTTCTAGAATGTATGAGATACTACGGATGCAATGATTATTTTTCAATATTGGTTGTATTAAACTAACATGTAGAGAATTGAAGAGTTGTGGAGTCATGCGGAGATGGTGTTTTTGGGTGAAAGGAGTGATAGGGATAAACTTCCTTACATGATAATGGACTCCTTCTCAACGTTAGAAGAGACAGACTTGTGTGGCAAAACCTTGGCACCGTTGACGTAGATCTCATCCTTGATGGTGACATCGTCACCAAGAACGGTAACGTTGTCCAATCTGGCCCATCTACCAACGTGGGAGTTCCAGCCAACAATGGACTTTCTGACCCAGGCGTGGTCCTTGATGGAGGAGTTGGCCATCACGACGGAGTCCTGGATTCTGACACCGTTACCGACAACAACGTTTGGACCGATAACAACGTTTGGACCAACAATGGCACCCTCGCCAATGGTGGCAGTTGGGTGAACGATGATGTTACCCTTGATGTATGGGGCATCCTTAGCAAGAGCATCTGAGCCCTTCTTCTTCAAGGAGGTCAAGTAGAGGGCGGTACCGGCCAAGAAGTCCTTTGGCTGACCGACATCCATCCAGAAACCTTCCAAGTCGAAGGAGTAGAGAGACTTCTGCTCAACAAGGATTGGGAAAGTCTCCTTCTCGATGGAGGTTGGCTTCAACTCAATCAAGTCAATGACCTCTGGGTTCAAGATGTAAAGACCAGCGTTGATTCTGTTACCAACAAACTCAACTGGCTTCTCGACGAATCTGTCAATCAAGTTTGGAGTGGCAATGTCGTGGACAATGACACCGTACTTGGATGGCTCGTCAACCTTAGTGGCGACGATAGTACCCTTACCGCCGTGGGCCTTGTGGAAAGCAACAAGCTCCTCGAATGGGTAGTCACAGATGACGTCGGAGTTGAGGACGAAGAATGGAGAATCATCCTTCTTCAAAACATCCTCGGCAAGCTTCAATGGACCAGCAGTACCCAATGGCTCAGTCTCGACGGAGAAAGTGATGGAAACACCGTACTCCTTCTCGTACTTCTGCAATGTGGAAACCATAACCTCTGGTCTGTAGTTGACGGCGAGGACAATGTCGGTGACACCGGCCTTAGCAAGAGCCTCAATCTGGTGCAAGATCATTGGTCTGTTGGCAAACTCAACAAGTGGCTTTGGAACAGTCAAGGTCAATGGTCTCAAACGAGTACCGTAACCTCCGACAAGAATAAGACCCTTCATATTTGATATGTGTAGATAGATGTAATGGTAGCAAAAGACAAGAAAGTGTTTTTGGCCTCAAAGAGTTTCTTCAACAATGGCGTGCACACGTATGATGGGGACAAAGGTGCGGGCGAGCGTTGATTTTATATGAAATTTGAGGAATGGGCCACGCGTCGACAACGCGCCAGTTTACATACAACATCGACCCAAAGGCCACGCCAGCAAGAACAACGCCAACACCCACAAGGCGCGTAGAGGTGCTTTTGGCGCGATTTACACCGCTTTTCTTTTTTGCGCCAAATACTCATTTCATGGCGAAACAAATGGTATCGCAAGGGCTGGAAATTGGGCAGTGTACTGAAGTGTTTGTGGTTTGAGCGACAGTAATGGAGAACTGGTGTATTCTATGAACTTTGGCCAGTCTGGTGTCGTCCATACCTCTCAGCACCACGCTGTCGAACTCACAAGGCCAACATCTCGATTGCCTGATTGGGTCCAATCGCGAGAAAAGTTGCGCAAACCTTAACAACGTGTCAAGAACGTGTTGCAGATATGGGCAAGTGGCTCAAGCCAGCCGCCAGGGCCCAAGGTACGACATCAGATCTAAATGTCTCACTTAGGTTGGGCATTACTAGCTACAACAAACACATGCCCAACGTCAGGCTGTGTTTTTGTTGGCACCAACCTTGTTTTTCTGTACCGCAATGTGAAGCGAGTGTTAAAGATGAAGCTTAACTACCAATTCCGTGCCCCAGTTCAGAACAAGTTCTTTTAAGAAGACCTCACCACTAGCCAAATCTTGCATCATGAAGCAGTTCAACTGACAGCGTAACTGTAGTATTCGATCTGAAATGGCCGAGTTGCGAAAAAAGCCGCGAACAAAGCTTATTAGTGCCAAAGTTAGAATTGACATGCGGGTTACATCATCAGATCTATAGGGCGTCGGAGAAACGACATTCGCCAAACGCCGATGGGCCTGCAGTGTGCACCTGCCTATATGCTAGCTTCCAATCCCGAGGTTGAAAATCGAAGAATATGACAGCAGTTATATTGCCAAGTTAACAGCTAACTCAGTATGTAATTACGATAGTTGAGTTATCCACACCTTGTGAGCTGCAACCCCAAATCAGTTTAATTTGGCGAAAAGATTTACATGATCGGCACTTGATTTTGGGACCTGATAGTCGGGGTGTGGATAATTTCTGCGGTACTTAGTCGAAGATCTATCACGATAGCTGAAGTTGAAGATTGTGTGTACTGAAAATCCAACATGGGCGATGCTTAGGGTATCTTAACACAAATGCTAGATAAAAAAACCTAGCTATTGTTATATGGTGGATTGCATACCATATGACCTGACAACAAGGAAAGGGTACTCTAGGCATACCCCGATGTGCCACAGCTTTATGTGCCATACGGCTAGGACCAAGCGCGAGAAGTTATATGTCATGAAGGCACTAAATCCATGGATCATGACACGTGTCATATTCTTTGTTACTGCATATTGCGTAATCTGCGGTTATCGATCACCAGCGCCAACGTATCTCCTCATTTGATGATCATTGCCAGATTTCCATGTATACCGGATCAAATGATCGCCAACGTCTCCACCATCAACAGAAGTTTTGGTCACCACGTTCTGTCCAATGCGTTAGTCTCATTTCTCCTGTGTTCAAGCTTCTTTGTGACTCGGGTTTGAGCTTTGACGGCCGCACAATATCATGCCGATATGTACTATCAGATGGCAACGCTCCAGCCGCGGTCTTCACCTCATTTCCCGATACTACACTTCCAATCGAGACATGATAAGAGTTTCACGAGACGGTCCAGTTTTAAATAAGGAATCAGGTGATGGAACTCAATCATGGCAGCAGTTGAGTAAAGGTCCTACAGTAAGATCATAACGTATCCTCTGGAGTTGTGTCTCACAGCTGAGACAACACAGAGCTGAACCGCAAAGCACGGTATCATAACTTGAAGGGCTCCATACTGCTGCCATTAAGCAGCATTGTGGTGATCACTGACCAGGTGACCAGCTATTGTAGGATTTGGTGAGTTAGCTGATGGAGTGACGATACCTCCCTATTTATTTCACCAGCATACGGCAGCACCGTCCTACACTTTCCCGTTCAGGACAGCTCCTCTCCCCGCGGGACACTGGGAGAGACCTTCCCGATAAGGATAGCGCGCGGAGGCGAGGCAAATCCAGATCAAAGCCTGGCCTGTCATAGATTCGTATACTACCGCAAGTACTTATACCTGGGCTTGGCTCCCGCTCGGAACATCTACGTATTCCAGTTATTCCTAGACAACCAAACTCGGTTATAATGACATTGGATATGGTCTCCAGACTGAATATGCCTAATGGCAAGACGCTTGATGAATACTACAAAGAGGCATCGCAACCAGGTGCACCATTTAAACTCACAACGAATTGGAAATATGCTGGTGAAATCATTGCCAAAGCTTTCCAGCCAAACAGTTATAACAGATACGTCACACATGGAGCATCCTTAGAGTACAACATCAAGGACTTCCAAGCTCGTTGTAAAGAGTTACTCGAGCACAACACATTAATCCTGGAGAGTGAAGATCATTCCGCCATCGGAGTGTGGATCCCACCTGAATTCGATTACTACCATTACTAGGAGCCACTGGACCCAGAATTTCGTAAAGCTGAAGAGTCCTTCCACAGATGCGCCGCCAAATTCTTCAAAGGTGGTCCATTTTGGCATTTGACGATGTTGGCCAAGAACCCAGAGAGAGATGACGTCAAGGGTGCTATCTCAAAAGTGATGAAACCAGTTCTGCTAGATGCCAAACTGAGAGGTGTACCAGCTGCGTTAGAGTGTATTGATAACAGAGCCAAGGAGATCTATGAATATTATGGATTCAGGACGTATGAAGTTGTCGAGGTTGGTGTTGGAAAGTGTAATCCAGAGGGTCTTGAAGAGCCAGGTGGCGAGGGAATCAAGGTGTACTACATGATTTACAACTACGAAGATCCAGTTTTGAAACCGGTCTTGTGATCCAGGACAAGATATACCAGGATTTGTGTGCAGAAATCTCAGTTTGCCAGTTGACATTCAACACCACTTGAAACAGGAGTACCTGCTCAAGTGCGTATTGGTGTTGGCCTGATGTGGGCTCGATGATTACTCTGCTGGAGGGACTGCTGACTAGATAACAAACATAACGATCATATGCCGGGGAATGTTGTAGAGTTGCTGAATCAAGGAAGGGTATAAATACAGAAGATGGTAAAGAATCGGCCATAGATAGCATACCGTACCACATTTACGCAGTGTTCTCGGCCGGAGGTGCGTATTTATCAGCACTAACAAAATTCTCCACACTCGGCCCGAAGTGGAAAATTGAAGGTATGCACTTAGGATTGAGTACGATGCCCATGAGATTTGAGATGGGGAACCGATTTTCGCCATCTTAGACAAACCAGAGCAAGCAGTAAGTGTATAGAAACACAAAGCGTACACACAGGTCAAACTTACTAACGGTTTATGTCCAGTGTCGCAAGATCTGTACGAAATCCTTGGAGTCGAACGCACAGCGACCGCCACTGAGATCAAGAAGGCGTACCGTAAACTGGCCTTGAGTCATCACCCTGATAAAGTTTCAGAGGAGCTGCGTGATGAGTCGGAAATCAAGTTCAAGGAGATCTCAGCTGCTTATGAAATTCTCAGCGACGAATCCAAGAGGGCCAACTACGACACATACGGCGATGCCAGTGGACCAGGTCCATCGGCCGGTTATGGAGGAGGTTACGGCGATAGTGACTTTGGTCCAGATGACTTCTTCTCCTTCTTCAACGGCATGAATGGAGGTGGTGTACCAGGGGGAATGGGTGGAGCTGGTCAGCGTCATGGAAAGCCAAGAACCCAAGATGCTCACTTAAATGTGAAAGTGTCACTAGCGGACTTGTACAACGGTAAGACTGTGAAGATCACATCAACGAGAAACATCCTATGTACTCTCTGTTCCGGCCACGGTGTGAAGCAAGGTGCCAAGAGTAAAACCTGTGGAACTTGTAACGGTAAAGGTCACGTCAGACAGATCCGCAGAGTTGCGCCAGGGATGGTCACGCAGGACTATGTCGATTGTACCACTTGTAAGGCTAAGGGACAAACATACAGAACCAAGGACAAGTGTAAAAAATGCCAGGGAAGTACCATTCAGGAGGAGACCAAGATCTTGGAATTCGTCATCGAGAGAGGCTCGCATTTCGGCGATACAGTTGTGCTCAAGGGTGAGAGTGACCAAGAGCTCGGTAAGGAGACCGGCGACGTTATCTTGAGAATTGATGAGAAGACTACAGGTGACAATGCCTTCCAGAGAGAACATGATGATTTGTATACCGATCTCAACATATCTCTTGCGGAGGCCCTGTGCGGCTTCAAGGATAAGATTGTACTGAAGCACCTTGACGGCCGTCTATTGAAGATCTCAACACCAACAGGAAAGGTACTCAGACCCAACCAATACTTGGAGATCAAGGGTGAAGGTTTCCCAATCAAGAACTCATCCAAGAGAGGTAACCTCTACTTGAAGTTGAACATTGAGTTCCCTCACGACTATTGGTTCAGCGAGAAATCCGAGTTGGAGAAGGTCAAGAACATCCTTCCAACTTCAACAACAGCAAGGAAGAATGCCACTCTAGAAGGTGTCGAATTAGATGATGAGAGTCCCGAGACGCAAAGTGGAAACGTTGACCACGTTGACTTCAGTATCTTGGATGAGCAAAGTCTTCCTGAGTACACATGGGAAGATGAGCAAGAGGAAGATGAAGCTAAGTACGATCCGGGCTGCTCGCAGATGTAATTGATTCGGGATTCTCAAACACACTGTACATACATGAATATTTACGAATCACTACGGTTTGGAGAGTTAAAGCTTACACAATATCTCTTTCATGGCACCATATGTAGTTGAGCACACCGGAAAGTATGATCTCGATCTGTTGAAAAGCAGTACTAAGAGTATTAGCCGAACAGCGAATCACTCCTCATCGATTAATCTTTGCAAGTCAGCAGATGTCAAGCCGTCCTAATAAACGTCCAATTTCAACTTATCTGCTTTCTTTGCTTGTGAAACAAACGTAGGCTCCATGAAATGTGGAACGGTTTCGTGCTTCTCCACATCATTCCCCTCCATGTCGCTGTCAAAGTCAAATTCAACTGGGAACTCAACATCTGAGCTCCCCACATCGCTCTCAACGTCTCTCAAATCAACTAATCTTGGGTTTGGTGAACGGCTCAAATTCTTCAAGTCCTCATCCGTGAACGGTGTGTAGTTCAGCGGGATATACGGCAACTCAGGCTGTTTCTGTGCAGCATACTCAATCTCATCGTCATCTGAGTCCACCAACACCGTTTTCCTCGTACTCTATGTAGACTTGCTCTTTGCATCATTCAGTGTGTCAATGTCGCGTAAGATGTCCAGTTTGCGACTTGTGTTCCCGTTGTTGATAGTGGCCCTCTTGGATCTCGCTTGGCTCGAAGAGTTAAGACCATGGAAGAGCTTCTGCCCCTGTGATGGCTGTGAACTGAGTACGCCAGCGTTCTTGTCCTTACCACCCAATGGCACTCTTTTGGAGTTCTGTCTCAGAGTTACCGTCTTCTTCTGTGTCGGTGTTGTAGGAGCCAGCGATTTGCCTTGGTGCTTGGAACGCGGCGTCTTGGGCTGTGTTTTGTGCGGGAGATGCGCATTTTCCTTGTTGTGGAAGTTTACCTTGACTCCCTCCATCTTCAGCTATTGTAACAAAGCGTGTCTGCGGTTATTTATGGGGTTTGGTGGACTTCAAAAGTGATCAGTAGCATGTTTTGGCTGCTCATTCTTTGTTTTGTGGTTGGGTTTTGGGGTGCCTGTCATTTCCGCTGAGTCAGAAAGTGCGCTTGCTTACATCATCCGGTTAAGCAGCATTGTCATCCTCAAACAAGTGCATCTTCATCTTCTTCATCTATAAGCATTTAGTTCCCTTGTATTTACGACTTATTGGACATCTTGTTTATACATACAGTCAGATGAACTCACATACTTTCAAAGCTGCTCTCAGGAACTGCCGAAAAGCTGCAATCATCGACTACAGAACACAGAGCATTCTCATCTCCGAACTCAAGAAACGAGTAAGGCGAAACCAAAAGCCGCTGTTCACCGAGGTCACAGAGCTCGTAGGGAGAGCTCGAGATAATGACATACGTGCCGTTCAGCCAATCCTTAGACGTTGCTACTTGAAGGGTCTGTACAGAGACCATGAACCAATACGGTACTTCCTCAAGGGCCATATCACCGAATGGCCACAAGAGTCCATCAGTGTCATCCTCCACGAGGAGAAACAGACACTGGAGTTCACGGCCAATAATGCACACAATATCCCCTTGATGAAATTCCCAGAAAGGCAAGAGAGGACACTGCCTTCAGTATCGGAGCTGTTGGGTATCGACTCTGTTGAAGATGATTGCAAGATTACCCCAATATAGCTCTCTGGAGTCCTCGTCACTTCTCCAGATCCAAAACTACGAAACATGCTTACAAAAGTTCTGCTTCTATACAAATTCATCCGGTCATCGAGCTTCTTACACTCTAGAAACCTTGGTTCTCCCACTGTGATGTTTCCATTGACTGCTCTAGGTAAAGAGATTGCAGAGTCGAGAAAGAAGAATCTGGTGAAGAAGAAACTCGCTCATATCCGCAATGTCCTCACATCGATACCACCATTGGAGCTCGCTGACTCAACTTACTTGACAAGTCTGGTGGATGATTACTACAGCGGCCGCGGGTAGCTACATGCAAAGGGCAGAAGAGTCATGAGAGAGTACAAGAAGTTTTTGAGGAAGACATACACAATCGATCAGGATTTCACAATCCGTATGAATAAGTATGCAAAAGCCCAGGGTGAAATTGCAGTTGACGATATTTACTTCATGAAATACCAAGGCAACCAGAATTAATCATCTTTCTTACTCAATCAAATGGCATCGTCAATGAGGTAGAACATACCGTACGTCTCCAGATCTTTTGCAATGACACATCCGACGTTTCTGTTCCCATTGATAGCGAGGTACTTGGCTTCCATTTCCGTCATGTTGTGCTCTTTACTCAGTTGTAACTGGGACTATGTAATCATATCTGTTGTCGCTGACAGGAACAGAACGATGAAGCTGAACCGTGTGATCTTAGACCCAACAACTAGGTATAAATCACCATCATCTGTCAATTGAACAGTGGAAACCTCAGACTCAAAGACGATACACTTAGATGTACGGGTGATAGTTTCAGTGTCAATTTTGTAGATCTCTACTGTGGAGTCGTAACTTGTCACGACATATAAGTCATCACCAATGGCTTTCATCTGCGGTTGTTCGCTGACCCTTCCAAGTGGGATTTCAAATTGAGCATCTCTCTTGATGTCTTTCTTGAATTGCGTTCTGATATAATCGAACATATCCTGAGCCTCGATCTTGATCTTGTTGTACGTTCTTCTGCAGAACGGAGTGAGCATCACCAGTGAACTCCTTTCAAGATAAGTGTCCATGTACTCACCAACCATCGAAGTTTTGAATGTTCCTTTGGGCTTTTCATCTTGTAAGTCCGAGAGAACAGATTGTATCCACACGATAAATGAATTGAATAGTTGTTGTTCCTTATTGATGTTCATGATCGATGTGAAGAGAAGCTTCAGCATCTCCTGCACTGCTCTACTTGACTCATCCATGAACCTCAACTCAAACTTCTCCCTTAGCACGCTTTCAACCTTACCAAAAGAATCTAGCTAGGTTAGGAGCAGAATGAGTCTATCACATGCTGGAATGAGATGATACAATATTGTTCTTCTTGTGTTGTCGAATGCAGTTGTACCGATACTTGACCATCTCTTGACTCCTCTGTCACCAACAGTGTTTTGAATCCAGTCTTTCACTTCATGGTTCATCATACCTGTGAGTAACAGGTTGTATAACTCATCGACAACGAGCTCATTTTTCTCTTTAAGGTCATCTTTTAGTATACCGACAAATTTCGACTGGAATTCGGTATATGCCTTGATGGCGAGGGTTAAGTATGTGAGAATCTCCTCAATATATCCAAGCAAAGCAGTGATCTTGGAAGCCAAGAGTGTGACATGTTGGATGAAGTGATATCCGTGGTTAAAGCTTGTGGTGAGCCTGTGTAAGGTATGCTGCATCGTGGCAAATGATGTTGTAAGTATGTAGTGCTCCTCCATGGACCGCGTTACTGCGCTCACAATCTCCTCATCACCAGCCGAGTCCAGAAGAGCAACTTCACCTAGTGGGAACACACCATGTAGCGAAAGATTCACACTGTGGTCGCCAAATAGGAAGAGCAAGTCCATGGGCCTCGTCCCCTCTGATTGAATGAGATTGTCGAGCGTCTAGCGCGTGGCGAACGTGTACTCCTGAGCACTATTAGTGGGTAATGGTGGCAATTTGGGTAAAGATTTCGTGATGTCTGTCTCCATCAGAATACCATGTAGTTTGTTCTCAGTTGTAGGGTTCTCTCCCATAATCCAGTGTACGAATTGAACGTCCGATTTAGGTGATTGTAGCTCTGAGATCAGCTTCCCTGTGTTGGTATCGTAGATGAGCGTTGATGGCTTGGACGTAACAAGCGCAAATTGCTTCCCATCAATTCGCCACTGAAAACTCTTGCATACACCAGTCTTCACTTGTATCTCCCACACTTTGACACCGTTCAATCGATAGATAACAATCTTTCTTCCCTATTCAGCTGAGGTGGCCAGCAGGTCCATAGTGGGGTTCCATTGGTATACAAGTCCATCAGTCGGTATGGCAAACTTGAGTGGTTTGGTGTCTGTGAGTGTAAACTCTAGTGACATGGTTAGCTCCTAAGCACTTCAATTGAGACATAAAAAGTCAAGTCAACACCCAGCGAAGCTGATCATAATTGAATGGGAGATGGGGTTTCCTTTGTTTACATAAAACGCATTCGCGCAGAACCTCCATCCTCATCATTTACGTAATCATTACATCATCAACTTTGAGGACTGGCCCTCGGCCGATGCCCTCTCGGACTTGAAGAACAAAGCTTTTGCCACAGCCTGAGACTTTGTAGATTTACATAGGATTAGATATCATCTATAGTGTGCTACATGTCAAGATGTTTCGTAAGGAGCCACAGATTAAAGCCTTGTCCAACTTGAAGTCGTCGGAGCGCAGACGAATGCTCTCCAATGTCACCGACCTTTATAATCTCCCACCAAACATGGCCAAATCCACTGAGGAGAAGGTGCTTTCCACTACTGTGAAGCAGACTACATTTATGACAGCAAGCCATACTGGGACCATCTTCACAAACGATGAACAAACGCCTACTTGGTTCAAAACGAGAAACTCGGAGCTGATCCCTACACTCTACACTCTTTGGCAAGCACCATTTATGGTCCCTGTGGTGCTGACACATCCACACGTCATTGAGGTGTTACAGGGTGGAGCTGATCTTATGCTCCCGGGAACTGTGCCACCTTTCGATCAGAGGTGTAAATCTGGTGTAATTGTCGGAGTTGCAAGCACTGCTAACCCGGATGTTATCATGGCCGTTGGGAGAACAAAGCTCGACTTGACCACATACTCCAGAACCATCGGCGAGAAGGGTGTTGCTGTGGAGATCTTCCACAGTTGGGGAGATGAGTTGTGCTCCATGGCTAAGCTTAAAATTAGACCACCAACTGAGGTCGATATGACTATTGAGTACAAGCAAGAAGAGGTAGAGTCGAAAGAGGAAACCGAAGAAGTGCAAGAGCTTCCAAAACATGAGGAAGAGGAGAAGGATGAGAAACAGGTCATTGAAGATGATGTTGACCAGGTGACCGAATAGATGTCTGCTCTGAATACCGATGACATTGACCACATGTTCAAGCGCTCATTGTTCCAAACTCTTACTCAAACCAAACTGGAGCTCCCGTTGCAGGCCTCAAATTTCATGAACCACATTGTCAACAACCTTGTTACGGACCATCATTCAGTGAACATCAAGAAGACATCGTGGAAGAAGAGTGCCAAATTTCTCAAGGCTATGGAGAAGGACGGGTTTTTAAAACTGAAAGGTAAGGGAGACGATATCACCGTGGTATCTGCGGCTACCCAGGCAAACAACGAGCAATTGAAGAACTTCGTCCCATACAAGGTGAAGAAGGCCTCACCAACAGTGTCTAAGGCGTCTAAATCTGAAGTCCAACCCCTCAATTTGACACAGTACTATAAGGCAACATCACCGGTGAGACAGATGTTCAATGATTTGGACATGGACTATAACGCATTCTACACCACCTCTCAGATCAAGGAGATCATTAATGGGTACGTTGCTAAGCATTCTTTAGTCAATCCTAAAAACAAGAGACAAGTGCTACTCAATGACCTGTTATCATCCTTGATAAAGGGAGACGAGAATTGCGTTGGCCGTGAAAAACTATTTGAGCCAATTTTGAAGAAGTTTGTCGAGCATTACAAAATCATCAACCCGAATGACCCGGATGCACCAGAGAATAAGGCTATGCCTAAGAGAGGTGCTGTCCCTTAGGTGAAGATCGTTACTGAGACTAAGATTGGTAGAAAACTGATCACAAGGGTGTCTAACTTTGAAGTCTTTGGCATCTCTGCCGAAGAGTTATCCAATGAGCTGAAAGTGAAGTGTTCAGGTTCATCAACAATTGGCCCTATGGTCTCCAACCCAAAGATAACAGAAGTTACAGTTCAAGGACCACACAGCAAGATCGTTATTGAGCTTTTAACAAAGAAGTATGGTCTCAGTGCGAACTGGATCGTGTTTGAGGACAAGGCAAAGAGTAAGAAGAAGAAATCAGCCTGATTGGTCGGTTGTGTATCTTAGTTGCCGTGATAGTTTCAGAGCTTCATCAAAGTCATAGACATCTATCAGTTGTTGTACCCTTTCCTGATTTTCTGAACTCAGATACATGTAGTTTTTGTATATCTCTCTTCGTACCATGAAATCAATTCTGATGAAAGGAGATTTTGGCTCGAGAGGCGCAAACCCAAGAACTCTGAAGAGCTGAGCAGTAACTCTCTCCAGCATCTCGATCTGGTCCATCTCTGTCAATGGACGAAGCAACTGCTGGAAGAAGTACCCGCCTTGTTGCGGGTTAATTGCTGACTTCGCTGATGTATACTCAGATGATGACAGTAGTGCGTAAAACCGGAGCTTGTCGTGTCCCCATGTGAGCATGTTGACATATGTGTGATCTATTGGCTGGAAAATTTCATCATCATCACCTCCAACTCTGTCAATCTCGTATGACACATTGAGATAAACGAGTCTCCAAAGCTGCTGTACCACAGGGGTGATCACTTCATAAAATAACTGCTCGTCCCAGTTGAGGAAGTCCAGATCATGAACTATTGTGAGGCTCACATCCAGTGTTGGGTCCAAGATACACCCAAGGACATCGGACCTGTGACTTTCCATGTACATCTCCATCTCTGATAGCAAAAGATGCTTCAAAATCACATCGCTGATAAACTTTGGCATTTCTGAGTGGACAATAAGAGCATCGGTTTGGAAAACCGTAGAGGTTCTGCTGTGCGGAGATATGAAGAACGACTCAGCGTCTGAAAAGCCGAGCTTAATGATGTATGCTGACTTGTGAGGCTATGAAATGAAGTGTACACTGTAAGGTATTGTGTACTGCTATGTTGATGTGTAATTATTCAGGTATTCTTGCGTTTGGGGAACCAAGAATTGAAAAGAAGATGGCACATCAAGAAATAGAGGGATGTCGAGATGGAACTGAACTGTGAGGTTGACAAAGTGGCATAATATCAGCACCAAAAAGCATATGTGTACCATCTGGCCGATTGGATCCACAAGCCACTGAAGAGGGACTCTCACTGGGCTGTTGGTCAAGTCAGTCCTGTAAATACAAACCAAAAGCTTGTGAGGGACGCAATTCGTAGTGATACTCACAGTCTCGCGCTTACGAGAACGCCGCGTAACTAATTATGGTTGGATAGCTGTAATGGCACGCTTTAAATATCAAAGCAGACTACTGAAATAATATCCTGATGGGTTTCCTATTTACATGTTCTTTAGGTTTCATAATTACTTGATGTTGATAACCATACCTGGGCCGTGCGTGGACTGGATAACTGTCTGACCCAAGATGGATGGTCTCTTGGCCTTCTGGTTAGCAATAGCATCAGTCAGGGCGTTGTGAGCAGCAATGATGTTTTGCACAATCTCAGAGTCTGTGAAGTTTGCTCTTCCCACAGCGATGGAAACCTGTTCTGTCTTCTGTCTGAATGGGATGGATCCGGCAACGTCCTTGATCAAGCTCGACACGTCTTCGGCGACGGTTCCCTTCTTAGCTGTTGGCATCAAACCCCTTGGACCTAACACACGCGCCACCGGGTTCAACTGTGATGCAATCTCCGGCGTGGCGAAGGCTCTGTCGAAGTCAAGAGCCAACGCACCGGTCTTGATCTGCTCCAAGAGTTCCAATCCACCAACGAGCTTGGCACCGGCTTGCTTAGCGAGCTCAGCCTGTTCAGGGACGGATGTGAATACGAGGATCTTGGTCTCCTTCAGTGGCTTAGGGAACATAACTGATCCGGCCAGTTTGGCAGTACCTTTGGTGGAAACGACACCCGTTGTGATGGTGATGACGGATTCCTGTGGAGCTCTTCCCACCTCGGCAGCTCGAAGGTATCTGAGTGCTGTTGGGATATCGTGGTAGAAAGGCGAACGCTCTGGGTTTGCACGGGCCTCTGCTCTCTTTCTGGCCATCTTTCTCAGCTCGTTTTTACGGGCAGCTTCTTTCGATTGTGCTCTCTCTCTCTGTTCAGCTTGACGGGCCAAGTCATCACCGGGAGCTCTCAGTGTGGCTGTTGTGGTGAATGTTCTGATGGTTGGTGCACCAACACGCAGGCTGATTGATCTGAGCATGCTGTATCTGTAGAGAACCGAGGACTCACTGGTGTATCAAATGCTCCATGTGCGCTTCGCTCAAGTCTCCGTTGATGGTGGGAGAGTTCAATTTTTTCAGTGGGATCGGTGGACAAAGTGCGACGGGGCTCATAACCCTAACGTCTTGATTACAACTAAAGATATGGAATTAATCACCGGAGCTGTCAATGATCTGCTCTCTGGTGAGTACTAGGTACTGATGTATACTGGTTAGTTGGTGAGTGTGCTCTGGTGCTACACGACGGAGACGGTTAGTCGAGATGGATGGCATGATATAACGGCCGCATGTTTTTCTTATATACAGTGGAGGGAAATTAGACCTCTGGACTCAGTAGGACAAGTACCATCTACCCTTGGCTCTTCTTCTGGCGATGATCTTTCTTCCTGACTTGGATCTCATTCTGCTCATGAAACCGGCAACTCTCTTACGCTTGTAAGTGTTGGGCTGGAAGTTGTTACCTCTGGACTTCCAACGACGCTGGCCACCTAGCAGGTTGTTGAAGATGGACGACGAGGCGAGCGAAAGCTGCGACAAGATTGGTGATGTGTTGTTGGATGTTGTGAGTGTTGGAGACGAGAGTGTTGGCAATCTCTGAGTTTGTCTGAGAGCTGTGAGAGGAGAGAGTGGTCTCAACGTTGAGAAAGATCTGTTGATGCCTAGGTTAGTACCTCGGGAAACGGAGTCGATGGAGCGGAATGGAGCACATACGCAGACGCACTTCTCAAGGGAGATGTGATTCTAGTAAGTATTCTTGAAGTGAACATAGCACAGCTGGTGTGACCTCTCAAAACCGATCTGATTGAGGCTCGTCTCCAGCTCTCAGCCAAATGTGTAATGGATTTTTCACCGGGCATAGGATTTCGTTCTGTCGCGAGCAGAGGCCGTTTTAAAAATTTATCCCGCAGACAGCTCCCTAATCATCTCATCGGATTCGATGGATCTCTGGAAGTATACTCCAGATAGCTCTTACAATGTCCCAGGTTAAGCCAAGAAGAGTTGCACCATCCACTGTCAACACCCCAATCACCGTCGAGCTTGTGCAGTCGACAGTGCTGTCGAAGGAGCAGGCTGAGAGACTCCTCACGGCCTTTGTGGAGCAGGAAGAGGAGAGGGCCACCAAGAACCTCCTCAACGCTGCCAATGTCGGAAACATCTCAAACACAACATCACTCTCACAGCTGAAGCGTATACAGAGAGATCTCAGAGGCTTGCCACCTATGGAGCAGGCCGTAACACCACCTACATCGGCCGGTACCATTTCTACATCCGACAACTCTAAGAAGCACAAGAGATTTGATGATGCCGACGAAGAGCAAGAGCAGAACCAGGAGGAGGAAGTCCAGGAGCAGCAGGATGAGGAGATGATGGACATCGATGAGGTGTCTGAAGTGACACCAAAGAAGGAGAAGAAGGACAAGAAGGAGAAGAAGGAGAAGAAAGAGAAGAAGAGTAAAAAGTCAAAATCGGAATGATTTCGGACACTGAAATGCATATACATGTACACTAATTGATGACACGTTACACACCACCTTTCTGTGTGTATTTGAGGTAGTGTAGAATGCCCATTATTGAGCCATCCGAGATCCGAGGGTACCCGATCACGTGCGCGGCCGTATGCACCCCGGAATGCGTCATTCTCTCGGACCTCCGCTGGCCTCTGCTGACTCACTTGAACAACTGAAAATATGTAAATCAAGCTCCACTTTTGAGCTACACACCCTTCATTTTAGTTAAAAAGCACAACTTTAAAGATGGCTAAGAAAGCTGGTGTTCTCGGTGCTACCGGATCCGTCGGTCAGCGTTTCATCCTGCTCCTCTCTGAGCACCCAGACTTTGAGCTCTCCGTTCTCGGTGCCTCATCGAGATCTGCTGGAAAGCGTTACGAAGACGCCGTCACATGGAAGCAAACCTCGCTTTTGCCAGAGTCCGCTAAGGACTTGCCAGTCTCTGAGTGTACATACGACGCCTTCAAGGACTGTGACGTGGTCTTCTCCGGATTGGATGCCGACTACGCCGGTCCAATCGAGAAGGAGTTCAAAGAGAAGGGACTCGCTGTTGTGTCAAACGCCAAAAACTACAGAAGAGATGAGGATGTTCCACTCATCGTGCCAATCGTGAATCCAGAGCACCTTGCTGTTGTTGAGACCAAGCTGAACAAGGCCAAGGCTGCTGGCGAAAAGAAGCCAGGTTTCATCGTGTGTATCTCCAACTGCTCCACTGCCGGTCTCGTGGCTCCATTGAAGCCATTGGTTGAGCAGTTCGGTCCAATTGACTTGCTCACCGCCACCACATTACAGGCCATCTCTGGTGCCGGTTTCTCCCCAGGTGTATCCGGTATCGACGTCTTGGATAACATCGTCCCATACATCTCTGGTGAGGAAGAGAAGATTGAGTGGGAGACCAAGAAGATCCTTGGTGAGTTGAACGAGGAGAAGGACGGCTTCAAGTTGTTGAGCGAGGACGAGATCAGAGTTTCTGCTCAGTGTAACAGAATTGCTGTCTCTGACGGTCACACAGAGTGTATCTCCTTTAGATTCAAGAACAGACCAGCTCCATCCTTGGAGCAGGTGAAGAGTTCCATGAGAGAGTACGTCTGTGATGCTGCCAAGTTGGGCTGTCACTCTGCTCCAAAGCAGACTATCCACGTGTTGGAGCAGCCTGACCGTCCACAGCCAAGATTGGACCGAGACAGAGATGCCGGATACGGTGTCTCCGTTGGTAGAGTTAGAGAGGACCCTGTCTTGGACTTCAAGATGGTTGTCTTGTCTCACAACACCATCATCGGTGCTGCTGGTGCCGGTATCTTGATTGCTGAAATCTTGTTGAAGAAGGGTATGATCTGATTTGTATAAAGGCCATCCCACCATAGTTTGTATCCGAATGTTACGAGTTAAAATTTAATTTACAGTTATCTTGGTAGTGCTTATGTGGCCTATGTGCCGCTAAAAAAAGTTGCGCATCTCAAATCTTCATCAACTAATCACGCATTTTGGATCTTTTAAGGGCAAAAAGCCATATCTTACATGCCTGAATTACACCCTGACCTCGAAGAAATCACCCTAGAAGATGTCTTCACGCACATCTACGAACTTTAGTCCACCAAGCCGTCCCAGGACCTTGGGATTCAACAGCGTACATCTTAGCTCACAGTGACACTTACTAACGACACAGAGTTTTCATTTGAGCAGTCTATCAGTTCACTGCACAGTAAAGGTTCTACGACAGGGTACGTGCTTTGGAAGATATCTGTTCCGTTCATCAACTGGATACTGCGAAGTGGGTTGTACGATTTTCATGGGAAGTATGTGGTTGAGGTTGGTGCTGGAGTCAGTGGGCTGTTTGCCTCCACGTTGGGTCCCATTTGCTCTAGGTACGTCGCCACCGATCAGCGTGACCTGTTGAAACTTCTGAAAAAGAACATTGCTGATAATGTGAGAGATGTGGATAGCACAACTATTGATGGTATCAACTTGCAGAAGAAGATGAAGAAAAACCAGAGGAGCTCAAAGATTGATGTTATCGAGTTCGATTGGGAGGAGCCAGAGCGAGGCCTTTACGAACTTTCAGATTTGGTGGGGAGCGATCAAGCAAACCCTGATATCATCATTGGCTGTGATGTGGTGTACAATGATTACCTTGTTGAGCATCTAGTTAACGCTCTTGACTCAATATGTGGCGCAGAGACTTTGATGCTCATTGGTCTTCATGTGAGACTACCTGAAAACATTGAGCTGTTCGTAGAGACGTTACTGAACAGAGGGTTTAAGGTGTACAGGCACACCGAGAGTCAGCTCACAGAAGACTTGAAAGAAGGATTTGTGGTGTATTACATCATCAGAGATATATAAGCAACCGTAATACATTGTGCAGTGCATACATAGTTACAGCTTGGCCACTTCAAAAGTTACCTTCCTCAATCTTCTTCTTCAATTGCTCGTGCAACTCGCCCAAGGCCTTGAAGTCGGTCTCCTGAGCTGGCCAGCCAACGCCCAAACCGGAGGTCTCATCCTTCTTTGGGATGACGTGGAAGTGGACGTGGTCAACCTCTTGGTGAGCAATGCGGCCATTGTTCTGCAAGATGTTGTAACCGACGCCCTCTGGGCCATCAACGGCAACTTCAAGCAGCTGAGCACACTTCTTAGCCACAGGCAACAAATCAGCCAAGGAGTCATCGGACAAGTTGTGGAGTTTGGCACCGTGCTCCTTTGGAATCACAAGGGCGTGGCCCTGGGCAGTTGGCTGGATGTCCAAGAAGGAGTAAGTCTTCTCAGTCTCGAAAAGCTTGAAAGATGGAATCTCGCCCTTGATGATTTTGCAGAAGATACAGTTGGCAGACATTCTGTTCATTGGTGTTTCAACTGGATTGCGAACTCTACTGCGCAGTAACAGTTGAAGTGGAGAAAGTGGTTCCAGCATTCGATTTGTCCGCGCCTGAGTTCCACCTTGCACCCCACTGGGGATGGACTTGGGGACGCTATAACTGCCCTTAGCGTTCTTTAAAGCTCCCAACTACGCTTCCTGGGTGTATATACAAGTCTCGTTCATTAATGTACATCAAACTCAGTCCTTCTGCGGCTTCTTAGCACCGTACTTGGATCTCGACGTCATTCTGTTGGCAACACCACTCAAATCCTGGGTTCCACGGACACAGTGGTACTTCACACCCGGCACATCTTGACATCTTCCACCTCTCACGAGGACAACACTATGCTCCTGTGCGTTGTGGCCCTCACCTGGGATGTATGCAGAAACGATCTTGCCGTTGGTGAGTCTGACTCTGCAAGCTTTTCTCAAAGCTGAGTTAGGCTTCTTAGGCTTGAGCACCATGACTCTGAGCACAACACCCTTTCTCACTGGCGCCTTCTCGAGATCTGGGGCCTTGGTAGGTCTTTTGTTCAGCGGTTTCGTCATTCCTCTCTTGATCTGGTTGATTGTGGCGAGTCTTGTGTTGATCTTGATAGGGGAGGCCTGGGCGAAGACAGACTGGTACCCGGCGTATGAGGATGCGGCCATAGGCTTGTGCGCTATGCTCTGGCGCAGCACAGATGTTGTGGAGGCCCCTGTGAGGGACTTGAACATGAATCTGAGCATTGTGTAATGTGGAAATGCTGCTTTATGTGAACAAATAAGCATAGCTAATCAGCTCTCAATGCCCAAAACAGCTGAAAAGTTTGGAAGCCCCCATCGACGCGGAGCCTGAGTTCGCGAACTCGTTCTGGAAACCCAAACACCATCCACTCCACCTCCCATCGATTCCCGGAGCAGCCTATGGATTTTGACAAATGGAGCTAAACTTATACAGATAAGTGGTGCTTTTGTGGTCCAAGTAGCCATATACACTCACTATACAATGTTCAGAGTTGCCCTTTCTACTCAAAGAAACCTCGCCTCACCAGTGATGCGCACAGTGTCCACGGCATTGTCGCAGCGCTTGTCCGCTCTTTCACTTGCACCATCCCACACCCAGTCCAGACTCTATTCCCAGACCTCGTCACTCACACCCGAGGATATCAAGACACGTCTGCTGAGCGTGCTGGAGACATACGACAAGGTGAAGAAAGACACAGAGATCACGGGCTCCACAGACTTCTCTAAGGACTTGGGTCTTGATTCTCTTGATATTGTTGAGGTCGTCATGGCAATTGAGGAGGAGTTCTCAATCGGTATCCCAGACGAACAAGCTGATAAGCTGAGAACTGTTGGTGATGCTGTCAAGTTGATCGGCAACAACAAGGATGCTACTTGATCTCTTTACAATCTTATTTATTGACTACAACTGAAACCTCATCATACACGTACATTGTGCATCCATTTCAAATTTAAGCCTTCTTTTGGAACACCTGGACCTCCAGTTCCTTCAAAGAGGCCTTGTAAAGGTCCTCTTGATCTGAGTTGACGTCCTCTAACTTGATCTCTTCAATATCCTGGGATCTGTTGATCATCATGGAGAACTTGTGGAAGAAGTTGTTCTCACCTCTTCCGATGACAAAGTTGTAGGCGTCACCATCCTGGTTAGCTCTAGCAGTTCTACCAACTCTATGGACGTACTCTCTTCCGGAGTTCGGCAAGTCGTAGTTGATAACATGTTTGATCGTACTGATATCGATACCACGAGCAATGAGGTCAGTGGAGATCAGAACGTGAACTTCACCTTTAGAGAACTGCTCAAGAAGTTTGGACTTGGCAGATCTGGACAATTGAGAGTTCACATTTGCAACAACGAGGTCCAACCCAAGCTTTGATGTAAGGATCGAGAGCAATTTCGACAATCTGAGTGTGGACTCGTTGGACTTGGTGAAGATCAACACATCCTTCGGTAACTCCAAGTGCTGCAACAATTTGAGCAAGAACAGCGGCTTGAAACTTGAAGCAGAACTTGGGAACTTGATGAGATGCTCCTTCAATGTAGGTGGAAGTGTGAAGATTTTGTCCTGTTTCAAGATGGCCTCCTCGTTATTCACAATGATCAACCTAGGTGTATGGAATTGTAAGCTCGAGAGCTTACCTGAATCAGTCGTGAGAGTAGCGGAGAAGATCATCTTAGTTAAGTTAGGTTTGAACACTTTGGAGATGTTCTTACCATCATCCACCTCATTGAGCTTGGTAATCAACACGTTTGACCAGTCTTGGAAACTCTGGTTCAGTAATCTGTCAGCCTCATCAATCACACACCACGTCAGATCCTTCAATGTGAATGATTCAAGGCTCAGATGGTCAACGAGTCTACCAGGTGTTGAGATCACAATGTCCGGGACGTTGCTTAACAGCTTCATGTGCTCCTCGTTCATCGAGATATCGCTCTTACCAAGCGTCACAATGTTCAGGTCAATACCCTTACTCAATGAGACAAGGGTTTTGTAGACCTGGTTAATCAACGGCTTTGTTGGAACAAGGATGATGGCTCTAAGACGAGGAACCACACGGTCCTCCAGTGCCTGAATAATTGGGATGGAGTACGCCAATGTCTTACCGGAACCTGTAGAGGCATTGACCAAGACGTCACCTTTGATGGAGTGGGGATTGAGCTTGTTGTTGATCTCTGGTAGTAATATCTCCAGCGTTTTGATTTGAGATGCGAATGCGTCGTTGAAGCCCAGAGATTGCAAGTTCTTCAGGATTTTTGGTGATAGTGAAAAGTCTGTGAAAGGTTTTGTAGTGTCAGTCTTAATATACATTGGTTCAGCAAGCCAGTTGAGGTTATGTGTGGTCATATCACGCGTCAATCTTTGGTCTCTTGGAAGAGCAGGCTGTGGTAGAGGTGCAACATCATGGTGCTCGAGTTGTTCCTCTTCTTCGTCAGAAGACTCCTCGCCTTCAAGTGTTTTTGACTTTTTGATAGACTTGGTGAATCTGGAAATGATGGAGGAGAATTTGGAGTCGTATTCCTGGGGTGGTAGCGGCTCATCTTCTTGTGGTTGATCATTAATGGTCACATCGCCCTCTCCGTCATCGGCGGTCTTCTCAATCTCCTCTCTGTGTACTTCCACTTCAGGTTCCTCAGCATCGCTCTCTTCACTGGCATCACTCTCATCACTCTCATGACTATCCGATAAATCGCTTGAGGAGCTCGAAGACTTCTCTTCACGATCACTCCCTGATGCTTCTTCCTCATCGCTTTCGATGTCATCTGCATTGAGCTTTCTCTTTTTCAACGAAGGCTGTTGAACCTCTGGCTCCTCTTCAACATTCTCTATAAGAGACAGCGGATCAAATCTAGCTGCGAACATTGTTGGTCACTGCAATAACTGCCCAGTTTTTATCAGTCTGCTTTAAACCACTCCATCTTCTCTATGTCTTCTCGCAGATCTGTACGGAAAGCTCAGCTACTAAAAAAAAATTAAAAATGAAAAAAAACCACAATTGAAAAAAAAAAAAAAAAAAACACTCAGCAACCCGCGAAACTGTTTGATGTGACCTCCGGCCTGTAAAGTGGCACCTGAAGTCCCCGCAACCACCAATGACGTAACTTGACACTCAAGAGCTCATCAAATGACATGTGTGACTCCTATGTCTGCAAAGCTTAACAGAGTGGGCTGTGGGCCCTGGACTTTACATTGTGGTATCATGCATAGGGTACTGATGCTAATGGTGGTGGTTTTGCAGCTCCTGACACCTTAACCCCGGCTGAAAGGCAAGTGCACTCTTCGTCGGAGAGGAACGGGTATATGCCACATATGCGATAGGCATGGTGTGAATTCTCAATTGATCTTCAATAGTCTGCGTATTTTCAATTTGCTTATCTCCAAACCGGAGCCTCACGGAATGCCCTTCCGGCCTAATGTCCAGTGACGTTGCGGAGCCGATATGCAAAATCCCGGGGTACAGGATAGCGCCACCAGATTTGAGTTCCGTTGATCCATTGCTAGGTCCAAAAGTCAGTAGGGCTACGAGCTGGCCGGGCATGGGTATAAAGCTGGCACGGCTCGCTCCTCCTTGTTCTATCATGATTGTTGCTCAAGTACAACGAATATTCGTAACTCGAACATAACATACTCATACTTATCCGCAACACAATGACCACGCTTAGAACAAACAACCTCGTCTTCGCCACAGGCCTCGCCACTGCTGTCCTTGCTGTATACTCTCTTGCACAGTTGAAGTCCAAAGCCAACGAGAACAGAGGTGCCCTTTCAGCCAACGTGTACTCACTACACCATGGCAAGTGAGCTCTAATGCTGATTTCAAGTCAGCGACACACAGACACAAACAACAAGTTTCACTTCTTGCATCTGAGCTCACTCTGTTTTAGTGTTCCTAAGATCCTTTAACAGGAAACTGGGCCATGACAACTCATGTTAGGTCGACCTATCATTTTGAGCAGGTACAGTACTATTGATTGGTCTGGCTATGTACCCTTTTAGTGCAACCCTCCCAGCTCCTCAGCGGGGAGTATTAATTGCATTTGATATATCGATATCCATAATAATTTACAATTTACTTTAAGATCATCGTATGTTGTTCCACTGTTCTCTGGTATGGCTTTAACAAGTAAAACCTCAGCATCTCCTATACGGGCATGGACTTGACCACCCCACGTTCGACCCCACCATCCCGGGGGAATATGAGATTACCCGGGGAAAACAAAAAAGCCGGTTTGTGTCGTGCCCCTACCAGGTTGGTAGGGGTGAAAGAAAAAATAAAATCTGAACGGTACGGGAATCGAACCCGTGCCTAGTGCTTGGAAGGCACTTATTCTACCACTGAACTAACCGTCCTTTGATGTGTTTTGGTGAGGAATTCGTAAGTGTGTCTCTCTTACCTAAGTTCAGCTTCAATAATGCTTAAAACAAAATTTTCTCTCTTATTCAGTAGAGATAACAATTGTCGTGATGTTGATTTGGTATACACTTGTATTCTTCATCAAAGCTTGAAATTTTTGACATGCAAGCCCAAAAGCAGGACCATATTGAGTACTGCTGATCAATGATGTCTGATATCGTAGTTTGGAGAGACCAGGGAAGCAAATGGGATGGCACTAGTTGCCAGCTGCTACCAGACATAGGTGATCCATGTTGAAATGCAGGTATTTATATATATCCTGTTTGCCGACTACATGAACACATGGAGGGTCCTGTTGATCATTATAAGATTCTATGCTCGCACGTGTGAGGTATTGCTAGCTGTGGAGAGCGAATGTCCACGCGGTACATAACCAAATCATAAGTCCTATCGTACATTTAATCGTGGTGTATAGATCAGACACCAGCCTGGAAACGTCTACCTGTAGCAGTCTTTCTCTCAGCTGCTTCCTCATTCTCTGGTTTAGCTCTGTTAAGGACCTTGAGGTACTGGTTAACTCTGTGTCTCATTCTGGAGTGCATGTAAGCCTTGGAACACTTGATGTGGTAGTGGAAGTAGTTTCTGAAGAGCTGGATGTGTGAGATAGTGTTTTCTCTCTTCTGTGGAACCAAGTGTCTTGGGAAGAGCACAAAAGTGATGTATCCCTTATGATCATCCGGTCTGTATTGAATCAAGTCTCTCACCTCCAAAGGTGGCTCTCTGTGGGAGTACAACACCTGTGGCGCGTTCTGGACTGCTCTTCTTCTGGCATCAACAAACTCCTGCAAGAACACCTTACCGAAGATCTTGTCCGTCTCATCCTTGAACACAGTGGAGAAAATAACAGTGACTCTGTCGAAAGATGGTTGTATGTAGATGGACTCCTCGTCTCTGTAGTTGATCTCGTAGACGGCACCCTTGGCTTCAGGCTCAATTCCCGTCTCCTGGAACTTGGCAGCCAGCTTCTCGTACTCTGCGAAGGCAGCATCGAATGGCGCAGCGAGCATGTTTCTCTTGAGGTGAGAGAGCTCGTCGATCAATGTCTCCTGCTCCTCCTGGCTCAATTGGGCAACGTCTTGTAAGTTGACGTACATGGAGTAATCGTAGCCCGGCTCCACTGTGTCAATTTTGTAGGCACCGTAGATGGAGTTAAGCTTTTCAGTAGCACCATACTTCTCACAGTCCTTGAAGGACTTGGCCTGGATGGAAATGAGCAATTTGGACTTGTCCTCTGGTGTGGAGAGGTGGTATGTGGTGTAATCGAAGTCTGACACGATACGGTCCACCAGAGCCGGGGAGGCAATCAACTCCTGGAGAGACTTCTTGATCAACAGGTTGTCACTTGGAATCTGAAGCATTGTGTTTCGCTGTAGTTCGCTGGCCTAATTGAATGAACTGGGACACCTTCAAGCCTTCAAGGTAACATCCGTAATCTCCTATTCCGTCCTTCCACTCGGACAGCTTTCGGTGGTGCCAACAAAGCTGGAAGTGAATTCGCGAATCTGACCACTGCGCCACAGACATTTTGAATAATTTTCGTTCTGTGTTCGAACCTTAACACCGCTGAAATTTCGTATTTATTAAATCGATCAAAACACCCGAACACCACTAATTGTCCACCCACCGCCAGCCCGTCGACGCTGGATGAAAACAACAACCAACAACGCACTGGTTAAGTACCGAATTCATTGCTGATTCCAGGCTCGAAAGACACACCAAGAAATGAGCAGAAACGTGCACAACTTCGAGGACACGTACGCCGGTCTCAGTGACGAGGAGGAAGACGCCCTCAACGATGCCACTTTCGGAGCCTCTGTGCCGGTGGGCCAGGACTTCGTCTTTGGTGGAAAGAGCTCTCAGCAGCAGCAACAGCAGCAGCCAACGATCAACTATGCCGAGGCTGCTAGAGCCAAGCCACAGCCATTGGGTGAGGACTCGATGAAGCCAATTGAGTCTTTGTGGGGCGATGCCCCTGTCCCAGCTGTCCCAGCTGATCAGACATCGCAACCAATGTCTGTGGACCAAATCGAGTCTCAGATGGGCCAGCAGGCACCACAGCAGCCAGTGCAGCCAGGTTCTATGCCACAGTTCCCACCAGGTCAGCAACCATTCTTCTACCCTCCACCAGGGTTCATGCCTCCTCCAGGCTATGCGCCACAGTTCAACATGGGCCAAATGCCTCCACCAGGACAGTTCCCAGGCTTCCCAATGGACCCAAGAATGATGCCACAGGGACAGTTCCCAATGCCAGGACAGTTTGTTCAGCCACCAATGCCACCAGCTGGTCAGCAGCCACCGATGCCACCACATCAACCACAGCAGCAGCCACAACAGCCTCCACAACAGCAGTTACAGGGCGATGCAACATCAGCTGAGGTTCCACAGCAGCCAGAACAGCAACAACAGCCGGAGACTCAGCAACAGGATCTAGCTGACTTCCCTGTTCTCGGTGCTACTGCCTCCGGTAGACAGCCACTCCCTCCACAGCAGCAGCATTTCAACCAGCACCAGCAGCAACAGCAGAGACAGCACCAGCAGCAGAGACAGCGTCATCAGTACGGTTCTCAGCACCATGAAAACTTCCATGAATTGTCGGAGGAGGAGAAGCAGCGTCTCATTAGACGTCAACAGAAAGTGCACCGAATCATGCAGTTCTGCGGTATTATGACTCCTCGTGATAAGGATTTCGTTACCCGTGTTCAGTTGTCCCACATTGTTACAGATGATCCATACAACGAGGACTTCTACTTCCAGGTGTACAGATTGCTTAAGACTGGTAATGCCGAAGTTAACAGCAACAGCATTGCCCAGGCATACTTGGACTTCTCCGGTCACAGACTCGGTGGTCGTTACCAAAAGGCAGAGTTGGCCTTGCACAGAATGCAGCAGCAGGTTCAGAAGGCTGTAACCGCCGCCAAGGAGCATCCAAGAACAGGTCAGTTGTCTAAGGTTGGCTCTTTGGGTAAGATCTCCTTCAGTTCTGGAAAGATGCCTAGAAAGGCTTTGGAGATTGTCAAGCCTAAATTGCCAGAAATCTCCAAGGGTGGAAGAAAGGCCATCTTATTGCAGATTGAGAGCATCTACCAGAACGTGTTGCAGTTAGAGTCCGCTGAGAGAGAGAGAAAGACTTTGGAGACTGACTCACTATGGGATTCTTTGAAGTTGTTTGAGGAGACCGACGGCTTGAACCAGTTCATCCAGGTGTTGTCCTACGAAAAGGGTCTGAAGATCTTCCCAAGAGTGTACCATTTCCTCGACAGACAGCAGAAGCTCACCATCATTACACTGATCTTTGCCAACTTGTCTTTGATCAAGATCATCTCGAAATCCTCTTTCAAAAACCACGCAAACGATGAGATCCCATCTGACGTGCAGAAAACCATTGAGTTGTTCCAATTGACAGTGCTCAAGCCAGTTATTGTTTTCCTCACACACGAGGCTGTCATGAACGAGATCATTGGTCTGTTGACCATCTTGATTGATCACAACAATGTTTCCTTCTTAACAACCTCAAAATTGGGAACTTCTCTTGTGACCATTCTGCTTTCACGTGCTGAGATTATCAAGCAGGAGCAGAACGTTTCGTCCGAGGACTTGCAACATTGGTCATCTGCATATGACCAGTTGTTCTCCTCATTGGAAACTAAGTTGCCATTGTTGTTCCCAGCTACTAAGAGCAAGTACGATGATGCCTACATCTGGCAGTTCTTTGCCACATTGGCTCTCAGTGGTAAGTTGAACCACCAGAGAATCATCGTCGATGAGATCAGAGATGAGATCTTCGGTTCTGTGACAAAGGCCAAGGAGAGTGATCCACAGACTAAGATGCAAATTGTGACGAATTTGAACCTGTTCTTGAATGTTATTGGCTTGCATGCTAACGGTGAGGAGATTGTGGAGTTGAAGTGATGAGCTTCTATAATTATCTGGATGTTTGATACATTCAGATATGCGGAGTGAATTTGTTTGTGTAATAGTCTATTGCAGGGTTTATGTGTAATGTATATGCAATTTTTTCCCTGTCTCTATGTATATCTCAATCGCTATTATCTCGAGCTGATCATTTCTGGAAGATCCCCAATGCACTATCGAGTTTCGTCAACATCTCTTCCCATTCACCTTTGGCGTCGCTGAGTACTGTGATTGCACCACCGGCACCGATTCTCCATAGGTTGGTGTCCTCATTGTTTTCCAGATCATCTTTGTAATGGAACAGAGAGCGAATGATTACACTCCAATCTGCCTTATCCTCGATGGACCAGTACCCACAGATTCCGCTATATAGACCTCTTCTTGTTCCTTCCAAGTCCTGGAGAATCTCTACTGATCTCTTCTTAGGAGCACCCGTCATTGACCCAGGTGGTAGAGCCCTAGAGAGGACGTCAATACCGGAGTATGGAGTGCCAGAGAAGTGGCCCTCAATGACCGACACGAGCTGGTACACCGTTTTGTACTCCTCCACGGACATGAGTTTGGTCACTTGAACATTCTTGAGTAGTTGATACAAGTCATGGCGAATCAAATCTACAATCATCAGGTTTTCACCCAACTCCTTTGGTGTGTTGAGAATTGACTCTGCTTTGGCTCTCGTCACATCACCAGTCTTTCTCACTGTTCCCTTGATGGGGCGCAGTTGGCACAGCTGTTCGTCCCAGGACACAAACCTCTCAGGCGACGAACTGAGAAGGACACAGTCATCAAAATTGAAGTAAGCAGAGTATGGTGAAGGGTTTGAGGCTGTGAGTGTTTTGTAAATCGTCCAAGGCTCAATACGTGCCGGTATACCAATCTTGGTTGGAACGGTGAGACACAGTTCGTACGAGTCGCCTGACTCTAGGTACTTTTGACACTGCGCAAATTTGTCGTAGTACTCAGACTCATCTGGTCTGGTGATGAAGTTCGTCTCGATGTATGCTGGGTGCTGGGGTGTCACAGGCTGAGATGATGAGACGATCGGGGTCATTGTCGCTATGAACTCATCGTTCTTCAAACTGGTGACGTATGCTGTGTGAGTTTGATTATCAACCAGTATACAGTGCTCGATGAACACGAGTTTTGTATCTGGGATTTCAGTGTTCGTGATCCTTGGTAGTTTATCGAATTGGATGTACTTGCCCTCCTCGTACGAAAATATTCCCATGAAGCCACCAACGAATGGGAGGCCTGAGTCACTGGTTTTCTGTATCATGGTGGACATGTGCGATGATACGAAAGACCAAATATCTGAGATCTCCTCAAGACGTGACTGGCCATTCTGAGTTATGGTGACTTGACCCGGTGACTCTGAAGAGTGTGTGATCCTCATTGATGAAATGTCTGGCAAGCCGATGATGGACCACTGGCCGGGAGACGATGCAGAATTGAGCAGGATAAACTCGGTTTGTTGTTGATGTAACACTTCGCAGATTTCCAGAGATGTCCGACTGTTCAAGATCCTCTCTTTTTGAATAGTGTATGGTGTTGTACGCTGCGTAGAGTGCGTGATAAGTGGGGTTATTGACACTGTAGATATGAGCTTGTTTAGCAAGCTGTCGTTCTGTACCACACTCCTCGTTGCGGTGTTATGAGCATCGGCCAAAGACAAGAAGTTTTTGATGAGCTGCTCACCGTACTTGGAACAGATGGATTCTGGGTGGTACTGAACACCGAACCACGGATAGTTGCTGTGCTTAGCAGCCATGATGATCTTGGTGCCGTCTGGCTCTGAGGTGTGTGCGAGTTCTTCTAGATGTTCATTCAAGTTGGGGACACAAAGAGAGTGATATCTCACTGCATCAAACATCTGTGGGGTGTCCTCGTACAGTTTGCTTCCACTATGAGTGATGGGGTAAACCTGTCCGTGTTTGATGAGTCCAATGCGCTCGACCGGGCATCCTTGGGAGAGGCAGAGAGATTGGAATCCTAGGCAGATCCCCAAGATTGGGAGTTCACTGTTGAGCTCTGTGTACAGCGATGGAATCACACCCACATCTCCAGCGTTTCCAGGGTGTCCTGGGCCCGGTCCCACAACAACAGCGTCGAAAAGCGGGAGATACTGTCGAAGCTCATCGCTCGATAACGAGTCATTGTGCACGGTGATGACCTCCTGTCCGCTAGCCTGTGCGATCAGCGCCTTCAAATTGAACGTAAAGGAGTCGTACGAGTCGATCAGCAGCACGGGCATCTGGGCTGGGTCTCTTGCGTGTGAATGTAGTGGCTCTGTGGGAATTTGAGCTTAATCATCGGCAAATCAGAATTGATTTGGTCCAGTGAGCCGTTGAGCCAGAAAAAAAAAAAAAAAAACTGCTTACATAAAAACAGTGCCACTGAGGCAAGTATTAAGGAAGAACAGTGATATAAAAGCACAAGAAAGTAAACGGTCCACCGAGATATCCAGATGATTGAAGTTGTTGTGAACGACAGGTATGTGCACTATTTTGCTCTTTTTGCAGCAGGGAACATTCGGAGCTGCCCAACTTCTCCTCCTCCTCATGTACTAACAGACACCGTCCCCTCCAGAGTTGGTAAGAAAGTACGCGTCAAGGCCCTGGAAGACGACCTTGTTGGTGACTTCAAGAAGCTTCTAGCTATGCAGATCGGTACCACTGCTACTAAGATCGTGCTCAAGAAGGGAAATACAACGCTGAAGGACCACATCACGCTGGGCGACTACGAGGTACACAACGGCACGAACATCGAACTCTACTACTCCTAATGCACGCAAACACTATCTATTGTTACATTACAAGAAGTACTCCACGTGTTCTCCCCTCCCTCGACTTCCGGCAGGCTCTTCCATCTCTCCAAATATGTTCTCCTTGGGCCACTAGTCACTGTTCTCAGGAGCCTCTTCAAACACGTTGAAGTAGTACTCTGTGGCGCTGTATATCTCCATTACGGAAGCCTTGTTCCCGCATCGGTAGCAGTAGTTAGGTGCAGACCACACCGTTGTCACCAGCCCCTTGAAGTACTCCTGGTACCCTTCGTTGCACAGCTGGTGCGCTCTTAAGATCTTGTCCATGCTGTTCATCTGTAAGAACTTCTTCACGATGTCTATCCCAAACGTGTAGCCAGCACCTCTCGGCGACAGGGCAAACCCTGGGTTGTCCTCATCTGGGTCTGACCACACGATATCTGCCATGGAACCCTCGTGTGGGATCTCTCTGTATCGATCCACTGCCTTCAGCTGGTCAATCGTGTGGAAGTTCGGCGAGAGGCCTCCGTGGACACAGAAGATCGTGTCGTCGATTACCGCTGCCAGCGTCAAGTAATCAAACATATCAGTGAAGTAGTGCCACGTGGCTGCACTACCATACTTTCGCATGCACTCTGAGTAAAACCCATAGTTCTGTGTAATTTGGCGTGACTCGTGATTCCCTCTGATGAGAAACACCCTCGTTGGGTATCGTACCTTCAGGCAGATCAGCAGGGTCATCGTCTCGACACTGAACATCCCTCGGTCGACATAGTCACCTAGAAACAAGTAGTTTGTATCTGGGCAAAACCCACCAATTTTAAATATCTCAATCAAATCGTAGAACTGGCCGTGGATGTCTCCAACAACGGTGATGGGCGATTGTAATGTGACCACGTTGCTCTCCCGTACCAGAATCTCCTTCACTTTGAAGCACAGTGCGCGTATCGTGATCTCAGGGAGCAGTTGTCGCTCGTACAGCCTTTCAAGACACTCGTCAAGATCTGCATTGGCTTTTTGGCATAGCGAGTTAGTGTTTGATCTCGAAGTTGAGACATCGACCTGAATGCATCTCTGATCCGGGCTGCTGTGTACTTACATCCAAAACTTGACATATCACACTTTCCTCGGAGTCTCCAACACGTCCTACTCGCGTGTCACAGTTCGATAGGCTTTCCAGTTCGAAACCTACAAATCCACACACCCAAGTGAAGACACGTCCCGAGTAACGCACGGGGAATGCCCTATTGCTTTGTTGTGTACCGAGCGCGCCTTTGTGAGCTCACGTCATTGAAGGGGACGTCGTTCTTGGGTGGCCAGGAGGACAATTATATGTCACAAATTACAATATGATAGCATCTTAGGCTGTGCATCGTAGTCTAAAATTGTCTAGACCTTGTTTCAGATCAATTCAACGGCGTTCCAGCTGCAAAATCAAGAAATTAGTAGAATCTGGATAGTTACCTACTGTGTAGACAGGGACCTGTCTACAAAACCAAAATCTCGAACAAGTCCGTGATAGTTTAGTGGCTAGAATTACCGCTTGTCGCGCGGTAGACCAGGGTTCGATTCCCTGTCGCGGAGTTTTCTTTTTTGCTTCTCCCATGTCAGTGCGGCCGGGTAACCCTCTTTGCAATATATGTGGGGAGAAACCAGAAAGCTTCGAACACCTATGGGAGAAGTGCAAGGTCTCACAAATACTTTGGAGGGAGATTGCGTGTAGAGATGAGGTGGTGGTGCCACAGATTACACTTGAAGACCTTATCATGCCTCTCGGTAAGACAAAGGCACAATACGTCAGACTCGATCAGTACATCGAATTGGTATGGACCATAAGAAACAGAATACGGTACTCATTGGCCACTGTTGAACAATATGGAATTGATGACTACTTAACCCAGACCATCATTCAAGATTGCAAGAGAAGGAAGAGGTCAACTACAGATTACTATGGGATATGATCAGTCAAGGAAAATGATGGAGATCTCTAAACACATAGATCTCTAACAGATTCCTTGCCCACATTCCCAAACAGGC
>JAJLRQ010000026.1:0-84223 GCA_030567115.1 Petasospora euphorbiae
CTTCTCATTAATAATTGCTGAAGAATCACAAGCTAAAGCCATTTGAAGTTCGCTAGTGCCGGTGAAGGTGCTGGTCAGAACTCTCGCAGTAATTGTTAATACCGGCATTTACGTGATCTACATGGGCCGAAACAACGTAACTAATACTGTCTATTGACAACCTCAACGATCAATGATCATGAACGTGCCTAACGATGCAAATAATGTAATGTGATTCTCAAGGAGCACCCAAATTCAGAAGGATACATCCTTACCAATAGCGAAACTGAAAAGAAGGAAGAAGTTCAAGACTGTGATGAAGAGCCAAATGGATACGCCCACAATCTTCGTGAGCCAACTATCACTCATGTCCTTGTATTGGTCTTCAACATCATCATCAATTTCGAAATCGTCATCAAGAGGGTTTCCCTCGTCTTCGTCATTGTTCTCATTAGACTGCATTGACATCAATCCAATGGACTCCTGGTGAGGCTTATTGTTCAAGTTGACACGCATGATAGTCTTTGAGCTAGTGAAGTAGATCAGTGGAGCCGATACAAATGGAAGGAGTAGAGACAGAACAACCTGGGAGGCATTAAGCGCACCACTGAGCCCAGAACGTCCAGCAACTAGTACAAGAACAAGACAAGGTGTGATGGCAACAGATCTAGTGATGAGTCTTCTAATGGTTGGTGGTAAACTCCAGTGCAAAAATCCCTCGGACACCATCTGGCCAGAGAGTGTACAGACGATACCGGCAGACTGACCGGAAAAGAGCAAGGCGAGGACAAAGATCAAACCGGCTGTCTTGGAGAGGTGAGTGGATAGGAGGTTGTAAATGGAGAACAAGTCGGTGCCTTCCTCACCGTTAAGTGTAGAGCCGGCAACAATGAGAATAGCAGAATTCACAAAGAGAGCGACAGTGAAAAGGGAGACTATGAGCTCTGCAATGGTGTAGTGCATCGTCTCGTCGATAGCTTCCATACTTGGCTTATAGTCGGAGTAGCCGTTATCCAGTTCGACAGGCTTGTAGTTTCCATGGTTGACATCGTATTCCTTTAATCTTGACTGGACCAATCCACTGCCCAAGTACAAGGAGTGTGGCATCACAGTGGCACCCAAAATGGCTAATGACAAGTACAGCCCGTCACCAACCACGATCTCCTTACTTGGCAAGAATCCTGCCATGACCTCACCAATCTTGAAGTCCACTGTGAAGAGCTCAACACCGAAGCAGATGACAGTGAGAACCACCAAGATGGCAACAAAGCCTTCAAAGATTCTGATGATCTTCATATCTCCGTTTGGTTTGTACGCCATGAGTACGATTAAAACGTCGATGATAGTGACAATGACACCCACAATGAGCGGTAGTCCAAACAAGATGTTCAGAGAGATGGCTGTACCAATGACTTCAGCCAAGTCGGTAGCGATGATAGCGATTTCGGCTAACACGTAAACAACGAGGTTGAGTTTCCTTGGTAGGTGCTCTCTACAGTTCTGGGCCAGGTCCAGGCCAGTGACAGCACCCAGCTTAGCACACTGGATCTGAAGGAATGCAGCGAGGATGTTTGAGAGCAGCACGGAGAACAGAAGCTTGTACTGATGAGCTGAGCCAGCAGCAACAGCAGTGGAGTAGTTACCGGGGTCCATGTAGGACACTGACACCATGATGCCCGGCCCGATGAACTTGGAGTACTTGACTAGGATGGCTTTGATTCGCTGGAATCTGGTTAGCGCTGTTGGGGCCAGCAGTGATGTGTCTGGGATCGGCGGTAAGTCTGAGCTGTGAGTGTCATCTCCCACGTCGGATACTCGACTCTTACTCCTGTTGTTCTTTGGCGGTGGAGGCGGAGGGGCCCCTACCGGCTGGTACGAGTGGACGTAGTTCTCTTCGTCCTCCTGCTGGCGAGGAACCCGGGAGCTCAGCTTCCGGGGTACCTGCTTGTCCAACTTGGCAAAGTTCATGATGTGTCGTTGGGTTGTCGGCGGCTGTGGGGTGGAGAAAAAGGCACGCTGGGAGATCTGGCGATGCGGTCACTGAGCTGGCAGCTGGTGCTGGCGGGTGTGCGAAATAAATACAGAACGAGCGTGAACGAACACAGTGAGAAGCAAGCAAGCACGGGCCTCTGGTGGGGAGAAGCGTAGGTGTTTGTTTATTGAGGGTGGCAGGTATTAACGCTACGTGATGAACACGCGCTTTCTCTTCCATGGTGGAATTTCGCGGAAAGACATCCGGACACCACCGGATCTACGCAGGCGGTGGAGTCATCTCACAGTGGGAGCTTGGTGGGTTTGTCTATATTACGGGATGTCTAGGTGGACGTTTGGTCTCAGGCCAGGGCGTTTGTGATCTCCTCAACGACCGGCTTGAGGAAGTCCTTTTTGTTCGGCACGAAGTGGCCGCCGTCGTGCTCGAAGACGGCCTTCTTGTCGTCCGGGTACATGGCTGCAATGTACTGGGTTCTCACGCCTGGGACGGAGTTGTCGTTGGAGCCGTAGATGAAGAGCGACTTGGTGGTGTAGCCCTCTTCAGTAGGGACAGTGAACGCCTGCTGGAACTTCTCGGTGATCTGCAGCTCGCCCTCTGGAGCGTCAGGCTTTGGCTCGGTGAAGGAGTAGCCAGACACGGCAAGAGAGAACTTGAAGTAGTCCTGGATTCCGGCAAGCTCAGGGTACGACTTGATGGTGTTGGCGATGATAGTGGAGACGGCAGCACCTTGTGAGAAGCCAACGATGCCGTCGTACGGACCGTTCTCCTTGATGTGCGACACAACGGTCTTGATAGCCTCGGTCAGATCCAAGTTCTTGGAGACGCTGTCGTGGTAGAACCAGGCCTTGTTCACGTTAGCGTCCACAATCTCCTGCCACTTGTCATCTTCAACCTCAAATGGCAAGTCCTTTCTCTCCAAGGTGACTGGGCCATCGATGTAGTCCATCTGGACATTAGCCTTCTTGAGCAGCTTTCTGAGACCGGAGGACTTCTCGGAGAAGATCTTCCCGTTCTGGAGGAAACCGTGCAAGCAAAGAACCTTAGCAGTAGACATTTCGTGTGGATAGGTGAAGAAATACAACAACCCAGTCCTTGTATGATGGAGACTAGAAAGATCTAAAGTCCGGGATATCGCCCATGGAAATCGCACAGGCTTTCGCGCCATTTTGGACGGTACGCGCCACATCTCTGCGCCATTTCTTCGCCACTTGGCACTGAAAATTTTCACTACCCCAGATTTGTGGCCCAATCGGGAAAATCGGCGCAACTGTGACAGCCTGGGCCCAAGGAAAGCAGTAAAACAAGGAAACAATACCCCGCTATTAGGCAAAACACCCCCACTTGGCTGACTTCTTGTACGGATTGGATAAATGCCTCTGCATATGAAGCTGATGCGTGGATGGGCGTTTCATGGTGGCCAATCAGAGGACGGTGCGGTCCGGTCAGCGTGCGCAACTCCAGGTGATCTTCCCCATCTTTGAGGACTTTCACCCTCACCAGAACAGCAGGGTATAAGAGAGAGCTTCCACCCAAGTGCTTTTGCCGGACAATCGACCATTTGACAGAGAAAAGCAAAAATCAACAGCCAGCGCAAGCAGAAATGCCTCACTCACAAGCTCTCCCAGAATTCATGAAGGCTTCGGTCTTCAGAACGGCACGCAACATCGAGTACACCACAGTCCCTACTCCGAAGATTCAGTCTTCGAAAGATGCCATAATTCAGGTCAAGGCTACAGCTCTGTGCGGCACAGAGCTCCACATGTACAGGGGGGACGTGGTGCCACAGTCTGCAAACTACATCACCGGCCACGAGTTCAACGGCACAGTGGTGCAGGTTGGTGATGATGTCAGAGAATACAAAGTGGGGGATGACGTTGTATGTACTTTTACAAGCCAATGCGGAGAGTGCTGGGCATGCAAAGACGGTCTGAGCTCAAGCTGTGTGGATTCAAAGGTGTTTGGTACTTGGGCCTTGGACGGCGGCCAGGCCGAGTACGTGAGGGTGCCATACGCTGACCATTGTTTGAGCCCTTTGCCCGAGGGGATGAACAGGAAGACCGCCTTGCTGATGTCGGACATCTTCCCCACAGGATGGCTCTGTGTGAACAACTACTTCAAGAAGATATTGTACAACAAGGACAAGATAGCCAACGATACCATTCTCCAGCTCGGCGCAGGTCCTGTGGGGCTCTGCTGTGTTGCTGCTGCCAAAGAGATGGGTGTCCAGAAGCTATACATCGCTGACACAGTGGAGAGCAGACTGGCGCAAGCTAAAGCCCTTGGTGCTATCCCCATCAACCTGAACGAGGTGGAGGACGTTCCCGGCTTCATCAAGTCCAAGACCGAGGGCCGTGGGGCAGATGCTATATTCGAAGTTGTCGGCAATGCTGCTGCGCTGAGGTTGGCCTTCGACAGTGTGCGCTCTGCCGGGTTCATATCGTCTATTGGTTACCACCACGAGCCCCTACCGATGAGTGGACTGGAGTGCTACCTAAAGAACATCTCACTGCAGTTCGGACGGTGTCCTGTGAGATCAATATTCGCCGAGTCTTTCGAGGTGTTCCAGAAAGTGGCACACAAGTTTGACCACTTCATTGACCGGGAGATGCCTCTGAGCGAGGTGGCTGAAGCGTACGCCATTTTCGACCAGCACAAGGTGAGGAAAGTGTGTTTTGAGGTTGGCCGGTGATGCTTTGTCAGTACAACCGATAAGATACCAGTTCAAACACCCAAATTCCACTAAAATGTCCGCTTTCCCAAAGAAACTAGCAGAGTGTGTAGAGCAGTGGTGCAGTGCCCCGTGTCAGCAAGCGGGGTATACAATGCACGTTTTTTTTTCATTTTTAATACATTTTTTTTCATTTTTAAATTGACAGGCTGCAGATTGTGGCCCTTTGCAAAAAAAGAAAATTTCCGCAGCGTCCTCAAGCCCTCACACAGCACCAGGCAGCACAGAGGAAAGAGAGCACAGAAGACCCCTTTTACGGCACACGCCCAGTTCGCAGTTGCTCTATTAAGATATCTAAAGCGATGTCACCACAGAAAGACAAGCGCTTCAAGCACACGACGGCGTCGCGGAGAGCGTCGGTGGTGTACGGCTCCCAGGGAAAGGGAGGGCTCTACGTGCCCTCCGACTTCCTGCACTCGCACGAGGAGCTCGCCACCAGCGCTGGCGACGCTGAGAGACCGGGACTCGAGACCAGTTCTAGCGACCCAAACATCTTCACTTCATCCACAACGGGTGCCTCCGAGACCACTCCGCTGATCTAGACGGAGACGTAGGCGGTGTACCCAGTACGAAACAACTCATCTGCCGAGCTCATCGAGGAGGAGAGAGAGCTGCTGGAGGATAACCATCTCCTGCCAACGCCATCGAACATCCCCTCGGACGAGGAGAACTTCATCAACGAGACATGGGAAGACGCCGTGGCCAAGGGACAGATTAAGACCTCTGTTCAGTTCGAAATGAAGAGTCTTGCCCGCTCCTCTGCGCCATTGGTGGTGACGTTCCTCCTACAGAACTCTCTGTCGCTGGCATCTATCTTCTCTGTGGGACACATTGGAAAGCAGCCACTCGCAGGTATCACGCTGGGTTCCATGACAGCGAACATCACAGGATTCGCCGCCATCCAGGGCCTCACAACTTGTCTCGACACACTCTGCTCGCAGGCCTACGGTGCTGGAAAGTTCGACCTTGTAGGGTTGCAATTCATCAGATGCTCGCTGTTCGCCATCACGTGCTTTATCCCTATTGGTGCCATTTGGATTTGGTACTCACAGGCACTGCTCAAGCTTTTCATCCCTGAGGATGACCTGATTGTCATTGCTGCCCACTATTTGAAGATTGTCAGTTTCGGTATGCCCGGGTTCATCATCTTCGAATGTGGTAAGAGATTCTTGCAGTGCCAGGGTATATTCCATGCTAGTACATACGTGCTCCTTGTTTGTGCCCCATTTAACGCCCTGATGAACTACCTGCTCGTGTGGAAGTTTGGGCTCGGCTACGCCGGTGCTCCATTGGCCGTGATGATGAACTACTGGCTTATGCCATTGGGTCTCTTGACGTTCGTGCTATGGAACAAGGAATGCCTCCACTGCTGGCCAAGAAACTTTAGGATCAAGCAGGCTTTCGAGAACTGGGGAAAGATGATTGAGTTGGCGCTCCCTGGTGTCATCATGGTGGAGGCGGAGTTTGTTGGGTTTGAGATCATCACCATCATTGCCTCGAACCTGGGTACCACGGAGTTGGCAGCACAGAGTGTTGTCAGTTCCATCTGCGCCCTGATGTACCAGATTCCATTCAGTGTGAGCATCTCCACTGCTACGCGTGTGGCCAACTACATTGGTGCGTCTTTACCTAAGAATGCCCGCATCTGTTGCCAGGGGTCCATGAACTTGGGTGTCCTGCTCGGTTGCATGAACAGTTTCATCATGGTGTACTTCCGCCGTGAAATCACAGGCTTCTTCACAAATGACCAGGACGTGATCGACGAGGTGTTGCGTACCATGCCTGTGATCGGCTTCATGGGGATCATCGACTGTGTGAACGCGTGCTCTGCCGGTTGTATGAGAGGCCAAGGCTTACAGAAGATTGGAGGCATGATTACGCTTTTCGCCTTCTACGTCATTGGTATCCCGTGCTCGTTCCTCCTCACCTTCCACTACGACATGGGACTCAAGGGTCTCTGGCTCGGTATCATCATCGGGCTCGTGTGCATCAGTTGTCTGCAGCTCTACACCGTGTTCATTGGCTCCAACTGGGACAAGATCGTGCACGACGCCAAGAAGAGAAACGCCGACTGAGCGCAGCACTGGAGACGCGTATATACTCATAACACAAAAGCTTTTGCACTCCTCAGAGACTCGTAGCAGCTGCTCGTTAACCCCCCAAATGACTGCCCTCATTGGAGGCCGCCCCCAGCTATGACGTGTTAGTGTGGCCCGTACCAATGTTTACCTTTCGCTTCTCCCAGCTGCCTGTGGTGTCCGGATGTCTGTGTTTTGATAACGGAATTGCCGTGCAGTGTCCGGGACGTTCGCACCCCTTCGAATCAGGCAGCCACTTCGAGGCCGGGACTTATTGGAGTTTTGGGACGGATCAGGGCTTTCTGAGGTGACAGAAGAGCTTTGAATCTACTGGATTTGCTGGACTCACCGCTGACCACGAAAAATCCGCTTCTGCTAGCAATTTGATCCGCGTTGGGACACCCTGCCCTGCACCTGTCATCTGCTCTGCTCTTCTCCAGCGCACCACAGCAGCACTCACGTCCACACGTTAACTAGAGACCACGGCGTAGAAGCCTCAAGACCACACAATGTCCGACCAGTCCACCAGCAGCTCGCCTCAGCGTAACGGGCACGTCATCGCCATCCCGGTGGAGCGCACCAGGCATTCCGTGCTCGCCAGAAGAGACTCGATCCTCAACAACCCCATAGGATCGTTCAAAGGTGTGAACTCGCTCTCCAGATTCGCCTCCTCCTACTCGAGAGCCCAGTCGTTCAGAACCATCGAGCCCTTCACACAGCACTCCAGATCATACTTCCGGGACGACGACGAGCTCTACGACAGGGACACTCTGGCGCCATCGTTCCACGGCCAGCGCCTCTCCACGGTGCTCGGTCGAGGCGACTTCGACTTCCTCAGACCGAGACAGAGCCGTGACAGCTTGAATCACAACGCCATTGTTGATGAGGATGCCATCGATAACAGCTCCATTGCCCACTCCTTCAGATCGCCATCGATCTACTCGTACGGCGCCACCCAGAACTTTGACAACACATTCTCCGAGTTCCAGGACTCGGCATCCCTCATGGTGAAGAAAGTCGACGCCAAGGGCAAGGTTGTAACTGTGATTGCCGGTCAATCCACTGCGCCACAGACAGTGTTCAACTCTGTCAACGTCCTCATCGGTATCGGGCTCTTGGCCCTCCCACTCGGACTCAGTCATGCAGGTTGGGCCTTTGGTATTCCAGCACTCGCCCTATGTGCCTTGCTTACTTACCACTCTGCCAACCTGCTCTCACGCTGTATGGATACGGACCCTACATTGATGACTTATTCTGACCTTGCGCACGTCACATTCGGACCAAAGGGAAGAGCATTGATCTCGCTGTTGTTCTCCATGGATCTAATGGCATCCGGTGTATCCTTGATCGTGTTGTTTGCAGACTCCTTGAACGCCCTATACCCAGAGATCTCCATCAACCATTTCAAACTCATTGCGTTTTTGGTGTTGACACCACCATCTTTCCTCCCACTCAACATTCTCAGTGTCATCTCCCTGGCAGGTATCTCATGCACCATTGGAGTCGTTGTTCTCATCTTTGCATCAGGCCTGTGGAAGCAAACCACCCCAGGATCTCTCATCGAGTTTGCACCAACCAATATGTTCCCGCACTCTACAGCTGATGCACTGATTGCTATCGGTATCCTCATGGCACCATTCGGTGGTCATGCCATCTTCCCTAACTTGAAAGTCGATATGAGACACCCACACAAGTTCCAGGACTGCTTGAAGATCACATATGCCATCACTTTCGTCACTGATATGTCCATGGCCATCATTGGCTTTTTGATGTTTGGTGGAAACGTGAAGGATGAAATCACAAGAAGTGTGCTTTTGACCAAGGGTTACCCCAGAGCAACATACTTCCTCATCTGTGCCTTCATGGCCACTGTGCCATTGTCCAAGACACCCTTGAATGCTCGCCCTATTATCTCCATCTTGGACATGATTGCAGATACTCACGATATATCTGGTTACAAGGGATTCAGCTATACTTGGAGATACGTAATGCGTGTCTTGAACAGGGTCGTCGTCAACGCATTGTTCGTTATCATCGCTATCTTGTTCCCAGCATTTGACAAGATCATCGCATTCATGGGTGCAGGACTGTGCTTCCTGTTGTGTCTCATCTTGCCATCAGCATTTTACTTGCACATTTGTAAAGACACCATCACTCCTCGTGAGAAGTTAGGATGTTGGATCACCATTGTTGTTGCCGCTGCCTTCTCCATTGTCGGCACTGCTGCTGCTATCATCTACTGAGGGTCTGTAAATACTCATCAAGTCATTCAAATATATTGAACCAGTACACGTATCTTCATTAAATGATTGGAAAGCGTACAAAATGAACCGCAGAGCTTAGTGATGACTAATAAATTTATAATCACCTTTAATGCTGCCCGAACCGCAGTCTTACCCGCTAACAAAAATTTTAATACCCGCAGCTCATCTCCATGCCTGCTTACACCGTATCATTAAGCACATAAAGGAAGCAAAGGCCATAATAAAGCATGTCCTCTTTCATTGAACTGCTACAGGAGAACCCAGCCTGTCTGCTTGACGGATCAGTGGAGTCCGCGCAGGCTTTATAGCTCGTCAAGTCTCTGTTCGACCCTATCACCAAGGGTAACTCGGTGCTTGATGAGATTTACGTCGAAGGGCTCGATGCATCGCAAGTGTGGCCGCAGAGTAAGATGATCTTGGACTCAGTTACTGAGAGTTTACTGTTCGAGAAGATCCCAGCACTCAAGGAGAGCGGTGTGGGCTCGGTGGGTGCAGACGATGAAGTGTCTGGAGCTGAGGGCTCTGACCTGTCCTCTGATGAAGAGGGAGTAAGCGCATTCCCAGAACAGAGTGATGAAGAGAGTGGAGAAGAACAGGACGAAGATGAGGAGGAAGAAGAACAATCAGACGAAGAACTCGATCCAAACGGAGACCTCGTGGATGACTACGTGGATGAAGACGACCTCGAAGAGGGACAAGAGGATGATAAGAAGGAAAGTTCAGAGACGCAACCAAAGGTCAAGAAGGACAAGTTCGGTCTCAACGACGAGTTCTTCTCCATCGATGAGTTCAATAAGCAAACGCTTGCACAGGAAGAAGGCAACGGCATGGATAATGAGGACGACGAGGAGATTGACTACTTTGGAGACCTTGGTGACTCTGAGGAGGATGACGACGTTGCCTACTACGACGACTTCTTCGACAAGTCTAAGACACAAGATTCAGGAAAGAAAACCAAGAAGCCAAAGAAGGAGAAGAAACTCAAAGAGGGATCCCTCAACGAAGATGACTTTGACGACGGTATGAAGTCCGCCATGATGGATCTCTTTGCTGATGAAGACGAGGTGGTTGAGGAGAAGTCACAGGAGCAGCAGAGAGAGGCCAACCTCTCGAGTTTCGAACGTCAGCAGCTTGAGATTCAAAAACAGATTGCACAGTTGGAGAAGGAGGCCGTTGCTGAAAAGAAGTGGGCCATGAAGGGTGAGGCTAAGGCCAAGGACAGACCATAGGATGCCCTCCTGGACGAGGATTTGGAGTTCGAACGTACAGCTAAGCCTGTCCCAGTGATAACCAAGGAAGTCACAGAATCACTGGAGGAAATGATCAGAAGAAGAATCAAAGAGGGAAACTTTGATGATCTCCCGAGAAGAGTCATCACAGATGTGACGAATTTCAGACCATCATCATCTTTCGAGCTCAGCGAGCAGAAGTCATCCAAATCTCTTGCTGAGCTTTACGAGCAGGAGTATAAGGGCACCAACGAGGAGGACGCTGCTGTCTCTGAAGAGCTACAAAAATCCCACGACGAAATTAAGGAGATGTTCAAGGCTCTGTCCTACAAGCTTGATGCCCTCAGTTCTGCCCACTTCATTCCAAAGCCTGCTCAGAAGGCTATTGACATCAAGGTCAACACTGCTTCCATCTCTATGGAGGATGCTCAGCCATTGACACACTCTGCAGCCTCCACGTTGGCTCCACAGGAGATCTATAAGGCCTCTAACTCACGTAACGCCACAGAGATTGAACTCAAGTCCGGTACCGTGTTTGCCAGAGACGAGCTGTCTAGAGAGGACAAGCAGAGAATGAGAAGAGCCAACAAGAGAAAGAGAGCCAGAGACGCCTACGAGAGAGATACCGCTGCCAAGAAGAAATCCAAGAAGCAGGATGTTATGGATACCTTGTCCAAGGCCAAGAATGTTACTGTTATTGATGCTAAGGGTCAGAGAAGAGACGTTCAGGGTAATGTTAAGAAAGATAAAGTGCAGCAGGGATCTTCTGCACTCAAGCTATGACATCTTCTACATGAATCAATTCAATTATGTATGTATGAAACTGAGAAACACAATATGTAGAAAGTGAGTAGACGATGAGAAACAGAAAAAAAAAAACAGGCAAGAGACCAAATAAATAAAGACGGAAGAAAGTCCATCTGTGACAGAGGTGAAGAAAAGAAGGAAGGGGAATCAACACCAAGAGAAGTTGAATGTAGAGGCCTGTGCACTCTCTTTAAGCAATCCAAATTGTGGGAAAGACAGAAGTGAATTTTTTTTTCAATGCTAAATGTCAGTTGATGAAAATTCAGGCCTCAGTTGGGATCTCGGTTGGAGCAAATGGATCTCTAGCCTTCCAGCTGAGGATGAGGTCGTCCTTAGGGAAGATGGTGGCGAAGACCTTGATCTCCTCAGAGAGCTCTGTGACGTGGTGCTTCATGTCGTTGAACAGAACAGCCTTACCAAGCAAACCAGTGAAGGTAGTGTAAACGTAGGTCTGACCCAAGCAGACATGAGGACCGGTACCGAAAACCAACCAGTTCTTCTTAGCTTCACTGGCCTTACCACCCTCAACCCAACGCTCTGGGATGAAATCATCTGGGTCATCGTACACTTCTGGATCGTGGAGAGCTGGGTACAAGGTTGGAATCAACATGGAGCCCTTTGGAGCAGAGTAACCTTCACTAACCTGGAAAGCCTTCTTGACAACGTATGGGACCATGAGCACTGGTGGTCTGTAACGCAAAGTCTCCTTAACAACCATGTTGGTGTAAGTCATCTTGTCGATGAGGTCCATGGTCAATGGGACGTTTGGATCACCGTTACGAACAGCCAACTGCTCCTCTCTGATCTTGGCAGCAACGTCTGGACGGTCAGCAACGATCTGGAACAACCAACAAGCCAACGAAGAGGAGGCATCCTGGGAAGCGAACAAGAATGTAAAGATAGCCTCAGAGATCTCCTTGTTAGAGAACTCACGGACAGCGAGCTTCTTCTCTGGGAAGGCCTCGTGCTCCTTCTTAGCATCGAACATAACCTTGACCCAGGAGTCCATAACACAGGTGGTCTCACCACCAGCGGCAATGTGCTTCTTGGCCTCACCGGCACACTCAGCGAAAATGTTCATAACCATGTCGGCGGTCTTCTTTCCGTACCAGGTCTTGGTGTATGGAATGATGATTGGGAAGTTAACAAGCTCAAGGGCGGATGTGACGAGGTAGTAGTCATCGGCGACTCTCTTGATCTGCTCCTTGGAGATGTAGTCACCGCAGAAGGCCTTCAAGGAAAGAGCACACATAATCTCTCTGAACTCAGGGAAGAAGACAGCTGGCTCGTCCTTGGTGAGCTCTCTGAAGTGCTCGAGGTACTCGTCCATGACGGCCTCCAAACTTGGGATGTACTCGGCAAGTGCCTGTCTGGTGAAAAGACCGTTGAGACCCTTTCTGTAGTCAACGTGCTCTTTACCGTCAAGGAAGACCCAGTTGGATGGTCTGAGAATCTTGATGGCAACGTCAACAACACATGGCTTCACGAAGGCTGGGGACTGGAAGATCTTTCTGGCAAGGTCTCTGTCACTGGCAATCACAACGAACTTGTGGAACACCGACACACACGAGAGCGGACCGGAAGCCCACTTGGCCTTGTACTCCTCGAACTTTGGGTCAAGCGACTCCATGAACGGGCCGATGATAGGCCACACTTTGTACTTGGGCCCGGCAATGTTGCCCTTCTTGATCTGGTAGCTGATCTGGTCGTACACGAGGCCCATGGCAATAAGCGTGAAGATGGCCTTCCACCACGACACGGAGGAGACAAACTCTTTGATGAACTCAACAGGCACGGCCTCCTGGAGCGAGTTCAGGGCCGGCGACTCGAAGGCCGACAAGTTCTGGCTCAGCGACTGCAAAACGGTGGCCATATTAGCGAACTTCTTCGGTGACTTTGTAGCTTAGCGTTAGCGAATGAGGCGGCACTGGGGGAGTGGGAAAACTAAGAGGGAAGAGCACTTGTTTATCAACAGAGAGACGCATTTTTACCGCTCGTTTACCTCTCCCCCAGTGAGCAGACCGGGAAGGAAAATGTTGCGTGCCATCCCTCGCCGCTAAACGACAAACGACCGCACGGCGTGGCCCTAAACGAGTGTCCGCAGCACTGTTGCGCGACTTCCGAGGGCGTTTGTTTACCCTCGGAAGCGGGAATCGGCTCGGAAATGAGGGGCCTGCCGTGCGCTTATGGCCCCCCGTGATCAGCCCATCTGGAGTCTACGCTTGCTAATGGGGACGGTGTGGTAGAAGTAGAGGCGTACGATGTTATACAGTGTACCCCATATGGTGGCTGACACACGGCTGTGCGCAGCGAGACATGTGACTGTGTGGTTGAGCCATCACTTGACTACGACGATGATGAGTTGACAATGTCGCGCTATTGATTACCTCGATTCTCTCTAGCAACTGCATAGTATATTTATCAGTACCATTTAACACCGTTAATGTGGAAATGCTTGTGGTCCTAGTCACAAGACGGAGCGTTTGGCGCCTTCGATGAGCTCTGTGTAGCGGTTTCCCTGTCGGGACTGGTGTGACATTTCTCGCAGCAGGGGTCACAAACTGGGACGTGTGTCTGCTGAGACTGCACTGGTGTGTTCACTGTAGACTTTGAAGGCGTCTCCACTGAGAGGTACGGTGACGTACTCTTGCTCTTTTTCAGTGGCTCGTCCGCACGCTCCAATTGTATACTCAACTCCAGAAGCTCTCTCTTCAACTGGCTCTTCTTTTTCAAGTTCTCCTGTCTCATGTTTAGCTTTTTTTGAAGCTCCTGAACTTCACTGTGTAGCTGATTCAATTCAAACGTTTCCTTCATCACCCACTCATCTTCTCTGATAATCTGAGGGGTATCACTTTGCGGTTTCTCGACCGGCTGACCCTGGTTTGACGGATTCTGTGGTGCACTCGTCGTCTCTTTCACCATCTTAGCGGCCTCCTACTATTTGGATTCATTCAACGTCTAAGTTGAAGTGATAATCAACTCCTTCAATACACTGATCTCATCCTTTAGAGAGCTAATCTCCTCCCCATTGTTGAATATGACACTCTCCAATTGGTGAATTCGCGTTTCCGATTCAGTGCCTTGCTTGGTTATGTCTTTATCATTCACAGCATTGTCATCGTTCTTCAGTGAGCCCTAACTTGTCGTCTCTTGATCGAAGTGAGCTTTCTTTACAGGTGCGTCATCCGTAGACTCATTGACGTTCAAGGTGGTAGGTGCGCTTGATGACTGCGCAAGGCTCTCCTGTGACGCCTCCAAGATTTTATATTTGGACTGTAGTTTCTCGTAGTTGGACTTCCACTCATCGACGCTAGACTCCGCTGTGGCACGTCCTTCTTGAGCCTTCGACAGCTCCGTCTTGAGTACGTCATTTTGCTGCTTGTACTTGAGTAACTTCTCCTTCAAACCCTTGGCAAATGACTGAATCAGCTCCTTGTCATGCTTTAACCGCTCGTTTTCTCTGATGATCTTCTCGATCATGTTGGAACTGATCTTGACTTCGTCATCAACGGGCACCCTGTTCATCTTCTTGTCAACCTCTTTGAAGAGTCTATCAGTGGTGTCGTTAGAGGCAGACTTGGAGGGCCTCATAGACGTGGTGTTGAAATCTTGTGGCCGCAGATCAGAGTACTTGTTGTAGAACTTCTTTTGCATGTCCTGGAGGTCTGGTTCGTCCCTGTTGTTGGCGTGAGAGACATTCTTCAACGGCGAGCTCTTGAATGCCTTCTCTGAGCGCCCAACCTCAATAGAGTTATCAAGGAATGCGTACTGTGGTTTCACACGCGAAGGGGAGGGAGAGTAATCCATTGGTGATGGGATAGTTGATGGATAACGTGCCTGTGGAGGTTGTATGTGGGCTAGCGTCGGTTCGGGTGGCTTCGCTATAGCGTCTATGAAGCGGTTTTCAAGTCGATTGATATCAACAAATGCAGTCAGACTCGTAGGCCAGCAGTTTCACCAGAGCGGCAGCGGTTCATCCTTCAAGAGAGTTGGTTCCAGCAGTGTGGTAGAGGAGGGTTTCTTTGTTTACACTTGGAAGCTCAACGCGTGAGGAGTTCGCGGGAAATGTTGGTTGTTATGGTAACGCCGAGCCATGGATGCAGTGCGACTTCATAGTACTTCGCTTACATACACTGGCAAGGAGATCTATGTCAGTGTTCATTGGGTGTATATACATAGGTGGGTTCTGGTTGATACTGCCAATCAGAGGTACTTGGCTACGGCATCCTCGAGGTAGTCCCAAAGCTTTTGAGCTGTTCCATCTGTGCAACCAGCTTCAATGTCGGCCCTCATAGGTCTGAATTCACCCCATGGGCCAATGTAGTGACCAGAGTTGGCTGTAGAGATGTCTGGGTGAAGAGCAGCAAAGAGCTCAGTGTATGCACCGTAGATGGTGGGGTATGACAATGCATAGCTCAATGTCTTCTCGAGGAAGGTGCAGTCTCTCTGGAGCTCAGAGCGCAGCAGACCAGGGTGGACCGGAAGAGCTGTGACATTTTGAGACTGGAATAGCTTTCCATAGACATGTGCCTGGTATATTGTTGCAGCCTTGGACTGGCCATATGAGGTACCTTTGAAGAGAGCGGCGTCCTTTTCCTTGAAGTCCCATGTGAGACCTTTGGCTGGGGAAGCTCTGTGGGCCAGCGATGACAAGAATATGACTCGGGAGCCCGAAACTGATCCTGCATTGAGAACAAGGTTGTGAATGAATTTCAGCAGAAGATGATGCCCAACAACGTTGGTACCGAACTGCAATTCGTAGCCCTGTTTTGAAAGAGACCCAGCTGGGGGCATCATCACACCGGCGTTGAAGATCACATAGTCCAATCTAGGAACTTCCGAGTCCAACCCAGCAATTCCCTCCTTGATGGTAGTGAGGTCGGACAGATCAAGGTACTTGGTGATAATACGCTTCTCAAGAGACTCTGAGGTGAGATTTGGAGAGTCCTGAACGAGCTGGTGGAGTAATCTTTGGATGCTAGCCTCAGTCTTAACTTTGTTTCTGTTCACCATCACAACAGTGGCATTCTTGGAGAGAAGAAGTCTTGCTGTCTCATACCCTATACCTGCGGAACAACCAGTGACGAGAGCATACTTGCCCGTGAGGTCTGGGTAGTGCTCAGGCAGGAATTTTGGCGATGATGGGAACAAATCGTGGACGATTTCTTTCACTGAGTCCATGATGTAGTTCAATCGGATAAGAAAACACTATCGCAGTAATAGAGCTAGTTAAAGAAAGCCACTTAGCTCAAAACTCCCTCTCTCACAACATAAATTGGTCCCACAACTCGGCGAGTCTGCCCGAAGAGCTGAAAACTCGCGCTTACATAATCCGTTATCTGTCGTGTTTTTTTTATTTATTTATTTATTTGATTACGTCATCAGAATGAGAAAATTTCGCGCCCGCGTTTGCCTGCAACAAATTTTCTAGGCTGCTCATCTGCTCTTCTCTTTGATGTAGGTATTTTAACATCTTAGCGACTTGACTTTGAAGTAGCGTGGTGACGACAATTGCTCAATAGTTCACTGGAAGGAGAAGTCAAACATATACCCATTTTGCAGTTTTAATCACTGGACCATCGCTGGATTAGATAGAGGACACACCTTAAAAGGACCCCTTGAGACACAATTATACAATACCACACGAGCAACGATACCCTTTCCATATACACCCAGAACATGATGTCAATAGATCATCAACAAGAGGACCATTTCAAAAGAGAGCGAGAAGGCGAAGAACCGATGCTCAAGAGTAATAAAAGGCGCAAAATGGAGACCACGAAGGAGAGTGGTACAACGGGAGAGAGCAACGAGCAGAGCAGCTCACTTGATTTCCATAAAAAGATGTACCATTCCTACATCAAGGCCGCACTGGAAGCACTGGATAACGTAAGTTATTATTCTTTAGGATCTGAACATTTGTGTGTGACGAGAGAAAGAGTACTAACCTAAATTACATCCAGAACAACAGTGTTCAACTTGATACCCTCGCGGACCAGATCTCCCTGCCTAAGAAGCATCCTGAACACATCACACAGCAGCATTTCAGCACAATTTTAATGACACTTACGAATAACATTTCCCGCCTTGAGTCCAAGCATGCAAATTCAATAATCATTGCCATCATCAACTATAACAAGTGGTGGACACTGGAGCACAACGTGATCCTTGTTTTTAAGAAGTTCATCGTAACACTATGCTCATACCTCCCTAAATGGTGGTCAGAGATTTCATCAATTCTTATTGAGCAATTCACATTACCAGTCTCAAAGACACAGTACCATCATGAGCTTCTCCGCTATTTCATTTCCGTGATCCCAACGTCTATCCACTCACTGAATAAGCAACTCGTGAGGAGTTTCCCTAACAAGCACAGTCACAAGCACGAGATTATCAACTACGTCTCGAACTTACTCAAACTGAATGACTACTGTTCAGAACTCAGATTTAACATCTGGTCATTGGTGATTGAGCGCTGTATTCAGATCGACGTAGAATTACAGAATGAGCTGGATGAGCTTGATGACGACTCAGATCTTGATGAGCTAGACGATGATGACGAAGACGCCCTGATGGACTCTAGCGATGATGATGAAGACGACGAAGATGATGACGAAGATGACGAGGGAAAAGACTCCAAGGGTAAGCGCAGAGTCCACTTCGCCGATGATACCCTCGGTGGTGATGAGGATGACGACGAGAAGATGGATGACGACAGTGACGTCGAAAGCGAGGGAGAGTTCGAAGAAGACGAGGAGGCCATCAACCAACAAAACGTGCAGACAGCAAACATTGTCGAGCTTTCTGAGAAGCTCGATGCAATCTTGTCCATGGTATTTGAGAAGCTCATTCAGTACAAGCTCCCAGTCGAGGGCGAAGATCAGGAGGACGCCGAGGAGAGATCTATCATTTTGCATAACACACTTACATCGCTGTTCAAGTCACATGTACTGCCGACATACTTCACCAAGTCTACACAGTTCATTCTGTTTTTGTTCACACAGCAGTCCCCTGAGTTCATGGACTCCTTTCTGGTGACACTTATCGATCTCTGTTTCTCCGCTGAGGAAAGCATCGAGAAGCGTATCAAGGCCTTGCAGTACCTCAGCTCGTACTTGTCTCGTGCGCAGAAGCTTGAGACTTCTCAGATTGTGTTTGTATTGAGTTATCTCATCAGCTGGCTGAACCGTTACGTTGAGGAGCGTGAAGTCGAGATTGTTGACGGTGTGAACATGGACCGTTTCAAGATGTTCTACTCCACGTTCCAAGTGCTGCTGTACGTGTTCTGCTTCCGTCACTCTGTGCTTAAGACTGACGACGATGAGTGGGTGCTTGGACTGGATAAGTTCTTCCAGAGAATGCTGCTTACGAAGTTTAACCCGCTCAAGTTCTGCAACGAGAACGTTGTGCTGATGTTTGCTAAGATTGCACAGGAGGAGAACGTGGCCTACTGCTTCTCCATCATCCAGAAGAACAAAAACGAGAGACTCAAGGGTATCTCAGGTACCCAGAACTCCAGCAACGGCAGCTCTAGCAGCTCTGGTCGCCTCCTCAACACGTCGAGCTCGCGCCTGAGCCTAGCCAAGCAGCAGTTTGTCGACTTGGAGGGATACTTCCCCTTCGACCCACTGTTCCTCAAGAGCTCCAAGAAGCAGGTGCGTGACTACTACATCGAGTGGTCCTCCATCTCCAAGGAGTATGACAGCGACACGGACGACTTTGACGACCTCGCGGACGATGCAAAGGAGGTTGTGAGACGCAACTCCATGAACATTGACGACGACAGCGACAGCGACTGATCTGCCTGCCACTTACGATAATGAACACTTATACCCACTCCACCTGTAAAGGTTGTAGACCAAAAGCTTTCAATAAGGTTTTAGGCCCAAGTGCGGGGGGCACGCAATCACCGCGCGCGAAACTGCCCTTTTGCGCCCTGAGCTGAGTTTTTTCCAGAGCGCTTTGCGATGTGGGAGGAGGCAATGACGGAGAGACAGAATTCAACCTGAAGAAAGCTGGCAGCTCGAGATAGTCGTTTTGGCATCTTCAACGCAGATTTGTTTACCTGAGGCACCTGATTAAGCTCAACGTCTGAAACTGGAGTAACCAGTACCACTGGAAACCCCACACCTGTCGACATTCCCATTCACACAGACACGCACACGCGCCTGGCATTCTCACATAAGAGCCCACTACTGTCCACTAAGAACGCTCTTTCTCTCCGGCAAATCCACACTTGCTTCCTATTCGTCTGGTTGCACAACAATGTCGCTCTCCACGCTGACTATCGAGCACTTCAAGGAGCTCCTGGAAGACCTGGACGAGGACTTCAACCTCCCGCTGATCATCGCTGTGAGCTCTGGCCTTGGTGTGGTGTTCGTGGTGCTGCTGTTCCTTGCCATCTACTTCTCATTCTTCAGCACCAGCGGATCCATCTTCTTGGGATCCTCCTTCAACATTCCAGGTGAGTTCGACGACGTTGAGAGAATGCGCAATGAGGAGGAGGACGCGCTGCCGCTCATGTCCCCCCAGGAAAGAGAGGACTACCTCACGGGGAAGCAGTTCCAAGAGGACTTCCCGCCAGATGCAAAGCCCCTAGGATCCTCACTCACAGAGGAAGACCAGCAGTTCATCGAGGAGCGCGGGATCCAAGCATATCGTCTCGAAGCGGCTCTGGAACAGTCATCTAGCGACCCCGAGGTGACCCTCGAGGGGAAGCTCGACATCAGCTTCACCTCCGATGCCACAACCACCAACAGCGCCATCTTCAACTACCCTCTGCCTATCAAGGACAACGATACCGTCTACTTCGAGGTTAAGTGCTTCGACTTGGCACCTGACGCTCTTGTAAGTATCGGCCTCTCCACCAAGCCCTACCCTCTCTTCAGACTCCCAGGCCACCACCGCTACTCCATTGCATACGAATCTGACGGTACTGTGCGTATCAACCAACCGTTCTACTCACCATCCATCTGGAACAAGGTCATTGAAGGTGATATCATCGGATGTGGATTCAAGCCGCGTTCAGGTACCATCTTCTTCACACACAATGGTAAGAAAGTGCTCGAGGCTGCGCACAATGTCAAGTTTGATCTCTATCCAATTGTTGGATCCAGAGGAACTTCGAGACTCTCCATCAACTTGGGTCAGATTGGTTTCGTGTTTGTGGAAGCCAATGTCAAGAAATGGGGGTTCGGCTCAGAAAACGGTACCATTGGTGTCCCACCTGCCTACGGGAAAGAACTTGGAGATGACACTGTCCTGGATAAGGGCGATGAACTGCCTCCTACATATCCAACTGACTTCTTTGGGCCACCAAGTTCCCTCTTAGATAACCACGGTGAGGGTTCATCTTCCTCAAACCAAGCTGCTTCTGTGCCACCACTTCCACCAACAACGAAACCTTCTCAAGTTATCAGCAACCCGCCAAGTTACACAGACGAGCCAAAGGAGGACATGGTGCACGAATCCCCTGCACAGGTCCCTGATGAAAGATTATACGAACGTCGCTCATCCACTTTTGACCTTGAGAACAACAACTACCAAGTCTCAGATGTGGACGCTACTATAGAACCTGCTATCAAGCCTATTGTCGCTGACGAGGAAACTGTAACCACAGAATCCGAAATCAAGGACAACGAATCGCCACAGCCTGCAGTTGTATACATCTCTGAAACACAAGATGTTAAACCAGTGATTGAGACAGTACCTGCTGCAGCTGAACCAGAGGATACTAATCAGATCACAAGCTCCACAGAAGCCTCTGCTGAATCTTCGCCTGAACCTCAGAGCTCACAATCAACACCAATGTCGAAGACTAAACCTAAGAATGCCAGAAACAAAAAGAAGGCACACGGCAAGAAGAAGAAAAGAGGCAAAAAGTGATAGTTACTACTCAACGCTTCTAGTTCGCTTTTCAGTTTATCTATTTCCCTTTTAACGATGTGTATGTACAATCTGAGATCTTTACGTAACTCGTGAAAGCGTAGTAGAATTGACATCTATCGACATCGAATGAAGTGATCATATACACACCTATTAACGTTTACCCTTCTTCTTCTTGCTTTTCTTAGCGGCGTCCTTTTTAGGCTCTTCAACCACCTCCTCCACCACTTTATCCTCCTCAATCTCAGCGTTTGCCATTACTGATGACAATCCTCTAACCTGTACGTTCTTTGTGCGTTGTACTTCCTTAACCTGCGTCGTCTCAGTGTTGGAGGAATCCAACACGGAGACATCACCTTCGGAATCCGTCACCGCTGTGTTGAAAGTGACTCTCTTTTGAGCATCGATCTCACTCTGTGGGACAGCCTTCGCCACTTGCACACCATGAGGACCCAGTGCGGTCAACACACGGGAGAGTTCCTTGGCCTTGTGAGTGGTGAGCTTGTACAGCGTACCGGAGACAGGGTCATAGACCTTAAAAGACACAAACGATTCAGCTGCGCTCTTGCTCTTACGCACTTCAGATGTTACGATTGACTTCTTTTCGGCCTTCTTGGCCAGCGAGCCGTATGTGATGGATACTCTTGTCTATTCAAATTGTTAGGATTCCTCTAATCAGAGATGAGGGACAGCTGTGATGAACACTTTACTTACGGTTCCTGGAGCTGACTGCAACAAGGAAAGAGAGCGCTCAATAAATTGATCGGAAGATTTCACGGAAGGCATGATGTTTGTAACGACTTTGAGCTCGTTCTGCAACCACAAGTCCTACGTGTAAGAGCAGAGTGACTATCGTATGTCCACTTTTCATCAGCCTGTTCTCGACATTCTGCGACAGATCCTTTCGCGATGGCGGGGGACAAGACAACTCGAAGGGTTCAGCTTGACTCCTCATCCTTCTTTTCGTAGTATTATATCATACGAAGTAGGTCGATGATGTCCAAGATCACTGCAAACATAAACCCGTTGGTCCTACTCAATATTTCCGATTCGGTGCAGCGTGGGTTGTCGCCCTATGGAGTTCTGAGGGGACACACCTCCAAGTCAGGCACAGCAGCGCAAGATCAACAAGTTATCCATGTTCTGAACTCATTCGAAGTACCGTTTATTGAGGAACATTCGACGCTCGATTTCAATCTAATATAGGAGAGAAACGACTTATTCTCACAGATCTACCCAGAAGAAGGTGATATTATCGGCTGCTATGTCGTGGTTGACGATGAAGACCAGAGCTGTCTCTCCTCACTGCCAACAGTGGCAAACATTTTGATGCAATCACTCAACGTCGATGTGGGGCTTGTGTTCAGTTCCAAAAGTGCATTGTCGAAAGATGGAAGGTACTACAGTATCTTTGACAGAAGAGGAAATCGGCTTAAATCCACAACAACCCACGCAGGTGAAGAGGCTGTCAACTCCGTGCTGGCACTGGACGAGATCAGCAGCACAAAAGCATCTGTGAATAAGGAAGTGCTCGAGACACAAAGAGATGTCATGGAAATCATGAAGACACGTGCACAAAAACTCATTGATTCGCTGGTACAGGAGAGTCAGCCCAATTACAGCATTTACAGAGACATCAACGCACTGGTGAGCAAATTACAGTATGGAGCTGACGAAAGTGTAAAAGCAGGACTACTGGATGCAGAGAACACATATAAACTGGTCCAGTCCACCTGTGTGATACACGAGAATGCATTGACTATTGAAAAGGCCTCGACTGATGCGCCTACACGCGGAACATGGGCAATTTAATATCTCCACAATCGTTAATCAGATTATAAGTCTTCTAATACCATCAACTTTCCACTGTTTCGAAGCGTAGTCGTATCTGCAACCTAGCAATCTCTGTCCTGTAACCGGACATCTTCCGCCGTGTTTAACATCGCCTTCAGTCAGGAATCTAGTGATGCATGGATAGCAGAACACGTACCCCGTCTCGATGACCGCGTGATTGGTGATGACATCCTTACAGAGTGGGCACTTATCACTATTCTGTAATGGGCGAACAGTGTCTTTCTGCTTTGGTGGTGCAGGTATGTCCTTATCGAAATGCTAAGTGGTCAGTTTGGAAGCAAATTCGGAGGAGTTCCACCACTCAAGGAACTTCAACACAAAAATGGCCAAGGGGAAGATAGTCGTTGACAACTGTGAAACAGTGGACTGCAGTGGTTTATAGTACCGAGTGGTCATCATCAAAAGCTGTTGACCAAAACTTGGAGGCCTCGTTCTGGCATTCGAAGTACGTGAAGGAGAATTTGTAGCGGCACCCTTCTTATTGTGTAAGTCATGATCAAATTGTGTGATTCGAGAGTACTCAATGTTGAGCAGCCAGTCTACCAAGGAGGGACTTTTTGTTTTCCCAGATAAATAGCTAAGCTGGCATAGAAGATTGAGAAGCTTGATGAGCTTCTTTAGCTGCGGATAGCAGCTAACGAACTGAACTTTGAACCATGTTTGCCAGTCGATGATACGAAGTTGACGGAGGGCGACTTTAGCTTTGAGTTGCTCGAACTTTACATCCAACTTCTCCTTGATATATCCGACTCCAACGATACTTGCCAATGATCCGATTATTTGGGCCTTACCTAGTCTTCGTTGCTGCTCAACAAGATCAAAGACGCCATTCCCGTCGTCTTGTACATCCACAGTGACTCTGCTGGCGCGCTTAAGACCGTAAAATTTATCAGTAAAGGCGGCGTTCCACTTGTGCAAAAAGTACCATTCTAGAGCACCTCTCAATACTAAGTTGATCTCATCGAACCGCAGGGCAAGTTGCAAAAGTTGGCGCGGATAACGTTGTGCATAGTGGACAATGATGTACCTCAATGATGGTGAGAGCAAGGACGATAGCTCGTTGGAGGAGATAATCTCGAACAAGGTCGGCGTGGAAGATAGCGACCGAGGGTCTAGTGATGAGTAATAATCCATGGCTTATTCTACTGCTTGGACGCTTGAGATTATTCGAGTGAGTAGGCCCCAGCAAAATACAAGAAAGCTCACTGCACTAGTCGTTTTTATCGTCGCCCGAATGTGGAGAGGAGGATGATAGCCGAGGCTAGACGTGTTGGTGTGCGGATGTTTGAGAACTGTGGGCGTTATACGTATTCTTTAGCTATGATCTACAGATGATTGTAGCCGTATGAACACTGGGAATGATCAAATATTGGGTAATATTATACAAGGGATCTGTTTCTGTGTAGGCACCGTTCATTGAACAAGGGCACAGCACAGAACGGATGTGATGGAAGAATAGTTCTGGAACGAAACAGCAACAGGGCATGCACTACAACATCAATCGAGGTATCTGAAAAGTAGTGTACTGGCCAATCGATGGTAACACTTGGTTGATGTGTAGTCACATGCGAAAGTGATGGAGATTGATCACTCCATGAATGTATACTTCATAGAAAGAACACAGAGCGAGATTGGGCCACACGCAAGTGCAATTAGTACGGTGTGAATCTTCCTCTACCTCTTCCTCTGCCTCTGAATCCACCTCTACCTCTGCCTCTACCTCTTCCACGGTTAAAGCCTGGGATGTTTGTTCTCTTTGGGTTGACCTTGAGGTTTCTACCCCTGAAGACGGAGTCGTTGAGGGTAATAGCAGCGGTTACTGAGGCTGGCTCAGCGAACTCGATGTAGGCAAAACCCTTTGGCTGGCCAGTAAGCTTGTTGAGTAGAATTGTGACTCTGTTGATGACTCCGGCGGACTGGAAATGCTGTTGCAACTCTTCGGGGCTGGCCTCGTAGTCAACATTACCAACGTACACGGAGCGCACATCGACATCAGACTTTTGCTCAGCAGCCTCCTCTTCCTGCCTGGCTAGTTCTGAGTGAAGTTCACGGAGCTTAGCAGCATCATCGTCAACTGGCTTGTTGGCGTCGCTCATGGATGTGTCAGCTGCAACGCTTTCAGCTTCAGTGGAGGTGGTGGTAGGGTCGTTAGTGGCAACTGGAGCAGCCAGCTCGACAGCCTCTTGCTGGACAACAGATACGTCAGTAGCACTCATATTTCGATACTGTTGAAGCTGAAGCCTTTGTAGAAATTCCTCACTGTGGATAAGCGCCCTTATGGTTTGAAAGTTGTAGTATCGCCAGTTACCCAACCTTGGCCCGCGCTGTCGTCCCTTTTTCCAATGGCATTAAAGCTCGGTGGCGCGACGGGAGGGTTGTACTGATGGTTTTTTTTTTAATATCTCTTTTAAAAAAGAAAAAAAAACATTTAGCGACTACCCCAGGTCGTCGCGGCGATCAGTGCAATCTTCAGAAACTGAAACCGACCATGAAAGCGGACATATACCCAATGCCAGGTGAATCAGTTCACTACACCGACGTTCTGCCTCACGAAAACCTCACTACTCACAGTTGTGCATACGGTGACGCAGGTGATTGCTACAAGAAATGCATCTACCGCTGCGGAGCATTCTCCAGTTCGCTTACTCAAGTGCCCTCCTCCTATCAACAAACACCATCTCTGCACATGGAACCGCCGCTCAGGAGCTACCCACCACTACTGTGATCGACGTTCTGTCTCAGAACGTGGAATTTAGTTACTTCCTCAGGCTGTTACAGAGACACGGTCTCATTCCCTACCTCAACGCACAGTCAAACATCACTATTGTGGCACCTGTCAACTCGGCGTTTGCCGCTGCAGACTGCGATAATGGCAGCTCCGAATCATGTTTGGACATCGTGCTCCAGTCATTCACGTTGGATACACTCAAAAGGTACATTATCACAGAGCCTGTCAACATGGCCAGTTTGGTGGGTGTAAATTTATTTGAGACCGTCTCCAGTGACGACGATGTTTTAGCACACCAGCACAGCGTGAGCCCTGATGGAGATCACGATGAAAGCACACAAAAATTGGGCGGTTCGCCCATACTACTGTGCCACAATATCTCAAGTGGTGAGATGACCATCGATGGTATCAGTGTTGTCGAGCCTAACCTCTTTGCCACTTCACAGAACGCATACGTTCAAGGGGTAGAGGGTCTACTCGCTAACTCGGCAGACTTAGACTCACAACTCGGCTCGATGGATTCAACACAAGTGTTGCACAACATCACATAGTTAAATCCATTACCATCTCAAAGAAGGACGCTGCTTGTGCCCATCGACGAAGCATTCTCTGGTTATGAGGACTACCAACTCAACTATTTATACACCAAGTATAGCCAGATGGACTCCCAGTCGATTCTGAATTCGGTAGTTTTGGACGAATTGCTTGGTGGTAACTTCCCAGGTGTCATCAGTGTGCGTACAGCAGCAGGAGAGACTATAACACTATAGTCACTGGACTATGGTCGCACTTTGTTGCTGAATGACAGATATCAATCAGTGCAAGCAAACATAATCACACAGGATGCTGTTATTCATCTTTTCAATAGTTCTGAGTTGATACCGCAGATTGAGTTCAACGTTCTCAAAACACTTGTCGGATTGGGTGCCAGCACATTTGTTGATGAACTTCTTATGCAAGACCTTACTCATTTGATTACTAACAACTCAATTGATCAGACAATATTCCATTCTGAAGACTCCAACCAGTTTTCCATCATGTCCAAGGATTCAAATTTGTACCACTTCGTTGACGAGAGGATTGATGATCTCACCGAAGCCAGAACTTTGTACGACACATATTTCTGCAACAGCAAGAAGATGGGAAGCTCATGTCAGAAGTTGAAGGTGGAAGGTTTGAGTGATGACAGCTCTGTCATCAATAACAACATCGCTGTCACAGCAGGCCCCTTCAAAGTTGGAAACACCAACATCTACCTCACAGACGATGAAATCAGAACACCAGGAGATCTACTCTCATCCGTTAACACGCTTGCATTCCAATGTACAACGTCATTGGAACTCTTCGCCAATGCGAAGCTCATGAAACTTTCAAACAATCATAAAGGCTATACATTCTTGCTCCCATGTTATGGCGCATGGGACGATTATCAGTTAACTCTAGATTATCTGAAAGACAATCATACCGCCATCGATATGCTTTTGAGGAGTTTGGTGTTGGAGGATTTGCTGTATACTGACTTCATCGAAGATCAGCAGGACTACAAAAATCTCAACAGCGAGTTGGCTACCATCGACTTTGTTGAGGAGGATGAAAACGAAGTTCATTTACAGTACAATGGAGTTGACCTCACTTTGGAAAAAGACCACGATATATTGTTCAATCAGGGAGTTGCTCATCCTATTGAGAATGTTATCTTCACCAAGGACATGGATATCACACTACTCGACATCTTACACCACACGAACTCAGAGCAGTTCATTGAGTTATTGAATGTTTTTGAGGACTTCCAGGAGATAATGAGCAATAACTCATACTCTATTTTACTTCCTGCGGCAAATTCATTGAAACACTTGGACATACCCTTAACCAATTCATCATTGAGAGAGTTTCTTGAACTTCACTTCATTCGAGATGCGTCAATTAATGACCTTTCTGATTGTTCGGATCAGCCAATAAGTACGCTTCACACAGGTGTGAACTTGTCGTGTTCATACACCAACAGCAGGCGAGATGCCGTTCTTCATATTGTCGGAGGAAGCTCTGATATCGGTGTCCGTATCGTCCAAAAGGGATGTATTCCTGGAAGCAAGGCGTGTATCTATCTCATCGATAAGCCAATACTGGTCAGCTGGCTTTCCAGTCATCAACACTACCATGTTACCATCCCAGGATTCGCATTATGTGTTGGTATCATCCTCGGTGCATTCGGCACAGTGGCAGCGCTCTTCTGTCTGATGCTTTCCATTTCACGCAAGAAAACTTCGGTGGATAACGCCGGTGACCCCTCAGAGAACGATGTGAGCGAGCGTACATCACTATTTGCTAATACCACAGGTACTGTGGATTATGGGGCAAATAACAGTCGAAACTTTGAGAGCCAATACTCGTCCAATGCTAATGTGGAACCGGTGTCAGTGGTTTCAAGGAAGCAACCTATTGTGTGATGATTGATCCACACCAAACTTTCGATAGCTAAATTTATATCAGAATTGAAAACTTATAAACGTGTGTATGCTAGTATGTCTGGAATGTTAATTTACATGTTGACTGGGATGTTGCGGAACATTTCACAAACACCAGTGTAGTGACTGAAGGCTCCCAACAAAACGAAAATGTGCCAGATGTTGTGTGAGGCAAAGATGTAATCCACGAACCACAGTGACCAAAGAGAATCTGAACCTTGTTTGATAGATGGCTTAGGTCTGAAATGCATTTCGAGGTTCTCGGAGACCTCCTTCGACATCCACTCTGTCTCTTCCGGAACCCTAGTATCGGCGATAACGTCACTTCTAAATCTCTCAGGAACAAGAGAACCATAGAATGCGACACCAACAAGGTACCAGGTCCAACTTCTGACAAGCGGGAAATAAAATCTGAGCCCGTGCATCAAACCCTTGTCATACACAAGGTAACCAAAAGAGGCCATTCCGAGTCCAGAAAGTGATATGAAGAACATTATTCTGAAAGGTTTGGCCTCAGGACGGTCAAAAAAGTTAGACCAGTTGAAGAAGAAGCCACAGATACCGCAGAAAAGGGAAAAGGCCATGAAGCAAGTGCGCAAAACTGGGTGGTAATAGAGAGCAGCATACTCCGTTGTGATTACAGCAGCAGTAATGAGGACAGTAATGCCGGTGTAGTCGATGCAGGCAAATTTTTTTCTCAGGTATAGGTTGGCTGTTCCGTTGAAAGTGTGCCAAACCGATGAAGAGAACAGACAGAACATACCAGCACTGAGATACATGAACATCACACATCTGTCCTGAATGGTTCCGTTGATGTAGAGGTCCGTCTTTGGGTACTGGAACAATGCAGTGTACAGCATAAATAGGGCACCTAGAAGATGAGTCCAGATGTTGGTTGTCTCATTGTGACACTTGCAGACACTTTTAAGCGAGTGCATGTGATTGTTCTGGAATCTGTAACCATATATCAAATATGGGTTCTCTCTCCATGGCAGTGGGAGCTCATAGAAGTGGAGGTTTCTCTTAGCGCCCTCGACGACTGCATGTTCATAGTTATGGAACTTGACTTCGAACGCCTTGATCGCATCTTCGGTAGAGAGTTCAGTCGCACTCTCAATAGGAAATTCTGTGAATAGACTCTTTGCCTCTTGCTCAACAAGCGAGTTGAACTGGTTGATCTTGGCGTCGAGGAAATGGAGTGCTGTAAGCAATCTCTCTTGGAAACCAAGAGTGTCTGATGACTCGATGGCGGACAACAGGCCGCCATAGTGCTCATCAAGAATCTTGTTGAAACTCTCCAAGTTCACTGATGATGCGAAGACAGAGTTCTTGATTGTGATGAGGGTGTCATAAAGGTTCTGCAACGTAGCATAAGAATCCTCTTCATTCACAAATGATTTCTGATTAACTGGGTTCGTGCCGAAAAAGCTCTCAACTCGATCAAGTTTGCGCTCAATGGACGCAATGAACTTGTCGATGGATCTGAGGTAGTCGCTCTCCAGTGAGTTACCCTCGACAATCTTGTTGAATGCACAAGAAGACGACTTGGCCCTCTCCAACAATACCAAATCCTCGCTGCTCAGGCGATTATGTCTGTAAATTGTAGTGGAGTCGTTCTCCAGCGATGTGGAACTGCTGGAAACTGATGTTGAAATGGCAGACATTTCCGTCATTGTGCCTATGGAGATGAATGTGCTCAGTGGATGGTGGGATGGGTGTAAGTGTGTATGGCTTTGGGTCACACGGGAAGTCGGCTTTGAGGCAGCTTGAGTGACTTGGAATACTTTCTTGGGTTCTAGAAGTATCTCGCTAGCTATAGTTAGATATTTCTAACCCGTAATGCACGAATGTCCGTCCCTTGGAGCCCTGTGTGGGTGCTACAGGTCCTGCTAGTACAAGGTTTGGTATCTTTTCCGCTTTTGATTTCCTCGTGCCCACACCCACCGGCCACCGATGTACCTCCTATTTTTTTTCTCGTGCAGAATTGGCGCTTATGTAAGAGTGTGAATAAAATAAATTTGAGATGGGCTGAGGAAAGAAAAAGGAAAAGATAAATGAGAGTCTCCATCTCATCAGGGACGTCTACTCGATATTACTAGGGCAAAACCTATCAAAACAATCGGAGGTAATATATTGCACATAAGCAGTATCAGCTGTACAGTCGTATCATTCTCACCAAGAAATAAGTCCTACGCGCTGAATCACAAACGCAGAAGATGCCGATCAATCAGCCATCAAATCAAATCAAGCTCACCAACGTTTCGCTAGTGCGAATGAAGAAGGGTAAGAAAAGATTTGAAGTTGCTTGTTATCAGAACAAGGTCCAGGACTGGAGAACAGGAGTGGAGAAGGACATTGACGAGGTGCTGCAAATTCCACAAGTGTTCCTCAACGTCTCCAAAGGCCAGGTTGCTCCAAATGATGATCTGCAAAAGGCTTTCGGGTCGACAGACACCGACAAAATCATCCTTGAGATTTTACAGAAGGGTGAAATTCAGCTCTCGGAGAAGGAAAGACAGGCCAAGAATGAGCAGGTTCACAAAGAGGTTCTCAATATCATTTCCGCCAAATGCATCAACCCCCGCACGAAGAAAAGATATCCTGCTACAATGATCCAGAAAACATTGGCCGAACTAAAGGTTAACATTGTCGCAACCAAGCCTGCAAAGATCCAAGCTTTGGAGGCCATTCGTTTGCTGGTTGCCGAACAGATCATTCCAATCGTGAGAGCTAGAATGAAAGTCAAGCTCACCATTGACTCTAAAGATGCTAAGAAGCTGAAAGAGAAATATATTCCGCTACTAGGTGATATCGAAAACGAGGACACCGGTAAGTTCTGGGAAGTTACTAGTCTCATCGACCCTGTCAACTATCGAGAGCTTACAGAACTGGTGAACTCCCAGAAATCAGCTCAGCTCGATGTTCTTGACATGGCTGTTGTCGACGATGGAGACAATTAAAAACCTCCCTAAATCTATAAATTATATGGCATTTTTCACTAGTTGTAGAACATCCACCATAGTAGCGAAGTTGTCACTGTTGCTTTTATCTTCTGGGAAGATCTTCGAGCTTAGTGATATGATGAGATCACGCTGCTCCTAACTGCAGTACAGCAGTTTCGCAATTTGATTGACCATTATTCCCACCCTCAAATTAGCAGCATTACCGATCAAACATGTCTTCTCACAATTGAAGTCTGAAATTGGCGTCTCCATAGCCAACTGAATCATGGTAGTAGCATCAGGTGCGCTGACATCAAATGTCGTGTCTGCCTCACCATCGACTCTTACTGAGATACATTTCTTGTCTGTAAAGTCGTAGGATTGAACCTCCACGTATCTACCATTTATCAAGCTCCCGTTATTTTTGTAAGTGTTGGAATTCATAAGTAGTGGCTGGTAGTGTCAGATGTTGAGCTGATGGAGCTACGCATCCGCATATTACGAGATCAACTCTCTCGTGGTATACTGACGTTGGTGTACTGGTGTGCTGGTGGGCGTCAACCGCAAAAGCCGGTAGGCCTGTTTATCAGTGAGTGCGGCACAAAACCGCGCTGTCACATAAACAAACACATCCTTCACAGCTCCTCGTGTACTTCCCCATCTCTGTGAAGTTTGACACGAAACTCAGCGCCGTGACAGCATCGGGCGCCTGACTTTGCGCTACCGCAGTATATCACTCGCTACAAACCAATATCTTGTTTCAGTTGCCATTGCCTTCTATATCACTCTTTGCGCCGCGTACATTCTCCTTCAACTGTATCCTCCCACACTTAACGCTACCATCCACTTACACACACTCTCCATTCTTCTTTTGTGGATCTCTCTATTACTATATCACCATAGAAATCCTGTAATTCACTACCAGTCCCGCCTACAGTTACTTGAACTCGCCATCATGTCAAACAGCAGCTAGCACGATAGCTACTCCCACCTTGTGCCGAAAGACGAACCTCCCTCACATGCTCACACACCGAGTCAACTAAGGTGGTATCATATCACATCTACTCTGTTTTCCTATATGTTCCTGTCCACACTCTTCGTCTTCGCCGGCTTCTAGCATCTTTTTGGTGTTTTCATGCACTTCTTCAAGAGGTCAAACTCCTTAGCTACACCAGCTTTGCAACTGCATCACACCACTGAGGAACTTGCCCTAATTCCAGACCTCAATTACTACTTCCAGCTGTATGGTCTAGAGGTTGTCAGTTACAGAGTATTGACGAAAGATGGGTTTGTGATCACTGTATAGCGGATTATCGATCCAAAAGAGTCGCTGAAGGACAGATCCAAGCGCCCACCCATGCTTTGTATTCATGGGCTTCTACAGTCATCAGGGTCTTTTTGCTCCAGTGGCAAGCAGTCTCTGGCTTACTTCTTTCACACTCAAGGATATGATGTCTGGTTGGGGAACAACCGATGTGGGTTTGAACCTCAACACTCACAATATGAGCCAACAGATTACCACATGTGGGACTGGGATATTCGAGAAATGGCTGAGTTTGACCTCCCCGCTATGGTTGACCACGTTTTGAAGAATGTGGAGTCGCATGCTGACAATTTGACGCTATTGGCACATTCACAAGGTACAGCTCAGGTTTTTATTGCTCTGGACAATGATCTTTATGGTGTCTCTTCAAAAATCCGAAGTTTTGTTGCCTTAGCACCGGCAGTATACGCAGGACCCATGTTGCAGAATAGAACTTTCATCAACATCATTTCAGCGACCATTTCACACCACTCCTTCTTCGGTGTCCATTCATTTTTACCCCTGATGATGAAGATGCGTGCGATCTTGCTAGGCAGCAGGCTGTTCTCGACTCTCAGTTACATCATGTTCAATTATCTCTTTGATTGGAACGACAGACTGTGGGATAGCCAAATCAGGGATCGGCACTTTCTCTTCTCACCAGTACATGTCAGTGTACGATTAATGTCTTGGTGGCTCAATAACAGAGCAGGCTTCAAGCACTCCAAGTGTATCCTCGACAATTCCAAGAAGTGGTTCACCGCCGACACCCCACAGATCCTGCTTGTCATACCCGAGAAAGACCACCTTGTTGATGGCAAACAACTGGTTCAGCATATGAAGGTTCATGAATCAGATATCGAATGGAACTGCCAGTACCTTCCAGATTACTCCCACCTGGATGTATTATGGTCCAAATCCGTCATTGAAGACATCGGTAGACCACTTTTATCTAAATTAAACTAACTAGAAGAAACCTTGTTTAGATTACGCGCTTACATAATCATTACAGTAACTTCTTGCAAACAATACACATCCAAAATGTTCATTGGGTACACTTTCAGACATTATATTTTCCAAAACATGAGATATAAAAATATTTGATAAATCTCCCAAACTATGCCTAAATTACTATGGTCAAAAAACTCAATTCCGGATAAATTTAAATAAATTACCATTTCTAAAAACATATATTAAAATCATATTATTCAAAATTTTTGAGTGACTCGAAAAATGTCCGAGGAGTATCAAAAAATTGGACAAAATTAGTCCTAAACTGAACTAAAAAATAATTGTACACAGAAAAAGCCGATTACATAAAAAATATATATCAAAAACAAGAAAACCACCCTCTTCATAGCACTACTTTTCCGCTGATAGGTATGTGCTTATTTTGCCTAACTTACAGACATATGTGTACGCCACCAGCAAGAGTTTACCCGCCGACATATGACGGCGGAAAATCTATTTTACAGTTATGCGGACATATAATATGTTGAACCGGGTCGTCTAGACCCCCATCACTGCGTTGACACTACTAAAACTTTCGTTAGTTCTTGGAAAGACCTTGGTACAATTTGTATATACTACAATTGTAGTTTAACTATACCATGTGCTAAATACGTTGCTAGCTTAGTCGAAAAATTTGGAATACAGAGGATTGGTATCTGTGCATGGACAACCAGCCATTACAGAAACTACACTGTCGTGGAGCCCCCAAATTAATAATACATAATCCATGAAAACTATCTGAAACAACCTCAGCGAACAATATTAACTAGATTGGAGAAGGATGGTTTACAGAGTTAGGTGTCAGTAACGTTCTAGTCCGTTCATATCGGGTTACTTTGAAAACCTACAATAATACTAGGTGATATCGCGGTTATACCGTGGGTATAAAACAGTTTTCGTCGCGCCAAATATAAATTTTGGTAGTTTAAACTTTAAAATGATAGCACTGAAAGTTGTTTATGCAGTTCAGATTTATCCAAAAAATGTTCTCTAACCTCTAACAACGATGTCGGAGTGCTCACCCAACTGGCTGTGAGAGTTTCTTTATTGTCAAACAAAAACATTATTTGACAGGAGTTGCTTGATCCTGGTCACTCGTATTCTTGAAAGAATAATGTTTGGTCTTCTGTCTTCGTCTAGCATTAGATACTCATCAAATTCACGAAGGTAAACAGAATTTGATATCAAGATGTTTGGTTTTTGTTGGAACTGAGCTGGTAATTCGGATTGTTATTGTGTATATCTTATATACATCTACTTCAATGTCCAAAACTCCGAAGTGGTAAGGTAGCGGGCCGTTACAAACTTTCAAGCCTCAAAATATTGACTACGGTTCAAGAACTCACTGTCTTTCGTTTATGCGTGTGCCGACCCGACGGCTATAGAGCGTTTGAAGACTTGCTCTTATAGTTTCCTGGGTCCTCTGGAAATTGACTTCGATAGTTCTGGTTGGATCTACAGTCAAGTGGTAAGGGCAGCATATATCGGTAGGGGCAACATTGGTAATGAGGCAAGGTTTATGTTGGTATGGGCAACAATATTTTCTTAGCCTAATGCTACCTTCGTTATGACTTCGGCAGTCGAAGTACTGTTAACCACCATACGAGTATGATTGATGATGATATTGCTTCACCTAAGATCCAGGTGCAGAAGCTTTGGGTTAAGGCTTGAAATACAGTGGTTATATTGAGCGTTGCCTAGTTCGTCATCAATTACTCAACGGCCACCACCATTGACAGATAGCTGATAAGACCACACTTCTAACAATACTCAGTGGAAGAACGATCGCCACTAAGCGAACTGACTAGCTATTATGAGCACAGTGGATTCAGATCAGGAAGCCATCAAAAGCGTGTTGGAAGCACTCCAATCCGCTCTTCCTCAGCCTCCACTGATTGAACACTCGCTCGATTTCTCCGCTGCATCTGACTCATAGGTGAAGAGAACGAAAAGGAGATCTAAATTCAGCAAAGAGCAAGATGATCTGATCATAAGCCTGAAGGGACAAGGTAAGTCATGGGCAGAGATCGCTGAAATAACGAAGGTTGGGAGTTTTCTCACAGCAAGAAATCGCTATCAAGTACTGATGGGATAGCAGGGAGTGGCATCGACAGTGTGGAGTCCAGAAGATGTGAAAAGTCTACAGCAATTACTGGATGAAGGTGAACTCGAGAAGTGGCGCTTCATTTCACGGGAGCTTTACAAGCTGACTGGGAAGTTTTTTACTGATAGTCAATGTCGTGACTTGATACGAGATCTCTTTATGAAGTCACCCGCGGACTTCGGTGTAACGGAGGAGCTGGTGGATGAGTTGACCTCGACTTGAAGAGCGTCTGTGGGTATATCGAGCTGAGTATATGTTCTCAATGTTTTCTAATCTCAATTTTGCAGATTTGTCGTAGTACACTCACTGGTAGCGGTCCTGGAAAAACCAGCCTCCCCTCCAACAACGTCCTCACCTCACCCTTGGGCCAGCGTCAGAAACGTCAGATGAGGTTTAGTGAGCAAAACACGCGCTTATGTAATACTTTACCAGGAAACACTAATGAGGGGCAAGTAAGACTCATGATATAGATAGACCAAGCAACGCTAGAGTACTAGAGCTGTCATTTACTAAAGTTGACGTCGTTTCGCTAGAGCTAGGTAGCGGCTCTGATCAATAATACCATAGGATCAGGTTGAGCTGTATATGCATGCTAAGCACGAATCACAGAATTCATGAAGAGCACGAAGGTACTATCTGCGCTTTCGCTAATGAACAAAGAGAATTCCGCTTAAACTTCTAATATCGAGTTAGCGCTAGCGATTCTAAATCCCGATTCCCAACTTTGGGAGGCAGATCCCATGAACTTTTTGGCAGCCCACAAACTTCGCGCTTATGTAATTGCGAGAACATAGATGTATTCAGTGAGTGAGTGGATTGAGTCCTCGTTGTGCTTCTACCTAGCTTGCATCTGAGCCTTGAGTTGCTCTGATTCGTTTAAGTGGTACCCTTTTGCACATCTGCACTAGTCATCTGCCGAGAAGATGAATAAAATATCTGCATGGCATGAATTTTAAAAGTCGTCGTCCTCAATGAATAGCGTCAAAATGACGGATCGCACATTAAATGTCAAAATTCGCGCTTATGTAAGCGTGTCTTTTCTCAGCACCTCCACCATGCGTACATTCTTGTAAAGAACGTTGTCGATTGTGCAATACTAGATAGCTCAAGCTCAACAAACTCATAGAGACCCGTTACTGTATGATAATCCTGGATAATGGGTGAGAAGCAAAGGTATTGTTTGTGAAATGTATCTCACTCAAGAAGGGTTAGTGTTAACAGATCGCCAGTTCTAGGCGCTTAGACTGATAGCTACCGCATCATGCTCGATCTGCTACGATATTCCTTAGAAATTTTCTCATATAATAACCTTTACCGTACCAACACCTATTACTATTTGATAGATATGCAAAGTTCATGGACGTTGCTTGTATGCGGTACCATTGGACATGGCAGCACTTGGGCCGACGCCATTTGGCTGGGACATATGAGCAGAGGCACGAGCACTAGTACTGGCATTTTCCTTCAGCGAGGTCAACTGCTTGGCTCTGAAACTCTCATAATGAACCTGTGCAGTCGACTCAATGAGATCCTGCAAGTGTGTTCTGGTCAAGAAGTCTCTCAAGTACACAAACTCAGACTGATTTGTGTCCTCAACATTAATGGTTCCCCATCTGGTTCTTCTTCCCTTGAAAACCTGACCGTCAATAGTAATGTCTGTCTCGGAACCAATGACTGCGAAGGGGATGATGGACTTGATGCTGTTGTTGAGCTCTCTCTCCTCATCAAGCAAGTCCTCAGAGTCATATGGGTAGAGTTTCATCTTGTGGTAGTCGAACTCCCTCTGTAATGTCTTTCTGAAGGTTTCACGCTCATCAAGTGTCAATGTGTCAGCCTTAGCAATGACTGGAATAACATTAGAGATCTCGGAGAGCTTCTTGATGGCGATGATGTCAATGTCACGCAAGCCAACGTTGTTTGGCTGGATGAAGTAGAGCACGGCATGGACTCTTGAGTCCTCAATGTGTCTCTCACGCTGGGCAGTCAACTCCTTACGCAAGTAAACGGAATACTGCTCCTTGATGTATCTGACAATAGGTTCCCAGCACTTGTCATTGTTGATCTGATCTCCAAAACCTGGCGTGTCAATGACGTTCACATTCAAACGAACGTTGTTCTCAACAAGCTGATGGCTAGAAACGGTGATTTCTGATGTCTTGGTAGCCGGCTCGTGTGCAGACTTGCGTCCATGTGAATCCACAAGGTGGGTGGAGAACAACGTGTTCACGAGAGTAGACTTACCCAATCCTGAGTAACCAGCAACGAGAATGTTGAACTGAAAGCCCCTCTTCAAAAGACGGTGTTCGATCTGGGTAGTGATGGTGTCAAAACCGACGTAACCCTTAGGCTGGATGTAGCTCTGTGGTTGGTTCTGTGTTGTAGCGGACATTGGTATATGGAGAGTGTGCGAGATTGTCGTGTATGCAAGAGCGTGAGAAAGGGCTAAACAGAACACTAGGTACGCAGTGAGTGAACTTTGCAAGCTTGTGGAGTTGCTATAATTTCAGCTGAGTTAGTGCCTGCCTTTGACGCGGGTTTGTGGCACTGGAAAGACTGGACAGCGGAGAATTCCACTCCCAAACGCGTCCGTCCTGTTTTCGTGTTTGATTTGTGTTCCACAGATCGAGTTCGCGAAAGAAGGAGAAGGAACCGCGCCCGTGATGGTATGGCAGAAATTGAGTACTTAATGGTGTCTGGATGTTGCCCAGTTTTTTTTCCATTTACCTTCGAGCTTCTCATCTTTCAGTGATAGGTTAATACTCACTCGCTCTGTTCATTGATCAGCTACTGAGTTAGACGTCGCAAACACATCATACACATATCTCCTCGATGTCTTTGAGTATCAACCTTGGAAGGCTTGCAGGCCTCACGCTCCCTCGTCTCCCCGAAATCAAGATCAGACTCAGCATACCTAACCCTTTCCAAACGGGTACCTCTACCTCCACTCAAGTCTCTCCAGAGCTACAACAGCGTCTACAGGACTATTTGGGAGACAGACCAGTGGAGGAGTCATTCTTCATCGATAACGGGCTTTTGAAGGCTGTTCCAAAGAAGAAAGTTTCACATCAGAGAAAGAGAACCAAGCAGCTCAAATCCACCCTGAAGCAGCTTCCATATCTTCATCACTTGAACCGTTGCCCATCGTGTGGTCACACCAAGAGAGCAAACACACTGTGCATGCACTGTGTGACACAGATCAAGAACATCTGGAAGGAGGATTTGCGTCTCAAGCAGGAGCCTAAGGTCATCGAGCAGGAACTGGACGCCGTTGACAAGAGAATCCTGTACCCTGGTAAGAAGCAGACTGCTTACGAAAAGGCTCTTGAGAAGAAGGACTACATTGAGCGTCGTACAAGAACATTGCCGGTTTCAAGAAAGTGAGTGGGCTTATAATGTTAATGATCAACGTTTTGTACATAGCACAGAATTACATATACTTCACTATATGACGTTGAGCCGCTCTCGGTCTCATAGTTCACTGGTAGGACACACTTACGCCTATAGAATTGATTGGTTCACTTGTAGGAGACACTTATACCTATAGATTTGATTCCGTATCTATATTGGATTTAATTACATGATGGTACAACACTTAGAGCCCTCAGATGACTTTTCGGCAGTAGCCGGAGCAGCAGCAACCTGAGCCTTTCTAGTCTCCTGAGCTGGTGTAGCTTCAGCTGGTGTAGCATCGGCCTTCTCGAGAGTCTCCTCAGAGGTGGCAACAGCATCAGCAATTGGTTCGGTAGATGTTCCGAACTTTTGGACCTTTGAGTAGAAGTAGGAACCCTGCTCCCTAGCGATCTTCAGCTCAAGCTCGGATGCTTGTCTGGAGCCATCTCCACCAGCGAAGACACCAGCACCCCATGGAGAACCTCCATGTGGCTCATCAAGGTTTGTGAGGTCACCAAAGACCTTACCGTAACCCAATGGCACGAAGATCATACCGTGGTGTGTGAATGAGGAAAGGGAGTTTCTCACTGTAACCTCCTGGCCACCACCCGGGGTGCCTGTTGAGACAAAGAGACCATATGGCTTACCATGGAGAGTACCTTGGGCCCAGTATCCACCAGTAGCGTCCCAGAAGGATGAGAACTGCGCTGGCATAGCACCGTATCTGGTTGGGAAACCGAAGAGGAAGGCATCGTACTCTGCCAGTGTTTCTTTAGTGGCAACTGGAATGTCGGAAGGTTTTGGTGGAGCATGGATGAGAGTGAGAACCTCGTCGTTGAGTGTCTCTGGTATCTGGAAGATATCAGCCTGGCCACCGGCGGAGGCGACACCCTCCTGGATGGCCTTAGCAAGAGTTGTGACGTGACCGTACGTGGAGTACTGGATGATGGCGATCTTGACCATTGTGCGGTGTGCTGGGGTTGGTTCGAAGGCTCTGGTATGGCACTTTGTGGTAAATTGGGTGTTGTGGCACAAGAAGAGATACAATTTTGTACTCTCCTGGAGCTTCCTGTCTAGAGCACACCCACACTGCGCGCCTACTCGGGCAAAAGCTGGCTCGGGGGCTGTTTGTCATTTTCACGTAATCTTCCGCGGAGATGTGTCACCTGCATCTATCTACAGGGGTTTGAAAGTGGATCATGAAGGTTTTCATGGCCGCAAATTCACCAGGGAGGTGCTGTTGACTGTTTATGTTCGAGCCAGTGTGTTACTTTGTATATTCGGCAATCAATTGGCCACTTTCTGCCCCCAATAACCCACGATGTTCGCCCTTTGGTGCGGTGTAAGCTCGCTCAAGTGGAACGCGTGTATCTGCCACACAGCGCGCACCTCTTTATGTAATGCTTGGTAAGTGCGAGCCCTCGGGCCGCGCCTCCCTACCAGAAACCACCACCCCAATATAAAGACCCAGCGAGGTGCCCGTGTGTACGAGCTCTGAGAATTGTTGGTTTTTTAGGATCACAACGAAACTTTAATCTTCAAAATGGCTCCAAAGGTTGCTATCATCATCTACTCCATGTACGGACATGTCGCCACCATGGCCGAGGCCGAGAAGGCCGGTATCGAGAAGGCTGGCGGCCAGGCTGACATCTTCCAGGTCCCAGAGACCTTGAGCGAGGAAGTTCTCAAGCTCATGCACGCCCCAGCTAAGCCAGACTACCCAATTGCCTCCAACGACACCTTGACAGAGTACGATGCCTTCCTCTTTGGTATCCCAACCAGATTCGGTAACTTCCCAGCACAGTGGAAGGCCTTCTGGGACGCTACCGGTGGCTTGTGGGCCACTGGTGCTCTCCAAGGTAAGATTGCCGGTATGTTTGTTACCACTGGTACCCCAGGTGGTGGTCAGGAGGTCACTATCCTCAACGCCATGTCCACTTTGGCCCACCACGGTATCATCTACGTGCCATTGGGTTACAAGAACGCCTTCCCAGAGTTGACATCTTTCGACGAGCCACACGGAGGTTCTCCATGGGGTGCCGGTTCCTTCGCCGCTGGTGACGGTTCTAGACAGCCATCTGAGCTCGAGAAGAAGGTCGCTGAGATCCAGGGATCCACCTTCTACACAACCGTCTTGAAGTTCTGAGCTGTAAGTCTGTGACTTCTGCTGCTGTTTAAGCTTCACCCTGCCTTTAATGACTCCTTTTAAAAATAGAACTTCTTACGACGAATGAAACACTTTGTTAACGTCTTCAAATGTGGCGTAGTGGCCTTGGTTTGACTGTAGCAGGTTTCTGTAGCGAGGTTTCTTCGCTATGATGCTCCCGCCACCAGTTCGTGTGCGCACCTTCTCGGCCGGAACTGTCTTAGCTGCCATTTTCGCTGAGGCCCATCGAACTACGATCTTCCTTTTCTCACTGAACAAGAGCTCAACCTTGGAGCTTTTAAAACTGCATTGTCTTCCTTAAAAAGCAAGAGTTTAGTTACACCATATTCTACAGTCCATAATGAGTCAGATTCTTGATCAGATCCTGGTTGAGGACGTAAGTGCCGTTCTACCTTCGAGGCATACAGAGCAAAGCACTAACAACAGATCTGCGCTTCAGATCGCAAAATACTGTCCTCAGAAGTTCTTGGAGTATCACCAATGTATTGCAGCCAACAGGGAGAACCCAATGACATGTATGCCAAAGCAATAGGACTTGGCAACTTGTATTCGAACAGAGTGAGTTACCCATCTTTCCAGTCACTTTGTGTAAACACCACAGAAGTACTAACATCGGCTTCAACACAGGGTCCCAGCCTTCCAGAAAATCATCTCTAAGTGTGGTACACTTCTACAAGATTACCAGCAGTGTCTTCGAATGAACACGCAGAACCAGTCTGAGTGTGCTCCTGTGCTGAGCCAGGTCAGAGACTGTGCCAGCAGTTGCGTTGACCTGAGCAAAGACACCGTGAACCAGCTCGGCGAGGCCGGAAAGTGATGTTATGCTGCTTTTAGAGCTAAACACAATGTATATAACAACTTTGATCTGGGTCTGAGAATTTAGAGCTCTGTAAACTTTCAGCAGTAGCAACTAAGACATCAAGTAGTGAAATCCCGCGCGGTGGTGCCCGATGGCCGATGGAACCGTCAAAAATCGCACTCGAACTTATCTACGTTGTCACGACGTAAGTCATCAGCCAGTGTCAAGTCATCAGCCGCTGGACGCCATAGAGATCATTCTTAAGTCGGCATTGTAAAGTCCGTCCTTTGACGCACGACACATAACTAGCACAGAAGCCGCCGCTCGTTCATTAAGCACATCACTACGTCCCAAGGAGTGCCCTTCCTTCAAGCATCCACACAACTGGCGCTCCAGAGATAAGCAGACCCTCAACACGGCACAAGCACCACTCTCTCTCTCAACTGTTACTCTCAGGATGACTGATACTGATTACAGCGGTCCCAAACTGCCCACCAACACAGACATTTTACACTAGGATACCCCTCGATCCCTGCCGCTGCCTCGCATTCTGCTGAACTCCAACCCAAACTCTAGAGACCACACGGCGGCAAGCACCAGAGCACATTCCCCCGTGGGTGAGCCGCTGGCCCCTCACCCAACGCATCAGCAGCAGGCAAGAGCTCAGGATGATAAATTGGTGTACAAGCACATCAGGATAACTGGTCTGGTGGAACCGGAGGAGGAGAAGATGAACGAAGAAATGCGAAAGAAAGTAAAGCTAAAGCCAAAGAAGTTGAAACAAGAGGACGGCGAGCCCCAAGATGCTTAGAAGACGGCAGAGAAGTTTGCAATTTACAGACCTAAAGGATCGTCAAGTGCAGTCTCTTTCGATACAGTAATGAATAGTGCTGATTCGGTGAAATTGAGCAAAACCGAAGAGGGCCGAGGGCGAGCATCTTCAAGGCCCAGATCATCTCATATCGGCGATGATGAAGATGATGACTACGATGATAACTTTGGATACGAAGATGACGATACCGGCTACCGTTCAACTCTGAGTGGGTCCGATGCCCTATCACTCGAATCTTATGTCAACGGTTCAAGCATATCAAAATTGTTCACTGGAGCTTCATCAAAATCCCTGGCTCAAATCGATAATGTCACAAAGGATGGTGGTTACCCAACAAACTGCTGTGATACTGAGGCAACAGCTGTTACACTCAAATCTGTGCAGGGAGATAAAACTGACAAGTCGGGTACCACTTATCTCACGTATATTTCGGGAAGAAGACACACTTGGGTGGCGTTAGACTACACATTGTCTAGGCTCGTACACACTGGTGATAAATTGGTGGTCGTTGCAAGAGTACCAGAGTTTTGTAAGGAGGAGTATTTTGAATCATCCAGAAACGTTTTCCAGTTCATTGCATGGAGAGTGGAGAAGTACATCAAGAAAGTTGTTGATCCTGCCATCTCTTTCGAGTTAACCATTGATGTTTTCTTATCATCAAGTACCACCAAGACATTGGCAGACTGTCTTAAGATTCACACACCGCATTACCTCATCACTGCGTTTAAGCCTAGTACCAAGTACCTGAACTCAACATCGTGGTTGAAAACTTCAAGAGTCTCACACCGACTTATCAAGAACTTTCCACTGCCCACGATTGTTGTACCAGCACTCACCTCCAACAAATTTGAGCTCCAACTTTTCGAAGAGCTTTCGAAAAGTAAGGGCTGGTCAGTTGATTTGACAGAGGAAAAAGAGCATCTGAGGGACATGGATGAACAGCAGACTTTGCTCACAGATGCCACACTCAGGAAGATGTTGCATAAGAGATCGAAATCTCATCACAGCGAAAGAGACTCAATGGACTCGAAAGAACGTCATGACGACGACGATGAACTAAACAGAAAACTTAGAAGTGTTGGGTTGAAAAGTGAGGAACTGTCTGACAATTCTGAATCAGATGATAATAATGAAGACGAAGATGATGATGAAGATGATGAAGAGGGGGAATTTTTTGAGATGTTGAGTGAAAGAAGACAGGCGCTGTCAACCTACTTTGCCGAATCGTTGAAGAAACCTGTCACAAGTGAGACGTTCCTCAGCCAGTTGATACACGTCAGTGACGAAACTGCTAAGATTGGTTAGAGGCTCGAAACATTGGCTAACAAAAACGATGCCAATGCGCTAATTCGTCAGATGACCGGTATGCCTGAAGTCCAACGTACCAAGTCTATGCTTGATGATGTTGCACCAGATAAGAGTGCTATTGATAACCTAAGAAGACAGTTGACTCATTCAACAAATCTGTCTGCTCCACCAGGTACACCTCAGTCTAACTCTTTGAGATTCCAGTTGGATGATGGCCCAAGACTGAAGCCTAGAAGAAGCCACATTGATGGCTCTCAACTCAAAAAGACCCAGTCCAACACTTTGGATCTGAAGTCTTACAGATCAAACTCCTCCCTTCTCAGCACTGACAGAGGGAACCAACTTCATGCGTCGAAATCTCACGATGCATCCGTCAACCGTGATCCACTGGTCAGAGCGCAGAGCGAGTCCGTTGTCACAAAGAGTTCCAAAAAGTCATCTGGTAAGTTCTGGCGCTCCATCTTCGGGAAGAAAAAATAACCCTAGATATCGGGACTACACAATATACATATTCAATCGTTTACTGTACTTCCTTTGATGTCTATCAAGGGCCCTGCTGGTGGGTTGGGAGTAGACTGCTGCCCGCCATCATAGTGTACGTTTGTCCACTACAAAACTCCGGGGTCTGCGTAGATCGGCTCCTTTATCGGCCGATGTCCCGGCGGTCCGCGCTAGTGGTGGAAAATGTGGAGTGGACGAAGCCTCTCCGTGCGCCACTGCTGGTGACTGTCACTCCTTCAAATTTGGGGGAGAGAAAAGAACGTGTGCGCTGAATCTTTTTTCCTTCTTCCTGTTGTCAGTAGCAAGATCTCTTCAACTCAAGAATCTCAATCACCCACTACTTTTTGACCGACTTCGAAAGTTGCAGCTTGCGTGAAGTCTCCCCCAGTTTTCCCCTTATCGCCCAGTCACACAGAATCACAGCTCCCACAATGTTCCGTAGAACCACACAAAGCACGCTCAGAGCTCTCAGACAGAGACATTACACCACCATTGCCACACCAAAGACAGTGAGCTCTAGCACCACTGCCAGTCCTATAGCCACTCCGATCGTGGCCACCACCCCTGTTGTGAAGCGTGTTGGGGCTTTCCGTGGAGGGATGCTTGGTTTCCTTGCCGGTGTATCTATCACCTCTGCAGCAGTTTACTACTATGTTTTGGACGAGTACAAGAACAGCAACAACATCATCATCAAGGATGTCCTAAGCTTGACCAAGAACATCCGTGTTCTCGAAGAGCACGTGAGAGTTCTCGAGCAGCAACAGGGTGCCACGAAGTGAGCACCTTCAAGATCTCCGTTGCGGTCAAGCCGTCATCGTGAAGGCTGTCAACTTTCCAATCAAACACACCAGTCAGGCTTGAAGCCGCGTGAATACTGTTGTCTCTATATTCAACCCATATACTTATTTTAATTTATTGCACTACCATATATCGATAGCCGTAGACCTTTGATCACTGAGTGAAAGGGCACTAGGAGCGGTCGTCAGAACTGGCTCGGGCCATACCACACCACGCAAAGAGATGCTTACAACACTCGGAGTGGCAACAAATGGCCCATATGAGCTGAACTACAGGCTTCCGACCACCTGGCTACTCCAGCCAAGGCCACCCACCAACTCCCCGGTGGCAAAACGATCTCCATCTCCATCGCCCGCTCCGCACAGAGGCTCAACATCTCTCTTTGTGTGGGGTATCGCACCAGCGAGCCTACAGAATGGAGGCCCGCGCTGTGGGGCACTGTGGGGATATGCACGGGTTTGTCATCAGCGATAAAGCTTCACTTAGAGATTGATACTCCGGGGTTTGTGAGACAGGGGAAGCTTGGTTGCAAGGGCGATGCGGTGGCGTCCTTGAGCCCTGATGAGCTGAACCCCTGTGCATCTTAATATTCACTTCGGTACCGTACAGTACACCGAGCACTGGGTTCTGGGAAAGGAGCAATCCGCCGTCCCTTGAACCACCGGCCAGGCCCACTCATGTTTTCGCGAAACGTAACCCAGACACCCGCCGCGGTTGTAGACGTATCCGGCAACGTCACCGGCAAACGCTCCAGAAAAAAAAAGGCTCCAAACAATGTCGGAGTCACCGTTGGGGATTGTCTGTCTTTTCCCTGCTATCCATCTCTTCAAGCTCCCGGATCTCCCCGTCCTCTTCTGGCTCATAGCTCGCATCCTATATCAATACCACACATTTCCGAAGCTGGCATCTCTCTCATTTACACACATTCCACCGCCTCCCACTGCCGCTTATCAGTAGAGCCGCCTCTCGCTTATACACCATAGCCCACACATAGCCAGTATCCGCTCTTTCACCACGTTCAACGACCACAGAGCAAAGCACAGATGACAACAAACCGCAGACCATCCATGGCAGAGAGAAGATCCTCGGTAACACAGCCAGACGGCGCCGCTATGGCCAGAAAGCCATCAGTGGTACCACATTTGGCCGGGCTCGAAGAACCCATCACAGAGGAAATACCAGACCAGTGTGACGTTGTCATTGCTGGAACAGGGCTCGCCGAGTCTATCCTTGCCGCAGCTTTGGCCTGGCAAGGAACTAACGTGCTGCACATCGACGCCAACACCTACTATGGAGACTCCACAGCCACCCTCACCATCGACCAACTCAAACACTGGGTCCAAGAGGTGAACAGTAAAAAGATTCAAGGCTACAAAGACGCTGTACTGTACATGCCTAGAGGCAATGAGATGTCTGCAAGAGACTTCGGTATCGATTTGACCCCAAACATCCTATTCTGCAAGTCTGATCTCCTATCACTTCTCATCAAGGCCCGTGTTTATAAGTACTTGGAGTTCCAGCCTTTAAGCTCCTTCCATGTCTTCGAGAATGACAACTTCGAGAAGATGTCAAGCACAAAGCAGGACATCTTCACCAACCAAACACTCTCTCTTGTTACAAAAAGATCGCTAATGAAGTTCATCAAGTTTGCCATCGACTGGGAGAATCAAAGGCCAGTGTGGGAACCATACGCTCAGAAGTCGATTGAAACCTTCCTTTCTGAGCACTTCAAGCTGGAGAAGCCACAAATCTATGAGCTCATCTTCTCGATTGGTTTGTGCAACAACAACGAAATGTCTACGCCCGAAGCCCTTTTGAGAATCAAGAGATATCTTGTCAGTTTTGATGTATATGGCAACTTCCCAGTGATGTACTCCAAGTACGGTGGTGCTGGTGAGATTTCACAAGGCTTTTGTCGTAGTGCTGCTGTTGCCGGCACAACGTATAAGCTCAACACCAGATTGGTTTCATTTGACCCAAAGACCAAGATTGCCAAATTCTCCGACAACTCATCGATCCGCGTTAATGAACAGGTCATTGTCTCGCCATCCCAAGCACCAGACAACTCACACTTCAAGCCTAAGCAACTCTACGAGATCCAAAGATTGACAGCTATCGTGAAGAAGGAGTGTACCCAATGGTTCGAGAATGGTGAACACGCAGCAGTTGTTGTGTTCCCTACAGGATCGCTTGAAAGTAATAACAAGCAAGCTGTCCAGGCCATCATCATGGGCGAGGGTACTGGCATTACCGCCAAGGGTACTTGCGTTTGGTACATGAGCACGATTGAGACTGGTGAACAAGGACGTAAGGACCTGGAGGCCGCTTTGAAGAACATGGAGACCTCCATCCTAAGAGAGTCTTCCGATTTACACACCCAGGACTTCTTTGACAACAGCAACGGGATGCTCAACTCCGTCAAATTGGGCCAATCCTTCAAAGACTTTGTTCCACAGGAGAAGATCCAGTACCTGTTGAAGTTCTATTATGTCCAAATGACTGCTATCCCACACGCTGGCGTTGTGGATCCAAGCAAGTACAGAAAGACTTCGGTTTACATGCAACAGGATGTTGATGCTCCAGACAAAGGTGTGATCTACAGCTCACTCCCATCCAGTGAGATCTCTTACGATGGTGTCATCACTGCTGCCAAGGTTATGTATGAGAAGATCGTTGGGTCTGACGATGACTTCTTCGACGTGGACTTTGAAGACGATGAGGAAGAGTCGCACATGGATGCTGCCAACATGAGCTCCTCGGCCATTGCTGACGATGACGATGACATCGAGCCAGTGAACTCAGGCGCAGCTCCAGTGGAGTTTGCCGAAGACATGGAGCTGTGATGTCAACTCATGTATATATACGATACACTCCCAATAATAGAGATTTAATGACGCTTAAATTACACTCAGAACCCTTATCAATGTGTTATGAGCCCTGGTGCCTCATCCCGATACGGCGGTGTACGGGTGTGTGACTATGAAAATTTTTCATCGGTAAGTGCCACATTTTCGCGGGCGCGTCAACGTTGGAACGGCGAGCGGCATCTGGATTTTTTTTCAAGTGGTGGCAGGCTTCCGTGCTCTCTCTCTCTGACACTCCCCTTCTCTTTTCTCCTTTCTTCATAGTACTGAGCAGGTTTTATCCTTGACGAAGAAGTCTTTCATACTAGTACAAATACCAAAAGAAAAAATGTCTGACGTTGAACAGGTTGAACAGGTTGTTGTTGAGGAGTCCGGCTCCATCACCATTGAGGATGCTTTGAAGGCTGTCCTCAGAACCTCTTTGGTCCACGATGGTTTGGCCAGAGGTTTGAGAGAGGCTTCCAAGGCTCTCTCCAGAGGTGAGGCCCAGATGTGTGTCTTGTGTGACGCTGTCACCGAGGCTTCTATCATCACTTTGATTGAGGCTTTGTGTAACGAGCCAGAGAACAAGATCCCATTGATCAAGGTCTCCGACGCCAAGTTGTTGGGTGAGTGGGCTGGTCTTGGTAAGATCGACCGTGAGGGTAACGCCAGAAAGGTTGTTGGTGCTTCCGTCGTTGTCGTCAAGAACTGGGGTGCTGACTCTGAGGAGAGAAACATCCTCCTCGAGCACTTCGCCAACAACTAAGTTGTTCTCTATTCTCAACCGGATGAAGACACGCTTTGCTTGTGACAAAAAAACAAAAACATTTGTTGCTACTGCTTTAATAAAAAGTTATTGGTAATGTTTGTACAAATCAACTGGGATTTCACCCTTTGTAGCTACTAGTGACGTTTATAGGAAGACCGGTATATCGATAACTGAATGCTGATGGTTATCATCATCTTCGTGTTGATCTTCAGTGTGAACAGGGAGTTGGGGGCCTGTTCGTGTCGGTATTTGAACTGAGCTTGCTGCTACATCTGCCACAAGAGACACAGGAGGTTGTTCGGGCTCACTAGCTGGATCGTCCTGACGACTGGAGGCATATGAGAAGTACTGTGTGATCCCACCACGAGAGATGTCGGCATTGTCAGATATAATGGTGGCAATCTGCTCGTCCCTGTCTGAGAGTTGTAGCAACTTGAAGTCGAATACTGTACCTGAGTAACTCTTAGGTAAATCGTTCCCATGCAGGCAAAGCAAGTTCATGCTGAGGATGTTGTGATCCCTCTTGAACTTACACTTGTTCGACAGTTTGAGTGCCCTTAGTGCCATGTTGAACATTGAAAACTTAAAGCAACTGACGTCCACTTTCCCTCGTGTGGCCACATGTAGGTTTTCCAGGATGGACCTGTCATTGGGGAGATAAAGGGAGGAGTTGCCCATCTCACCTCGTGATATAATTGCCACTCTCTTGTTCCTCTTATTCGCCGTAGATGCGTACAAATAAATTTCCTCGCTGTTGATGTCCTTGAGGTCCTTGAGCGCATCGTATAACACATCAGCCTTGATCATCCCTTCCATCACAAGATCATCCTGATTCAAGTCAAAGCCCATGCTGTTGGCCTCGAAGTCCAAATTGACATAAGTGGAGAACTCGCATCTCTCCGTGATCTTGGAGTCCTCGTATATGAGCACAAATGGATGGCCGTGACCTTTGTAGATCATCGTACATTGTGTTGATGAAGTTTGGTTCTTGTTTGCCAGGCTGAGACTCTCCACTATGGGTGTGATGTCCACTGTAAACTTTGGATCACCCTCGTCGCTGTCTTCATCATCATTGTCTGTATCTGTTGGGTCCTCCTCTTCATTGTTGCCATTCTCCGTGGTGCGTCGTGTGTCTTTATTCAACAGCTTAGTGGTGATAGATTCAAACGTGTAGTCTGTAAAAAGACCCTTCTCCAACGTCAGCTCCACCCGACAAATGTGGGAGTTCTCTGTGATGAAGTTAAGGCCGTCCTCCCTGACACTGACAACGACGCGGGAGTTCACCGTGGCAATTGCGCCCAAGATGCTGGCAATGTGCGATACGGAATTAGTCGTGGCGCTGAACACGCATTCTGACTGGTCATTCATGTGCTTGGATTGCCTCGTTTGATCTGTAGAAGCAAGCCTTTGTTTCTTTCTTCTCTGTCTATGATGTATGTGAGTTTTTGATGATGGCGAATCTGTCATTCTTCAACGGTTCAGCAACTTAAGCGGGGGGGATCCTCATATCTTTAATCCTCATGCCAGTATTAGCTCGTTATGAAGAAGCCGGAACCCTCTATAGCTTGACAAATTCGACTACAACCTCCATGATACAAGCATTGAACCGCAGAAAAAGACAAGCCACGGTTGTGGGTGCCGTTGGGCTTTTAGCTGTGTGCGCTTACGGTCTGTACAAGTACATCTCGAGCACCAGCAACGACACAGAGGTACCTGCAGCAAAGGTCACGAAAAAGTACACGAAGCGACGCGTTTCCATAATTCTCACAGATTCTGTCATCTCATCTAAGCTTCCTATCAACGAGGTACTACGAAAGACCTCAGACGTTGTCGTCGTGGTGCCTCCTGGGCTCACGGTGGAGGACATCAGAGCCACCGAAGAGCTGGACGCATCCATCGAGCACAAGGTCATCGAGTGTGAAACTTTTGACGGTGTGTGGTCTGTGGTGAAGCACCTAGGGAGTGAGTTGATATTTGTTGTCACTGATGATCTACAAGAAGACGTTCCACAAGGTCTGGAACGCTACGTCGGGGATATAGTGGAGCTGGATCAGAATCTTGCCGTCATCAATGAGTCTATACTGTCGTCGATAATGGGATGATGATCACCTTTTGCCAGTGATGTCTCTGTTTTTACCGAATATAACACCTTCAGAGCTCTGGGAAGCACCCTTCATGTAGCCGTACTCGAGGGAACTCCACTGGGCACTGCCCCCAGCGAACTGCTTCGGTTTCTTAGGCACCTGTGGTGGCTGCTTCTTACTGAGCTTTGGCCCAATCACCGGTATACTGGCGTTCTTCTCGTGCACATACCTCGATAGCGACACGATGGTTTGCAGTACGCTTGTGACGTCCTGCTCCTCGTACAGGTCAATGGTCTGGAACGTCTCATCCTCTGGGATCCCGTACGCCTTGACAAAGCTCAGGAAGTTGGCAATGTTCTCCATCTGGACAAAGGGGAATTTGCTCTCCTTGTACTTGATGTTGGCACCAAGTGCATTGGCGAGCTTAGCCAGCACAACTCCACTCTTCAACGTCTCGATGAGTTCTTGAGCTTGAGGCTCTGGTTCTACAATGACCTGGAAAATCCAGCTTTTGGCCTGTTCTGCGAGCTCCCTGTTGTACTTGCTCCTCCTGAGTTCTCGGAGGTCGGCGTCGAGCGACGACACATCTGCCTTTTTCTGGTATGGGTCCTCCATTGGTGATTCGTTCCTGGGTGTTTTATACAATTACTGAATGTTAATTGTATGGGTTCCCCATGTAGGCGCAGCTACGGCACGGCACATTTCACAAGGCCCACAGAATCGCAAAGTCTCTGGCCTGGTCTGGAAATCGGCGCTTATGTAAGCGGGTCTCACCCCGCCGGTCCGAATCCGGCACAAGTGTAAACAAACAGAGGATACAGGCACACAGACAGGCACACTGACACACCAGAGCTTCAGGGCCCAGAACAATCGAGTGGTGCCGGGAACTCAGGAACTACAGGGGTGAATAGGGAAGTAGCAATCAAAGATTCGTCTCTATCCACTTCACACACGACCATCTACAACGCCAACTCTACATCTGCTTCACATTTTACAGAGGACATATATCCAGCACTTCATCACATCACTTCTTTTGCGCATCAGCCTGGGCTTCAACCACCACGATGGAGTTCCTCAAGTCTATATGGCCAAACTCATCCACGAACGTCATCACCATCCCGTAGCATGTCGAAGGGGAGCTCGAAGACGACCTGGACCTGAAAGTGAAGGCTTTAACTTATCTGTTCAAACGGCTCGAGATTGATCAGCTGCCTACTTTCCTGAACGACGGCAATGGCATGTACAAGTTTGGGTCTCTGGAGTCACATGGAAATGAAAAACTGGACGCCATTTACAACAGATTGGAGTTCGAAAGGGTCCTCGTGTCAGATGAGCACCGTATCTTGATAGACTGGTTCAAAAACAGATTCAGATCCATATGTATCCTTTCAGGCCAGCCAGAGTCACCGTATGAAAGCTCGCTATCTAAAGGTGGATTCAGATTCACCGTGCTGAACAGTACAGCTGGAGACGATGAATACATTGAAACTTTGGTGAACTCGGACATCTACATCGAACATCCTCTGGATACCAACACCAAGAAACAGGTTGTAACAGATCTCATCAAGACACAGCGCCAGTTAAGACCAAGCTCGAAGAAGCATTTCAACAGAAACGACAGATCATCCATCATCCTCAAGTACACACAGAGGCTGAGTGAGCTTGTGCAGATCGAAAGAATCTACAGGGCTTCACTCATGAACAAACTCGATCCTCCGAAGACGCCCAAACTGGGTCACATCATGGAGACTCACGAGGACTCAAGTGACTCCAAAACACCAGAGAGTGAGGATAGTGGCGTTCGCTTGTTCCCTTCAAACGCTATGAACTCAAGAACTTCGAGATCCCGCTCCCCAGTCAGAAGATACTCCAACACTGAGCCGCATTCGCCGGTGAAACTCGGTTCGATGCCGCTACTCACACCGTCATCACAAACACCGTCGTTGCACGTCTCATCTCCTCCTTCCTCACCGGTATCAAGGTCGTCACTGTCTTCCTCAAGGCCCTTGAGATCCAGATCAGCATCCCCTGTCAAGTCTCTGAAGAAGAAACAATCGATGACTCTGCTTAAGATGGACAAGTCACTTAGTGACTGCAATACAGCAGTTTCTGATGATGACGATTCTTTGGCCAAGGAGGACATTATGCAACTACATCAGCAGGCGGAACAAGCCGTGATGTTCAGAGTCGAGCGTGAGAGAAGGGTCCTGAGACTCAAGTAATAATAGCTAAGGGCCCTACACATTCCAAGCATTAACACATTCAAGAATATTCAGAACAAAACACACCATATTATGCATCTATACTATCAATCTACGTAGCGTACTTTCAAATGCAATAAAACGTGTATAGCCTGTTAAAAGCAAGAGGGATAAGAAAATTCGTATATGTACAAAGAGAAGGGAAGAGTGAAAATGGGGACATGACGTGGATCAAACTTTATGTCTGGCAGCTGGATCCACGTGCAATGGAGACCACACACCTCTAACAGAATCGTTGATACTCTCCACTTTCGAGTTTCTCTTTCTGATCTGTTCACCGGAGGACTCTTTCAAGAGCTGCATCTTGTTCTGGACGTTGTCGATGTTGAGGTTACGCACACAGATTGCCTTTTCTCTGCCGTTAGCGTACTCACCCTTGATAACAGGGTGACCTGCCTTCTGCACCAATCTGAACTCGATCTTTGGGTGCTGCTTTGCATAACTGTCCAATCTGAGCTTGAGGAAGTCTCTCAGTCCTTGCGAAGAGCCACCAGCCTTGTCGAACTGGAGAGTGATACGCTTGCACGCGAGCACAAAGGCACCGACACCATTCTGTAGCACTGGAAGGCGAGGCACTGGTTTGATAGGCATTTCTCTGAAAGTTTGAATGGGTATTTGACGTTGGCAGAGAGTAGAAGAGATGAGTACCATAGTTCGAGTCGGTTTTGTCCATGGCTTTTTTTCCACGCTCAGCACTATGGATTAGGTAATATGTGCGTGTACAGCAGTTATAGGCAGTTAAGGATATGACAAGACGATGCGCTGATCATCACTTGGTCGATTCTGGAACGGTAAAGCTGAGCCTATCGGACTATTCATCTTTATTTGTCCCTTGGGATCATTTTCAGTAGCAGGTTATGTTTGAGCCTGCTAAATATGAGCTGGGCCTCTCCTCAAAAGTAACCCGTACCACATCCAGACATTGCTTTAAAACATCAGGACATCACATTATACTCAATAGTTAACGATTTCACCAGAAGAGGCGTCTGTAAGCTAGAAAATGACTCCTTGTGGTACCATTCAATTTGCAGTTTATATATATCTGTGTGTGCCTTCATACTGGGGCGTGAGGTGAACTTTTGTGGTGTAACATACTGCTGTCTCAAATCTACCCAAACTTGTATCAGAAATCTGATTTCATAGTCGTGGTACTAACGTAAGTTTTCTACTAATCTCCACAGATCAAATATCATTGTACGAGTATATCTTTGCCTGAGATCTTATCAAGCAAATTGAAATAGCTGCGGCTTTTCATAAATATATATACCCACTGCTTTATATGGGGTCTGTAACTCTCTTCATTTTGTGTCAAATAGTCCTACTTGATCAGACACAAATTGACTGAAGGCACGGTGAGCTACGATGTGCACATCTTACAACAGAGTAAGGCTGTAACATTATCCTTTATATTTGAATTATACACATACGATGCTCACCAGTCATCATCCTCCTCTTCATCGCTGTCAGCACCGTTCATCTTACCAGCCCTAGCTTTTAAAGCCTGAGCCAATCCACCTGCCATGTTGGATTCCTCTTGCTTCTTGGCCAACAAAGCAGCTGCCAATCCACCACCGAGTCCGTTCTGTTGTCCTCCGTTTGTAACTGGAGTAGTAGCAGAAGCAGCAGCAGGAGCAGGTGGTGGTGGTGGAGCAGATCTGGACTGAGTCACTGGAGGATCACACTTCACAACATAGGCACCTGGGACCCAACCTTCTTTGGATCCATCAAGAGTCTTGGCTAGCCACCAGCCGTTGCCCTCTTGCTTAATGATGTACACCACTGTGTCTTTCATGATTGGTAACTCTGAGGCAGCTCCTGTTCCAACAAAGTCATAAGCGGCCTTGAAAGTTGGGAACTCTGGAGTGGCAGCAGGTGGAGGAGGTGGAGGTGGAGGCTGTGTGTGCTGAGCAACAGGTTGTTGTTGTGTGACCGGTTGCTGTCTCTGCTATGGAGCAGCTGGAGGGACCTTACGCTGCTGTGGTTGTGGCTTCGGCTGTTGTTGAGGATGGTAGGCAGCAGAAGCAGCGGCAGCAGCTGGGTTGACCTGTTGTCTCTGTGTTGGAGCAGGTGGAGGCACCTTTCTCACGGTACGCTGAGCAGATGGGGCAGAGGCAGCGGCAGGAATGGAATTTTGAGCCTGAGCTGGTCTATATGCGTTTCTTGGGGTAAAGTCTAGGGCACCAGATGACTTCTTCTTTGGCTTTGGCTTAGACTGCGAGGCTGCTGGACGACCACGACGCACTGTGATGGTTCCTGATTTGTACAAATCTGAGTTGAGTGGTGCGGTTTCGCTGATAGCAGACTTGACGGTGTGGTACTTACCAGGCTTCTTCTGGTATTTGATTGTGGTGTCGATTTGAACCTGTACAGAGCTGTTCCACTGCTTGATCTGGGTGACAAACTCTGTCTTACACCAGAGATTGATAAATGCATCCACCGACTGAGAGTTCTGCGACACGGCCACCCAGTCATCCTGCAAGTTTGTGAGACCAAGGTACTTGATGTTGGCGATGGAGACAGATTGTTCCACCGTGTATACGGCCTTCTTATCAATCACTTGGTGGGCAACAACGTAGACGGCAGTTGACGTAACGAACACTGTTCTTGGAAGTCTCTGAGAAGATCTACCGAACTTGGAGTGCAGAACCTCACACTCTGCGGACAGAACAACCTGTTCTTTGATACCGGCCTGATTTTTAATGAAGGAGCCTCTAGAATTACGCTCGTTGGCGTTGAGGTAGTCACCCATGTACTGTCTGAAACCTAGCAAGGACATTGAGCGACGCTCCTTTCTCGAGCCTAACAGCCTGGTACCTTGGTCACGGAGCTGCTCGTACTTGTTTCCACCAATACGTTCTCTCCAAAATCTCTGGATCAGAATGGCAGAGTCGATACGCTTCTTCATGAATCTTCTGATGGCTCTTTGAATTTTAGCAGCCATATTGTGCCAGTAACGATCTCTGAGAGATTCCAATCCAAATAGGGTCTCCGGAGTCTTGATAAACACCTTGGTAGTACCCATTTGGTACTCTGACGTCGGAATGGCAGAGTCCTTGAGGATGTGTTGAACAGCCTGCTTGATGTCGCCTGTCCAAGTGTAATCACCAGCGTAGGAACACTGTGGCGACAACAGATAGAATCTCTCGACGAATTTCTCAAAAGTCTGTCTGTAGGCGAAACCTGCTCTTCTGATTCTGACGTTCTCTTTCAAACCCAGATACTTGATCTGGTGCATCACCTGTTTATCGTCAAATTGCGAGGGAGATCTGTTCTGGTTAGGCTTGATAGTTCTGATGTACGAAGGCTGCGATAAGGACAAGGTCTCCACCAGTTCATTGGCAGACTTGATGATCTTATCACCTGCCGTTGGAGGTCTCTTTCTTGAGCCGTGATCAACAGGTTTTGGGAACAATGTGTGGATGAACTGGTTCTGTGAAGATGAGAGCATCTCCAACAGATCCTTCTGCAGCTGGTCCTTGTTCTTGTCGGTCATACGCTGGATATCATAGGAGACATCACCTGCGTAGTGCTTCACCAAAAACTTGGACTGTCTTAGCTCGAAGTGCTGATTGGAAGTCATCAAGTTCAATCTCTGCGCAAATGACGAGTCGGACTCATCACTCTTAGCATGCGCAGTGGCACAGGCATCGTTCAAAGCAGCAAAGATACCTGGAGGTCTCTTGGCCTCAATCAAGTCAACAACCACCTTGTTGTTGAAGAACTGAATTGGAGTCCATTGGATCTGTTCTCTAACGTACTCGTCTTGCTCAGACTTCAAAGTCAGCTGGATAAAGATCTGCTGGAGTTTCTCGTTGACGTAGTTGATACACAGCTGCTCGAAGGAGTTGTGCTCGAAGATCTCAAACCCGTAGATATCCAAGATACCGATAGACTTGGACTTCTGGGCCTTGTTCAGGACAGCGTTGAGGATGGCGATGATGTAATCAAACAACTCTGAGTATAGGGCAGCAGCAAGGGCGTTCTTGACAGCAGTAGCCTGTGTAGGGTTGAGAGGGATATCATACGTCTCACCCATTGTGGACATGACTCTGGTAGTGAGAGCCTTGATGAGCAGTTGTTCATCTACAGCGAGCAAGTAGGCAACGAACTTGGTCACGGAGGAGTCCCTCACCTTGGAGCCTCCATTCTGTTGCTCATCCTCTTGGAAAGTGACATTACCGAGCCACAGGATCGCAGCGAGGATCTTGAAGATCTCGTCCTGCTGGTTCTTGTCAATACCAATGGTCTGCATGGCCTGCAAAGTCTCCTGGAAGTCCTTCACATCGTCGATGGAGTCCACAGAGGTAGTACCGTTGGTGTACAAGTACTGTTCTGGGCCTTGGAGCCCGTAGCTCTGTCTGTAGTTCTCAGGGGCGCCTTTGGTCAACTGGTAGAAGATGTGGAAGTTACGCTCCTGTGCGGTCTGCCCAACAACTCTCTGTTTCTCCAGCAGGTAGTTTGTGATCTTACCACTCACTGGCTCGAACTGCTCGTTGAAGTTGATCTCCAAGTACTTACCGTGTCTGGAAGAGTTATCGTTTCTCAAGGTCTTGGCACAACCGAAGGACTCCAAGAGCGGGTTAGTGGCCAGGACAATGTCCTTGATCTCTCTGATGGACTCATTGGAGGTTCCCTCGGCGGTGGCAGCGGCGATGTACTGCATGATACGCTTAGCGGCCTCAGTCTTACCGGCACCGGACTCACCGGAGATGATGACACACTGGGACTCGTTGTAGGCCTTCATGTTGTACACCATAGACTCTGCTACGGCGAACACATGCGGAGGCACCTCAAGCCTGTTCTTGCCCTCGTAGGACTTGAGCACCTCGTCCGTGTAGATTCCGAGGTCTCTGAACGGGTTGACGGAGATGAGCACATGGCCGATATAGGTGTAGATGGATCCGTTCTCGAATCTTTTCTTCAGGTTGTCGTTGATGGCCTCGTCGGTGATCTTGGTAAGCAACGTCAGGTCCGAAACACCAACTTCTCTCTTCTTCCCGGAGTCGAAAGTGGCCTTTTGGATACCGTTACGTTTCGGTGGCTGCTGCTTGGTGCCCTTAGCTCTCCTGGTTGTGATTCCCATTGTTGCAGCGGCGAGAGGCAGTCACTCAGTTCTTATGCGGGGTAAGTCGGTCAACTGCAAAGCTCCAACACCTGCTTCACTGCTTGTTCTGATGGATTGGGCTTTGATACCCGGAGGCTGTGTGTGCTTACGTTTATGAGCTCGGGCATTTCGGCGCCCTGCCGATCGGCGCGATACGGGGAGGTTACCCGGCCTTTGTGGATGTGTATTATGTAATTTGTTATGTAATCAGGCATAGGCCATAGATAAAAGGACATCTTTTATACACACTCTCTGTGCCTGTGCTGGCAGCTGGAGGAGGTGTTAAGCATCTGCTGTGTATCATCCGTTGTGCATGGGTACTATGAATGTGGGGTGGATTGTGTATCGATGGTTAAGACAGGACTAACTTCACAGATGTATACGAGGGTGCAACCACCCACTTAGTGCTATGGCTTGCAACGTTCCATTGTTGGGGGAGCCCGGTGATAATCTGTGTGATAGTCGAGAGGAAGTGAACGTAGAAAGTCCTGGTACACACAGACCAAGGCCAGGTAAACAATGTTGACAGAGGAAGTACAGGAATTACACCGAGGTAGGCTGGACAAAGTGGCTGTCAAATACCTCTCAGTGCCAGCCTTAGTAGTGGATGGCTTTCGAGGTGGATTGGGTTTGTTAAGTGGATTCTGGGAGGTGACTTGGCCTGTTACTCTACAGGGAACGGACAATATGTCCCAGAATCGACGTCCACTTGACCGGTACCTGTGTATCCCTCTACTTCAAACAAACTGAAGGATTTCGCTGATCTACCAATCCCAGTTTTAGTTGGTTATGTAACGGAAGAGAAGAGAACGGACATAGTTACCCTTAGGGCCCCTGCTTCCACATCTGTGAACCTTCTAGGAGCACGACTAGAAGAGGGGTGCGGAACCCTGTGCTAAATCCCACTCAAAGACCAACAACAGTCATCAGTGAACAGAGTATCTGTGTATACAGCGAGCACCTCAATGAACTGCCTTCTACTATTATTACCCCGGACATTGGTGACTCCAATGCACCCTAAAAGTGCGGGGTGAGAGTCCGAGCGAGAATTGCCACGAGGAGTAACTAGGAAGAAGTCCAAGAATCATACTCAAACACCTGACTTTTGGTAGACGTGAGCAAGTGAGCCAAAGAGATCTGCGGGTGTTCAATGTGCGCCAAGGTTCTGATTGGTATCTGAGATTGTGTGGAGTATATGAAGGAGCCGAGTCGGCTTCCAGATCTCCTGAATTCATGGACAGATGAGCAAGCTCTAAGCTAACGCATTCGGCTCGCAAAGATGAAGCCACCAAACTTGTTCTTACTGACATTGCTGCTGGTCCCTTTATCATTGGCAGTCACCATTGCCTTTGATGAGTCTGACTCCACTTTCCTGCTTGAAGACACCGCTTTAGTTCTTGACCCAGAGACTGAATGGCCCGGTGTGATCAGAGCTGCTGGGGACTTGCTCAACGACTTCCACACGGTTACGAACTCCACATCAAACTTCCAATTGCAGAATGCCTCACAATTGGACGAAATTGGATCGACAACCACCTTGATCATCGGAACTGTGGGCAAGTCTTCCCTTATCAACCAGTTGGTGGAGGACGGATACCTCAACATCTCGCAGATTGAAGGAACATGGGAGTCATACACGATCCAGTACATCGAGGACTCTCCTTTGGACACCGATCATCTGATAGTTATTGCAGGATCGGACAAGAGAGGCACAATCTATGGGATCTACTCCATTTCTGAGCAGATTGGCGTTTCTCCCTGGCACTGGTGGGCAGATGTCCCTGCTCCAAACCACGAGGAGTTGTACATGGACTTTGATGATCCTGTTCTCTACTCTCACACCCCCAGTGTCAAGTACCGTGGTATCTTCCTCAACGATGAAGAGCCAGCGCTCACCGGGTGGGTGAATGACAACTTCGAAATGGGCAACTACACACACTTCACCTCTGACTTCTACTGCAAGGTGTTCGAGCTGCTTCTCAGGCTCAAGGCCAACTTGCTGTGGCCCACGATGTGGAGAGCCATGTTCTGGCTAGACGACCCGCTGAACGCAGAGCTCGCTGACATGTATGGAATTGTGATGTCCACTTCTCACACAGAGCCTTTACAGAGAGCCTCCAACGAGTGGCTTGTGGAGGGTGATGGGGACTGGGACTACACCACGAATAACGAGTCCATCATCCAGTTCTGGAAGGAGGGTATTCATCGATCCAGGGAGTACGAGGGTGTTTGGGTCGAAGGAATGCGTGGATTTGGCGACCGTGCCATGTCTGGGGACGTTGAGTCTTCGCTGTTGGAGGAGATCATCCAGACACAGAAGCAGCTTCTAGAGGATGAGTTCGGGAACATCACTGGCATTCCACAAGTCTGGTGTCTCTACAAGGAAGTGCAGGCGTACTATGAGGCTGGGATGTCGGTTCCCGATGACATCACACTGTTATGGGTGGATGACAATTGGGGAAACATCCGTAGATTGCCTCAGGGCAATGAGACTGAGAGAGTGGGTGGAGCTGGTGTTTACTACCACTTTGATTACGTTGGTGACCCTCGCAATTACAAGTGGATCAACACTGTTTCATTGGAGAAGACGTGGGAGCAGATGCACATGGCTTACGAGAGAGACGCCAAAGAGCTGTGGATTGTCAATGTCGGAGACTTGAAACCGCTGGAGATCCCCATCTCATACTTCATAGACCTTGCCTATGACTTTGAAAAGTGGGGTAAACCGGGGACAGTTCCACAGTGGACTGAAATGTGGGCTCAGAGGCAATTTGGTGGGTTTAACAGCTCTGAAATTGGCCAGATCATCGATACCTACGGCTTCCTCGCTGCCCGTCGCAAGTTTGAGTACGTTTCCGCTGACACATATTCTGTTGTTAACTATCAGGAGGCAGAGACAGTTCTCAAGCAGTGGGGAGACTTGAAAGAGAGGGCACAGAGAGTGTACGACTCCCTGCCTTTAAAATACCAGCCAGCATTCTTCGAGATGGTGCTCCACCCAGCAACAGCCGGACACATTCTCCACGAGATGTACATCTCCGCAGCGCAAAACCATCTCTATGCTCTCCAAGTCAGAGATATGACTAATTCAGCTGCTCTGAGAGTCCAGCAGAAATTCCAGGAGGATTGGGAGCTTCAGCAGCAGTGGGACGCGTTGCTCGATGGAAAGTGGGAGCACATGATGGACTAGACACACCTCGGGTACTCCTACTGGCAAAATCCAATCAGAAACATCATGCCACCTGTTGCATTGATCAATTTAGAGGACCAATCGAGAGCTGGGTCCGCGTGTGTCAGTGTTGACGGCTCACTTGGTTCAGCCCCTGGCGACTCACAATTCAACATGCTGGGATACGACAACAACTCTGTGCTGATGCCTCTGATGAGCCCGTATGATACATCTCAAATGAACAGGATTGAAGTCTTCTCCAGAGGTGATGAGAGTTTCGAGTTCGAGTTCACACCGTGGGAGGATTACGTCACTGTGTCGCCATCCAGCGGAACGTTCAACAGCTCTAACAAGTCCATGGAGAACTTGTTCTTTGCCTCTGTCGAAGTTGACTGGTCCCGTGCTCCTCTGGGTTGGTCTCTCTAGCAGATCAACTTCACCACCAACGTGTCAGCTGTGTGGTTCCCGCTTGCCACTGTTTTGCAACTGCCCCTCAACAACACACAGATCCCTTTGAACTCTTCCTTCTCAGGGTTTGTGGAATCACAGCAGTACATCTCCATAGAAGCCCACCACTTCACCAGGAACACCTCCACCAACGGCACTGAGTACGTTGTCATTGAGAACTACGGAAGAACCTCGGCAGGCGTGACGTTGTTCCCAGTGACTTGCGACTCCCAGCTGCCCTACCTCAACAGTTCTTACCTGGAGTACTCGCTCTACACCTTCTCTGCTAATAACGCCACAAACATAACACTGACTCTATCTCCATCGCAGAATACCAATCCTCACAGACCTCTCAAGTATGCCATTCAGATGGACGACGAAGAGCCCCAAATAGTACAGATCTACAAGGACCCTACAGACCCGACAGCGTACCCTGATGGTTGGGAGCAGGCGGTGGAGCAGTCCGCTTGGATGAGGAACTCCACGCACGATTTGGGCCACACGGGTGAGCATACTCTTAAGCTATGGGCTTTGGAACCTGGTGTTGTGTTCCAGAAGATTGTTGTTGATCTTGGTGGTGCTAGAGAGAGTTTCTTGGACCCACCTGAGTCGCACTACGTGTCTCAGTGATGCCTGGTTTTGTATACTTAGCTGATACACAGAGCTCCATCACCGGGGTATGGCAAGATACCATACAGAGTTACAAGAGTAACAGGAGTTCTAGGAGAACGTCTTGTTCTCTGTTATCCGTGCAACTTCACTGATAGATAGTACTGATATACTAGCGGAGGTGCTTAAACTGAGAGCCCAGGTCACAGACCCCACAAACCGTGTGTGGAGTAGAGGAGCAGCTGTGCGGACAATGTCATCCAATGCAGGAGTACAGGAGGAGGAAGAGGTGGTGCAATCCCACCCAAGCAGATACATGAGACCCGACCCCATCCTGAGGTAAATACTGCTTCTCATGACGCCCTGTGGAAGGGAAGTCAAGCCGATGGCTCCATGAATCCAGGTCTGAGTTTGCTCCAGCTCACGACCGAAAGCATCAGCAATCTCTCTGGAGGCAAGCTCAACAGCAGTGTGGTTCACATCGTACCCAGGTCCGCTGGCCAGTAGAATCGCATGACATGAAGTGTAGTATTTTGAGGTTTCGTCAGTTTCTGTGAGGTTACCGTACTAGAAGGAGGCGGGGTCGATGGAGGTGAGGGCGAGGGATGCCAGGGCGATTGATGCCAGGAAAAGTACCGTGAGGAGCTTAAGAAATGGAAACATAGGGCATTGTAGCTCCAGTTGAGCCCTGTGGACTCCGAAGTGGAGTATAAAGTACGCTGATATAGGCCTGGACGCAAATCCTAACCAACACACTCGACCGCGTTTCTGAGTTCATTTAGCCGGTCAGGTGAGTGCATTTGGGTGGGCGAAGATCGCAGATAATCTTAATCATATACACCGAAGCTTTATTGAATAGACCTTAGTGTTACATCTTAAGTGTTTAGCCTTCAAAGTTTTGAGTCGTCGAGAATTGTGGGCTTGGTTGGCTGGCTACATACACTACAGTACTCCAGAATTCACTTATCAGCTCATGTTCTCATGATATCGCTTACATAGCTCATCTGGTACGGATGATACCAGCAGCCATCAAGATCTGCACCTTCTTTGCCACCTCTGGGTTCTTCATGTGCTCCTGCAAGGCCTGTGGGTTGTCTCTGGCCTGTGTCAAGATCGAGTTCATGATTGGGTCCTGCATAATAGCAGCAACTTCTGGGTCTCTTGAGGCTCTCTCCAACGTCTGCTCTGGTGTCTCGTTAGGGTCGGCCTGGAATCTCTGTGAGTAGGCCTTGTAGTGCAACTGCTCAATCTCACGTGTGTTGGCTCCATCCTTATCGTGCTCCTTAGCGGCGTCCAATGTCTTGATAGCACTGGCAAAGTCCTTGACGGCAATCTCAGCAGTGGCCTTACGGATGTAGGCTCTGATGAATGATGGGTCCTTCTTGATAGCAATCTCACAGTCCTTAATGGCGTCTGGGAAGGACATCAACTTGGCCAAAGCTGCAGCTCTGTTGGAATACCCACGAGCATCGTCTGGGGAACGCTTGATCATCTCGGAGTAGGCTTTCACAGCGTTAGGCCAGTCACCCTTGGTAAAGTAATCCTTACCTTCCAGACGAGCCTCCTCAGCCTTCGCTGGGTCGATATAACTCTTAGCCTCCTGCTCTTTCAGCAACTTCTGCGTATTTCTCAGCTTGGTCAACACATCTGGGGATCTGTGCTCTGTCAGTGACTTCTCGAAGAACTTGATAGCGTCAGTGTACTGTTCCATCTTCAAATGGGCATTACCGATACGTGCCAGCGACTTGGCAATGACCTTGTAATCGGCACGGGTCTCACGGCCCTTCTCAATGGCCTCTTCACAGGTGGCGATGGTGGTGGTATAATCACCCTTCTCGAACTCGGCAGCGGCTCTGTTGTTGAGGTATGTCACGTCTGGGTAGAGTTTGTAGGCCTCGTTGTACTTGGCAATGGCCTCGTCGAACTTTCTCTGCTTGTACAGGGTGTTACCTTCGGCCTTGGCCTCATCGGCGGCCTTCTTGTCGTCTGAAACTTCTGGCACAGCATCCTCCATTGGGACATCCTCCTTGGTCTCCTTCTTCTCCTCCTCCTTCTTCTCCTCTGGCTTGGAGGTCTCTGGAACAACGCCGGAAGAGGCTGGTGGTGGGGTGTCATCGTTCAAGTCAATTCCCAACAGCGCACCCATGATCTGGAGCAAACGAGGGTCAGACATCATCACTCCAGCAGCCTGCTGTGGGTTAGCGGCGATCTGCATCACCTTCGTCACCACCACTGGGTCCTTCATCAGCTCTGCTGTCTTTGGGTTCTTCTTCAAGTTCTCCACCAGGTTTGGATCGCTGAAGATACGGCCGAGACCCATGTCTGGCATTCCACCGGCTGCAGACTGAGCTCTGGCCTCTTTCAGCGACTTGACGGACTCCAACCCTTCCTGGGCCATCTTGTTCGAAGGGTCCAGCTGCAATGTCTGCGAGTACGACTCCTCAGCGGCGTCGAGGTTGTTGAGACCGAACTGCGCAGCGGCGACTCTCGAGTGTCCCTTGGCCCACGTTGGGTTGATCTCCACTGTCTTCAACCCGTCTTCCAGGGCCTTGTCGAACTGCTTGAGCGAGGCATAAGCGGCAGAACGGTTGGAGTACAGCACATGGTTGGGCTGTGGAGAGGCAGCGATGGCCTTGGAGAAGGCGTCGATGGCGCCCTCGTAGTCTTTAGCGGCGAAGGCGGCGTTTCCCTGAGCTTTGAACTCGTCAGCGGACATTTGCAACGTAATTGGCGGTGTGTTTCTGTGTGGAGTGTCGTTAATTGAAGAGCTCAACTCTCCTCAGCTCTTTGGGCGGATCTCCCCGTGCTTTTATACGGTCTCGTCGAAAGTTGGAAGGTTCTGGAAAATTGCGGGCAGATCTGGAAACCCGGACACCTTCGGGGTTTGATGGAAAATTTATGAGTGTATTTAGGACACTTAAACTATGAATCGTTGTAGATGGTGGGGTATCTTTGGAGTGATACGATCATCAATTGAGTCTCCACGATGGACTTCCACACAGCGACAGCGCAGTTCCAGCACTGGCTGCTCCAATCGGGCTACACAGTGTCTTCGAAAGTGCAAGTAGCAGACCTCAGGCACCAGCAGCAGGGCAGAGGACTGATGGCCCTCGAGGACATCGCAGAGGATGAAGTTTTGTTCCAGATACCGAGAAATGCCATGCTGAATATCCAGACGGGAACACTGGCGCAGCTGCACCCTGAGAACGCCGAGAAGCTCCAGACTAAGTACGACCACTGGGATGGCCTGATCCTCACAATCCTGTTCGAGCTCTCGCTCGGTACTGAGAGCAGGTGGGCCCCATACTTCCGCATCCTGCCCAACGAGTTCCACAGTTTGATGTTCTGGACCGACGAGGAAGTTGAGCTGCTGAAACCTTCGCTCGTTGTGGACAGAATCGGCAGATCAAAGGCTGAGGAGAAGTACCATGCATTGTTCCCCTCTGCGCTCATCGATCTGGGAATCCCACATTTACAAGTTTCACTGGAGAGATTCCACCAGGTGGCCTCTACAATCATGTCGTACTCCTTCGACGTTGAGAGACCCGACTTCGACGAGGACCAGGAGGACGACGAGCAGGTCAAGTTCGACGGATACTTCAAGTCCATGGTCGCCCTCGCTGACACACTCAATGCCGACACAAATCTGTGTAATGCCAGCTTGTTCTACGAGCCGGATTTCCTCGTTATGAAGGCTGTCAAGCCAATCACCAAAGGACAGCAGATCTACAACACCTATGGCGACCATCCGAATTCTGAGCTTCTGAGAAGGTACGGCTTTGTTGAGTGGGGCGGATCTAAGTTCGACTTCGGTGAGCTGCCCTTGCAACTGATAATCGACTCTCTGGCAGAGCACTACAACCTACCACTTACTTTCATCCAAGCAGTCTTGGACCTCATATCGCAATCGGATGTGGAAGAGCTGGAGGAAGACATCGTGCTGGACTCGTACGATGCGTATGCCGATGGGGAGGTCCTACCAGAGTCTCAGATTCTCATCCAGGTACTTGTAATCATTGCCCAGATTGCTCCATCTGAAAACCTCCAGACAATCTCCTCCAATGAACTGGCCAAGATGGTAAATAGAGTCATCAAAAAGTGTTACCAGTTGGTGGAGTCCCGCACAATGACCAAGTCAGCAACATTGATCTGGGAACAGAGCATCACCGCAAGATTAAAAGAGTACCCATCTCACGCATTCAGAGAAGTTCTCATTCCAAATGAACATGAGAGACTCAACAAGCTCAAGATGAGCGAACGTTTGCTGAAATCAGAGGTCACCTCGCTTCAAGCCTGTTTACACTCATTCTCCAAAGACTTCAAGATCATTGACGATGAGAAACTCATCAGAAACGTTTTGAAGAGGAAGTCAAGTGGTGATGAATTTGGTAAAAAAACTAAAAGACAGAAGGTCTGATTATCCCAAATGTAATAAAAATTAACCATAAAGACCTTATATACCGATTGACATGTAGTCAACTGAAACCCAAATGAAGATAATATCATTACCATCATCATACCTTTTTCACGTTGATTGGTTTTCTCCCAACAACCTCAAATCCTTCACCTTTACCATTTTGTTTTTTGTAATGCTTCACATCCTGCTCCTCTTCAGCACCATCCCTTATATCTCCCGACATAGTAATGGATTTCCTTCCAACTACACTGAATCCCTTGTCACTTGGGTTTCCTGATAGATCAGTAGAAATCCTCTTCAACGAACTGAGCCATGACCCTCTTCTTTCCTTAACACCGACTCTACGCTTCAATCTGTTCTGCCAAAGTGCTTTAACTTCGGCATCCTCGTTCTCAATGCGTTCCAAATACTCATACGTGATGGGACTCACTGCAGTGGGTCTCCGATTCATTGATGGTCTCTCTTGGATGTATGACAACGATAATCCAGGTAACACCCTACTATCAGTGAGCTCCATAAGTGTGGTTTCATTGGAACCAGACCTTTCAAGAGTATTCATATTTTGAGGTAATTCTGCAACCTCGTCATCCTCAATGTATGAATGGGCTACTTCAACATCGGCATCAAGATCAAGTGAATCCATAGGTGACACTTCCCTCTTCTCGCTGATGGAGTTATCAGTGGATGTACTTCCCATTGTACGATGCTTCACGTACACTTGGACAGCCCTGAGCACAAAGAAGATCAAGAATACCAAAACAACGACAAGGTGAATCAAAAGTTGGATATCCCCAATAATAGCACGGGCACTCATCCCCACTTGTAAATCTCTGATGAAAGCAACAGAGAGCATCAAGTTAATCCATTGCAAGACTGTAATTGTAAAAGTGAAAATATTCTTCCTTTTGTTGAAAAAAGGTTGAAACCATACAACGAAGAACATATAAATCAAACTGGAGCATATCAGCAACACTAGTTGGACAGTCCCGTTTTGTGCACCCAGCCCGACAATCAATCCATCAGCGAAAATCTTAAACTTATCCACACCAACAAACCAGAGAAGTTTGGGTTTGTAGTAGTTGTAGACGGGCCCCCAAACGGTGATTGTCTTCACCGAGGAGTAGATGGACTTATAGCCATTATGACAGACGTGACGAAGATAGAACCACACAAAGACTGCAATCCATGCCACAAAGATGATGAGACAGAACGACACTGCAACTTTGCCTGTGTGTTTTGCATTTGTAAACAAGTCTAACAGGAAAAACGAGGAGATTGCAACAAAGGGAAGAGGGAAAAACTGGTAAAAGAACTGAACACATACTGATAGAGAAGTCCAAAAGCTCTTGGCCCAGGGGTACTTAAATCGTGATGTTCTCTTTTGGAGTCTTGTGGATATGAACACCGTAAATTGTGACAAGATCACAAAGAACACAACACAACAGCAGATCCATACAATGAAGTTTGCCCAGATTTGCTGAGTTGTTGATTCTGTAGGGTTTCTCTCCAACGAGGGGAAAATAGCAAATATCGAATATCTCCCCAAAGTTTGATAGACACCATCTGCTGATAGCGGGTTAATGAACTTCGAGGAGAAGATGTCGATACGGATCAGTGCGACCCAGTTGATGTACGACATAATGACCGTGAGGAACCACGGGTAATCGAGCCCTAAACATACAGAAAAGAGCGAGAATTGGAGATAGTGAAGCATACTCATCACGTCTGGGGTCAGCTCATTCAAGAGTGGCTCGTTACAAATACTGGAGGCAACGAGCAGGAAAACGTTAGAGGACTCCTGGTTTGGGCTGAAGTGGTAGATGTAGAACGTCGTTACTAAACCCAAGATGAAGATGGCCATGACTGCAAAGCAGATTGGAAGAGTGATGTAGTTTGGGTGGTATGGAGTGACGTAGACTTCAAAGCACTGGGACTCGAGCTGCGACGACATGGAGCTACCACTGTCCAGGTCCATATCGGAGGGGATGAAGGTGAAAGTTGTGTCGTATGATCCAAAGTAGCTGATAGTGTCAATCTCATCCACGTATATGATTTGGTAGCGGGTGCCTTCTTTCAAAGGACAGATATTATTGGTCACTGTGGTGTCAATCGCCGGTGCCTCATCATCTCCCCTTTTACTAACATATATTCCCAAACCGGAGCCGGCGTCGTACCCAGAGATCCAGGTGAGTCTGGGATCACTTTCGAGTGAGTCTCTGTTGCCACTGAGGAGTCTTGCGATGGTTTCCAGCGAAGAGTCGCCTGTGAATGTGTCATTTCTCGGTGTTACCGGCCCACCTGGCGGGCCTGAGAGTACGCTGTCCTGAACCACCGACAGATAGTCACACAGTCTGATGGACTTCTCAAACACCTTACCGTTGATGAAGCGCGTGTGCACGTTGAGCGTTGTGTAGCGGTTTGTGGAAACGTTGAGGTCGCTCAGCGGCTAGTTGGCGGTGAACTGGACTCTGTAGATGAGCATCTGATCGGCGGTTGCCGCCTCAACCAAGATGTCTGAAAACAAGCCCTGCTGTGACGAGCTCGGCACTGTTTCCTGGTTGAACCTACCTACATACACTACGAGGACTCAGAAATGGACAAGTTGGAAGATGGGATGTCCAGTTATAATCAACGCTTAGGAGCCCTTGGAGCACCTTCAGCCTCTGGCAGCAGTCTCACGTAGAGCTTTGAGGGTCTGTGCTACGGCGCGGCCTCCTCCGTGGCCATGGTCTTGAAGGAGTCGTCGCTCGTCGCCACCGCAAGCACATTGTGGGCGTCCTTGGCGTCGAACGCCACAGACACAGCACTCTGGTCTAGAGGTGAGTACTGCCTCAGTCTCTTCTTGCTCTGATGGTCCCAGATACACACGTGCGCATCGGATCCCGCTGTGAAGAGCGTCCCGAACCTGTTGTGGAAGCACAGGGCATTCACCGGGGAGACGAGATCCATATCTGTGGCTGGCAGACGATGGCACTTGAATGCGTATTTCCTCAGCTGCGACTGCTCCGAAGGGTCAAAGTACTCTATCGCCACACGTCCCTCGATAGAGCTCTGTGCATATCCTTCTCCGTTGGGCATGCACTTGAGATCTCGCGTCTGGTACTTGAGTCCACTTTCACGGATCTGCATCGGTTCGTAAGGGTTCCTTACATCGTAGATGTTCACCAGCCTACTGGACATGGCCACCACGAGCGTGCTGCCATCCGGTGTAGAGTCCATGGCGAACACTTTTCCCGGTAAGTTTGTAATCTGGTGCACTGTACGCGTCGTTCTCGTATCGGTGTAGTGCAATGACTTGTCCCAGGACCCTGAAACGACCATGTTCCCGCCTGTGCCGAGACTCAGTAGGCTTTGCACACCCAGCCCATGCTTAGTTCCAACGGTGGAAGCTCTGTTGTTCTCAAAATCGATCTCTCTCACTTCTCCGCTGGTGTTTGCCAAGTACGCTCTCCGTGAGCTCCAGCACACAGTTGTCACCGGGGTATCGGTCTCCACACGAGAGAGTAGGTGTGATGGCTGAGACTCCAAAGTCTCCGGGTTGATGTTATACAGAGATGCTGTTCCGTCCCAAGATCCGCACAGTAGTTGGTGATATAGCGGCGAGATCTCCACTTTGGAGATGATGTCGTGTGGGGCATCTGAGATCTCAACTGTGGTTGTGTTTGTTAGTGCCGTCTCGTGGGAGTGTTTGTCATGCTAATGGAACACTCACTGAATGGCGATCCGCTCATACCGTCAGGATTCTCGTGTTTGTTAGGTAGAGAAGTCCACACTCAAGAAACACACAAACACCACGCTCTCCGGAGTTACAGAAGGAGCTCCACAAAAGCCTCAGTGGTGCCAGAGGTCTCCTGCTAATCGCCAAAGCCAGCGCTTATGTAACACAGTCTTACTCTTTTCTATTACGAGGTATATGTCACGTGCTGTAGTCGGAAATGATACAGCGCTCACATGTCAAACCCCGAGCCGTTCGAGGTGTCAGATCGCGGGGAGTTTGCGATGCATTTGTTGGCACCTCGGCTAAAATGTTGAGGCTGTGGAAAGGTTGAGTGTGTGGGAGTGGGATTAATTCTGTGTATTAAAAGTTGGTGTGATCATCTGTGATTTAGCAGCGTTGGGAACTACAGCCGAATTCTTGGACAACACTCGCTCGAAATGGACGTTTCCAGTTTCCTGAAGTGGGACACCCCGGACAAGGACAAGGACCTCGACAAGGCCAAGGATGGGTTGGCAGCAACCTCTAGCGCAGAGTCGACGGTGTCGAAGCGCCATTCCAATTCTACACTCTCTTTTGTCCAGGACAACCTCTCCAGTTTCTTCAGCAGCTCCCACGACGCCTTGAACGAGAGCACCGACGCGCAGCAACTTTCAGCTCCAGCCACAGCAGCATCAATGACAGCGACATCAACAGCCAACGCAGACACAGCGTCCATCAAGTCGAACTCAGAGGGCAGTAAACAGGGCACTTTTGCCAGCTTCAAGGCCAAGCAGCAGTCGTAGCTCACAGACATTTTGGTGGAGAAGCTCATGTCTATGGCCATCCCACCCACTACGGAGCTCGGCGCAGACGCTATCGAGGGCAGGTTCCAGGCAGGGAAAGCCCGCCCCATGCTATCGGTGCCCATCATGAGTAAGAACTTCATCCAGCTCAACTCGAGGCTTGCTGTGCCGTTCCAGATGGTTGACAGCGTTATCAGCTTTTTCTCGTGGGAGAACCCCACGTACACATTGACTTGTCTCACATTATACACACACGTTGTTCTGAAACCAGTGCCAACGCTCTTGAGTTTCCCCTTCTTTTACCTGCTGGTGTACCTAATGGCACCCAACTACACTCAGATGCACCAGCCTGACCAGCATACTGTGCTAGGTAAAAACAACCCTGTGCTGTCCGATGGTCCCGAGCTTCAGACATTGGAGCTGCCCAAGCCCGCATCAGAGTTCTCCCAGGAGTTCATTTTGAACTTGACGGATTTGCAGAACCACATGGTTCTATATGTTTACGCATGGGACTTCATCGCCAAGGTCTTGGAAAAGTTTGCTTTTTACAAAGATCCCTCCGTTTCAGCATTTTACTACTTGTGCATGCTCACGATGGGGGTTTTGTCTCTGTTGTTTGGTGATATCATCGTACAGCTTATCCCAGTGAAGACGATATTGATAATGGTTGGTTGGGGGTTCACAGCAATGTTCCACCCGTACTTCTATGACTACGTCTTCAACTTGGTGTATTCCGAGGAGACAAGGTACTACATCCTGGGCAAGACCAACAAAATGGAGAACATGATCCACCACAATCTAGATTACACAGAGCCGCAAGAACAACAAGAAGTAGAGATATTCGAAGTGCAACAGTTCAACAAGTCTACCAAGGAGTGGAATCTTGTCTTCTATCTCGATGATCACTTCACAAAAGTTTCTGAATCAAGACTAAACTATGACGACACGAAACCTATTGGCACAATGTCCATCAGCTCCATTAAGCCGCCAATGGGGTGGGACTTTGCGTCATCATCAAAGCAGGATGATTGGAAGATTGACCTATCACCAGAAGTGTGGGTAAAATCCCACCTGTTGGACGGCATCGTGAAGATTGATAACCAAACGAAATGGGTATACGACCCAGCTGAGAGTATCAACGGCTATCAGCCACAGTTCAGAAGAAGACGCTGGACAAGAACGGTCACGAGACATTCCGAGGTTGCTGTATTAGAGCTCCAGGAGACTGCGCAAGACGTTTGAGATACACGAATTAACCTACATGATTGAAAAGTTTAATGAATGACACGATAAATGTGATGAACGGAGCGCTTTGTAGTGAGCATTATAGACCCATGAACTCCCCGAGACTGAGCAGACTTGACTTCTTCTTCTCCTTCTCTTCAGCCTCCTTCTTACCACTGAGTAGCGAGGAGAGGTTGTTCTTCTTTCTCTTCTTAGCTCTTTCTTTAGACTTATTAGAGACCTCTTTCACAACTTTACTATTGGAGGAGGCACCCTGGGACAAGGACTTCTTGTTGTCCCACGTGGCAACAAACTCCTTTTTGGGAGCTTCATACTCCTTGTTGTTCTTTGGGGCTGTCGGTACCAGCAGATCAGAGTCTGTGACTCTACTGCAGCAAAGACATGTGAATCTCAGAGTCCTCGTTCTTGGTTTCCATAACTTCTTGCTGTTCTTATCCTTCATCCCCTTCTTCTCCTTCCTGCTTTTTGAGTACACAACGCGCATGCTCATGTTCACACCGGGGATCATCACTGTGCTGCAATGAGAGCAGAATTTCACACCAACAGAGGCTTGGGTCGGTACCAGTAATCCCTTCTTGTTGAATGCCTTCTGCATCTTGAAGGAGTATGCCGCTCCTAGCTCGGGCACCTGCGGAACAGCGTGCGCAAGGTCGTACAGGTGCCGCAGATTCTTGGTGTTTGTGTTCTCCATTACGTTCTCGATGATACAGCTGTCTTGGATATGTAGCAGCCAGCAATATACAGCACAAAAGGCTCCATGGATACATCATTTAAAGACCTTCATGAACAGAACCTCACCAAAAGCCCGCGAAAACCTCATCATCTTGGATGACTAAGCAATTACGTAACAGCAGCGTGCCTGAGCTTTCGCAAAAGTAAACAAGAACACTGCAAAAAAGTAAACAAGCAAACTGAAACCCGCAACACGCGGTGGCCTCCCACGGTGTATCAAAGTGGCAAAGAACGGAGAAACTAGTACCATTTCACGGGCGGCAACTGCATAATCAAACTGTACACTGGCATTGGCACCATATTCCCACTTCAAATCCACCTAACGACCCGCACAGCCCTGAACCGCGCTGCGAAACCATTCGAGACGAGCGCGCGTGTAACCTGGAATCCGCTTGTTTACCACCCCTCAGCTGAGCTTTAACCAGCAACCACCAACTATAGCCGCCAGGTATCTGATAATACACACAGGATTGAACTCCTCAGCAGTCAGAACATGGACTCTAACGCACAGAACAACCAGCATAATCCGCAGCTGGACCCGCTGCCCAACCCGAACCGCTCGCCTGAGTTCGACTCATGGATCAACAGCTTCGGAAGCATCCAGGACGGCATCTTCCAGGCCACACCAATGACAAGCCACATCCTCCAGCAGACATCGTTTAATGGTCTGTCTATGAGCAACGGATAGAGCATTCCAGGAGGCCTGCAATAGCAGATTCATGAGGACAACTTCCTCGACACGCCAGGCAGGTTCTACAAGGACGTCATAAACGAGTCGCCCATCATCTCACGCACACCGCAGGTGGGCAGGACGCCTTTGAGACCGATCAGCTTCAACGGAAACACTTTCAGTACTCCCAATTTCCTGAAGGGTATCGACACTACCAGCTGGCTCGGCAGTGCTTCAAAGGGACTCACCCCTTTCAGAAATCAACAGCAACTACAACAACAGCAGCAGAACTAGTTCCAACCGACACAGCTGTTCTAGACACCGCATGCACAGAAGGAAACCTCGCGTCTCAGTCTCAGTTTACACGCCAATGACAACGAGGACAGTTCGCACAATTCGAGTGCCAACCTTAACTCCTCCCCAACCACAATCACAATGGGCTCGTCAGCTGTGAAACCACAGGTGGATCAAACCGCCTCCAAGATGCTCCCGCCGTCACCCACACCTGGTGCTAAAGTAACACCGCCGACTTTCCAGCAGCAGAACGCTGCAAAGCCTATACCAGCGCCAAAGATGGGATTTTTTAAGAAGGAAAAGGAGGACAAGAAGAAAAGCCAAGTGGCCGGCACAGCATCTCTCCAGATTATCATGACAGATCCGAACACTTTTGCGAACAACACTAAGCCCCAACGCGGAAGGAAGAAGAAGATGGGGAGATCTGCTACAACCACAAATGCTTCTGCTCCAAAGTCAATCACAAAGAAATCAACACTGAAAAGAACCCTCTCATAGCCGCAGGCGAAGTTGGAGAAGGCCATCCAGACCCCACTTGGTGCAACACAGGTATAGGCAACCATGGAAACATACCCACATCTTACACCGGTTCAGTTCCGCTCACAGAACATCAACACATCGATGATGAACAACGAAACGCCGAGCATGTTTCAATAGCCCCCTTCAGATCTCCTGTCAAATCAAATAAGCCCGGTCTTGCAAAACCACCCATCAAATACAGCAGGCAGCTCTACGCCGCAGAACGGCACACACAATGTTAGCCAGCAATAGCCCATCATGAGACAATATTACAACTCAGGGCAAAATGTGCAGGTGGTGATATAGCAGCCTAACCAGCCAAACGTCGATAACATTTTCAACGACAACGGCATTGATGGCACAGATGGCTGGTGATTTGGGTTTCACTGGTTATGTACACAGTCCAATGGTAGAGACTGACGTGTTTTGGGTTTCTTATATTCTGTTCATGGGCTCTTTGTGTCCCCTTTCTTTCCTTGGTTTTCGTTCGTCTTTTCTATTACTTGCAATTTGGTTTACTTCTTTTTGTATTTCTGTTTCATGGTCACTTCAACATTGTATATCATAGCCCCAGACAATCCATTTACGTTTTGTGCTTAACGCTTCAAATTATATTAATTGTTCATTGTAATTATCTATTTGCTTTCTGTACCACAGCAACTGAAACACACATTTTCAGCTCTGCCTGACATTCGATCTTCCGTTATTCATTCCCCAATCCACTCCAGCACTCTGACAATCTCACCATGTATTTCCTTAGTGGAAGATCTCACGTTTGAGTTGCTTTCGAGCTCCGCAAGAATTGACTCCCACAACTGGAACTTGGTCTTGTTCTTCATTGTAGAAAGGAGCTCATCACGAAGCTGAATGGCACTCAAGTATCTGTTTGTGAGTCCAGTGGTGTCCTTGATTGAGTTTGTCTGTTGCTTTTGAAGCTTGGTGATGATGATGTCCGAAATCTCTCTCACTTTCGACTTTCTCTGTTGATATTTGACGTACTTACTGCGAGCAGCAAAAAGGATCAAAATCGACGCAGTCAAAGCGCCCAAGGCGTGTTTGTTGGCTGATACTCTTTCTCCAATCTCCTTTTTGAACTTGCATGAAACGCTCAGTTTGGCAAGCGAAGTTGATCTAAAAACGGTCTTTTGACGGCACTCGTGTGGAAGATCTGTCTTCTCCTCATCCTCATCGGAGCGAACGTTGTCATCGGTTGGTTCTGGACAGTCAATGTCAACAAACTGTAACTATAATTCATGTGATGTTAGTGATTCATGGTCTTCCTTGGTTGTCAAATTCGCAACTTGCCTTACCGTAATTTCTGGTTCATTTTTGAGGTCTTCGATTACCTTTTCCCAAATTTCGTCAAACTCCTCATCACCGATGGATGATTTTTTGGAGTCATGGAAGAACTGGTAAAGCTCATCATCGCTGATACCAACTTCAAGGTCTGAGGCGTCGCCACATTTGTTCTCTGCATTTCTTAATCTCAAAAGATCCAAACTTTTGGAAACGACCTCGTTGATGATGTTCTCCTTTTCTAGATCCTTTACACAAATATCAGAGAATGGCAAAAGACCGTACATCTTGTACCATGGCTCAGAGACAATATAGTCCTGCTTACATCTGATCTTCATCGTTGGTAAACAAATGGCGTTCTCTGGGCATGGGAGACATGATGGTCTGACAGATTCCAACAATTCTTCTGCCTTGATGAGAATCTCAGAGTCTGTGCCTGGGAACACCGGCTGGTAGATTTCAGAGCCACAGTAACCAATCAAAATACGCTGCTCACGGTACCATAGGGCAAATGTGGCAACGGATAAGAAGAACATGAATACCAGTGTCTGTTTGAGGAAGTTCAACACCGCAGACCAGTTAATCCAAGGTTTCTTGGGCTTGAGGTCGGCCTTAATGGTTTCAGCTTCGACTTCAGTGGCTGGCTCAGAGCTCTGGAATATTTCGTTCACCTGTTTTATAGCGTCTTCCGTCTCTCGCAAAACCGTTTCATTAGCGGACTCGATCTCATTCTGCAAGTTCTGTAAAGTTGAGTCGTCGTTCTCAGAGAACTTGGCAAAACTGCTATCTGGTGGTACATCACTTTCAGAGAATTTGAAGAAACTGTCCTCCTGTTCATCATCTTCTTTCTCCTCGTCGTTGTCCGAAAGCAGTTCTTTGTCTTCCTCCTCATCGTTGGACTTTGACGAGAATGGAGATGAAAGATGAGATCCAATAGACTTGGCGAACTCAGAACTGACCTTGAATTTACTGAAATCTGGAATCAAAGATCTTCTCTTTGTTTGTGGCCTAGATGGGGTATTGTTTGGCGAGCTTGCCAGTGTGTTGTGCAAGGCTGCATCTGGGTATGGCGTGACAAAGACATCATCCGGACCATCAGTTTGTATGCTTTGGTCGACAGACGATGGTACTGGAGACACGACTGGTGACTCCCTCTTGACAGACTTTTTGGAAGGCACAGGTGTTGTCTTTTCAATTGGTAATGGTTCGGCAAACAGATCCCTTCCACCAGATTTCACGAATTCCGGAGAAGATGATTCAAACTTGGAAATGGCAAGTGATTTCTTCAGAGGAGACTTGGTCTGTGATTGTGGTTCTGGAGACGATGAGAAGGCAGTCTTTCTCAATGGCTTCTTTGGAGACTTTGCTGATGGTTCAGCAGAACGCTTACGTGGAATCACTTTCTTCAGGGCTGGCGATGAAGAGATTGGTGATTGGAAAACATTGTCATTTGTGAAGGATGAGTCGATGTTTGTTGTACCCAATTTGAAAGGCGAAGTTGGGCCTTTTTTCGCCTTCTCAAACTCCTTGACAGATACCTGTTCGACACCGGATTCATCACCGGAATCGGACTCGGAGCCAGAGCTGGCTGACGAGGAAGAAGAAGAAGAAGATTCAGGTGGCGGAGGTGGAGGCTGGACGGCTTTGGTCTTTCTAAGAGGCGTCTTTCTGGTCGCGGTGGTGGTCTTCGTAACCTTCGAGACAGTGGTCTTAGTCTTCTTCAGCTGCTTGGCCTCAACGTCGAGCTCCTTCTTCAGCTTGGGAATCTCATCTGCAGCAACCTTTGAGTCCAGCACCTTGGACTTGCTCACTTTTCTTGGTGATCTCACAGTCTCAGAGACAGATGGAGGGCGTACAGCAGCAGCCTTCACTGGACTTGCAGTCTTGCGCTGCTTTCTCACCTTGATAACGTCCTCATCGTTTTCAGGTGTTGGAGACTTGGCCTTCAGCACGGTCTTCGCCTTAGCAGGTGACTTTCCAACAAACTCAATGCCGTCATGGTTGGCGACAACGCCCTTCAACTCCTGGAGCTTCTTGGCGGCTGATGGCTTGATGTGCTTGTTAAAGAGGTTGATCAAGTCCTGCTTCTTGGTATTGGCCGGGAACCTGATGTCGTTCTTGACGAGCACACCCCTCAACTGGGCGACCCTGTACCTGGACGGGTCAAAGTCTGGTGGTGGGAGAGTTAGTGGGAACTGTTTGGACTGTTGACAAAGAGAGCCCGTAGCACGCGTGGCATCATATCTCCACAGCGGCTAGCGCGGCAAACAAGGGTGGAAAACGTGGTGAACTTACCAGGCTCGAGGTACTCGTACTCGCTGCGGTCCATTGTGAGAGTCGGCGGGTAAAGTTCAAAAGCGGTGCCTTACGTTGGGAGTTCTCTGCCTTTGCCGTCTCTTTGCATTGTTTTTGTTATTGGGTGGTTTGTTTACTTTTGTTGAGAGTGCGCGCGCGATGTCCGGGTTATGTTGGAGAGCTGGAAGGCCGGGTAACCTTGAGGCTTAATGTATTTACAATGCACACGGGAGATTTTCTTATGGCCATGGCCAGGCTTTTGAGATGGGTGGACTCCTGGATCTATGAGATGTCTGAAATGCTGCTTGTGTACTGCTTTTTGAGTTGACTGGTGGTACTAGTTAGTGGAGTATATATATGGGGTACTTTAGAGTACTAGCGTTGACCAAACCCTGCATTGAGAATACGATCAATCCCACTTTCGATCAATAATCAGTCTTCTATCTTCAACCATGTATATCCAGCAAGGACATCCCGTTGTTCACTCAACTCTAACTCGACAGGGTATGATGTACACAATGGCAAACAATATGGCTCCTGCTCTAACATGCTACCAGTATGTATCTTCTCGAGTAACTCCGTATACATCTACAAACTCGGTCAAAGAAACGTACTATCCCAATTACAAACATAATAGCCGCTCCTCTTTGCAACTGGCCCAGATCTACACTTCATACCAAGGCTTTTGTCCATCCATTGAAGGGTATCAAACAGCTCTCATGTACCGTGGTGTAGTGATGTACACATACAGTCCGGGTAACCCTTACATTTCATGCCGCGAATTCGATGTGTGAACCCCGGCCGCCGTCCCCGCTCTTGTGAATTTGGCGTGAGTTGGCCATAAGCAGCAATGGCAGCCCACAAAGCTTTTACAACCTAACACAGCGGTTCACCAGCGAAACCACCTGGAAGAGTAACATCTCACAGAACGTAATGGGAGAACACGAGGAAAAACCGGATTTCAACCCGCCAGGCGGCAAGATTGGCAAGTACCAGATCATCAGAACGCTGGGCGAAGGTTCGTTCGGTAAGGTGAAGTTGGCCTACCACCTCACAACGGGGCAGAAAGTGGCGCTTAAGATCATCAACAGAAAGACGTTGGCCAAGTCAGACATGCAGGGAAGAATTGAGCGTGAGATCTCGTATCTCCGCTTGCTCAGACACCCGCACATCATCAAGTTGTACGACGTTATCAAGTCCAAGGACGAGATCATCATGGTGATCGAGTACGCAGGAAAGGAGCTCTTCGACTACATTGTGCAACAGGGGAAGATGGAGGAGAACGAAGGCCGCCGGTTCTTCCAGCAGATCATCAGTGCCGTAGAGTACTGTCATCGCCACAAGATTGTCCATCGAGACTTGAAGCCGGAGAACTTGCTCTTGGATGACCAGCTCAATGTGAAGATTGCTGACTTCGGATTGTCCAATTTCATGAGTGATGGTAACTTCCTCAAGACGAGTTGTGGTTCCCCTAACTATGCCGCTCCGGAGGTGATCAGTGGTAAGCTCTACGCTGGGCCTGAGGTTGATGTTTGGTCGTGTGGTGTTATCTTGTATGTGATGCTCTGTGGACGTCTTCCATTCGACGACGAGTTCATTCCAGCGCTATTCAAAAAGATCTCGAATGGTGTTTACACAATTCCAAACTACTTGAGCCAAGGAGCCAAGAACTTGCTCACGAGAATGCTCGTGGTGAACCCATTGAACAGAATCACTATCCACGAAATCATGCAAGATGAGTGGTTCACAGAGAACATATCGGATTACCTGCTGCCCAACGACGTACCAAAGAAGCACAGCGAGATTGATGAGAATGCTGTGGAGCAACTGCACCGCACGATGGGTTACGCCAAGGAGGAAATCTTGGAAACGTTGAGAAACAACACACAAAACGAAATCATGGATGGATACTTGTTGATCAAGGAGAACAAGATGCTGCTCGACGACATCAAGAAGAACAGAGGCGATGAGTCTGTGGATAAACTCGATGCATTTTTAAGTCAATCTCCGCCACCTTCATCGTCATTCGAGCACAAGGAGCATACATCGCCTTCGTCGTCTTCGAGAAAGATGAAGAACGAGCTCACATTCCAAGCGCTTTCCCCAAATGCCGGACAAGTGGATACTACAAGCACGATTGCCATCTTACCAACTTCGCTCCCACAAATTCATAGGGCAAACATGGCGCAGTACGGACCGGAGGCTGCTGCCAAGGTGAACCCAATCAGTACAAAGAAGTCCAAGACAAGATGGCACTTCGGTATCAGATCGAGATCGTACCCATTGGATGTCATGGGCGAGATATACAGAGCTTTGAAGAATCTGGGAGCAGAGTGGACCAAGCCTAATGAGGATGAGTTATGGACGATCCGTGTTCGCTGGAAGTACTCGCCTAATGCTGTTGTTGCCGGCGAAGAGGGCAAGATCCCAGACATGATGAAGATGATCATTCAGCTCTTCCAACTGGAGCCAAACAACTACTTGGTCGACTTCAAGTTCGATGGATGGGAGAACAGCGACGGGAGCGTCGGGAACAAGGAGCAAGGTAAGAATGACGATGAGATCAGTTCCTTCTCAGCATACCCATTCCTCCACCTGGCCACGCGACTCATCATGGAGCTCGCAGTAAACAGTCAAGGTGGCTGATGTACTGTACACTACAATTTGCACGACTCTTTTGAAACCACTGCCTCACTAGGTGTTTAAACCAATGATAGATAACGCGACGCGTAGTTCATTTACCCAATTAGGCAATTCTGGCACGCGCGTAACCACAGCAACGTCCCCCTTGACGCACACAGTGTCCCGGCGAAAAGTAAACAAAGGAATGGCACAGGATCCTTTCGTACTTTTTGTCCACCCGGGTTGGAAAAGGTGGGAATCGTGGAAAAGAAGGCCCAATTGGACTCTCGTATCGCTTGAAGACCACAGGAGCTCGAGTCAGCACACAAGACACAAGACACAAATGACAACAGACAACGAGGAGCTCAGCGTTGTTTACAGGCACCTGTTCAAAGCCCGTAAGCTAGTCGTGCTCACCGGGGCAGGAATCTCGTGTAATGCCGGGATCCCAGACTTCAGATCATCAGACGGGCTGTACAACATGTCACAGAGAGCCAACAGCTCGCTCAAGGGCAAAGAGCTGTTCGACATCAGTGCCTTCAGCAACGACGAGAGCACGCGGAACTTTGCCATGTTCATGTCCAACCTATACAAACACACGCAGCGAGCCACACCGACGAAGACACACAGGTTCATCGCAGAGAGGAGCGAGAAAGGCAAGTTGCTGAGGTGCTACACGCAGAACATCGACGGGATCGAGACTAAGTGCCAGCTGAACATGGACTTCAACGCGCACGAGACGGATAGGACTCCGTTGCAGAAGTGGAAGTCTCTCGATGCTGTGCAGCTCCATGGAGACTTGAACACGCTATCGTGCACTACATGCTCCAACGTTGTGAGATGGGATACAGAGACTTTGGAAGAGCTACAGCGTGGCGAGCTCCCGGAGTGCTTACAGTGTGTTGATGCTGTGAACCGTCGAGTGGAACAAGGGAAGAGAACCACGGGCCAAGTGGGGTTCCTCAGGCCCAACATCGTGCTATATGGTGAGAACCATCCGCAGTCTGAGATTATCACCCTGGGACTCAACTCTGACCTGAGGTCACGTCCGGATATGCTGCTCATTATGGGCACGTCGCTGAAAGTGCACGGTGTGAAGCAACTGGTAAGGTCGATGTCACAGGCCGTGCACTCCAAGAACGGAATCGTGGTGCTAGTGAACAGAGACGCTATCGCCGGTTGGAGTGGTGTTATTGACTACCAGGTAAATTCTGACTGCGATGAGTTCATTGCGCAGTATCAGATGTTTGAGAAACAGGCCTTGCTGAAGAAGTCTCCGTCAAAGACACTACGCACACCTCCAGCTACTCCAAAGAAGTGCCGTATCAGGGACATGCTGAACACACCAACGCCCTCACCATCAAAGAAAAGACAGTTCGATATCTTTGCAGGCGAGCAGGCTACTGTGGTGAGTACACCAAGCCGAAAGAGGGTGAAAGATGTGCTGGTAACGCCCGAGGAGTCACCTAGACGTTCACCACGCCATCTCAAAGTATTAGATATGAACGTCTTGGGGTCTACAGTACTGACAAAAAATTGAGGATTAGATATTCTACTGCACCATCAATTTTGCACACTTTTTTGTAGTAGTAGGTACTGGATTGGCCAGGAGACGAATGTTATCCCCATGGGCCACAGTTCTATACGGAAGAAGATCTTTTAGGTTCCATAACAGACGATGAGCTATGGTCTCTATTGCGTCTTATACACGCTAACTCAAAAAGCCATTCAGGTTTTGCATCTTCATAATGAGAGCTACCCAACCCTCAACTCCAGTATCTTTAGAAAGCACAGGTTCTTGGTGCCAGCAATTCTAACAAACTTGAGGAAGTCAGTACAGAGAGCACATATCTATATAAATAACTGAATCACCAAGCTCGAGGGTCATAGCTGAGTTTATTCCCGCTGATTGCATTCATTCTGCTGATAAAAGAGATGGTTCTCGTTCTTCTTTGAGTTGTGACTTAGCAAAGCTATCAAAGAGTGATAGTTCAGAGAAGTGCTGATATTGAAAACAGGGAAGATGTTTCAAAGGCTAGAAAAGAACAAAAGGACGAGCCACTGACCTGTTTCGTTCATGATTTCATCCGAATATCCACTGATCTACGGACGTAATGTCGTGTTTGATCATGTTGGAAAGCCACGCTTGTAACTAGTTGCCCTGCCTCAAAGAAGTAGCGATGAGGTTCCGTTCATCAAACGACTAATTACAGAATCAAAATGTCGATTGGAGACGAGATGTGAGCCTACTCTGTTGATCTTAAGAATTGGCCTGCTGCAATAATAGTACAGTGTACCAGGTTCCAGCCCGTTAAGAGCAAAAGCAAAGCTGTGTTGCTAATTACAGTCTTCGACTAAAATAGATGTTGCGTACTACGGTCCCACCTGCGATCGTATCGAAGCTTCACTCCTTATTTTGATGATTAATGTCGGCACACGTCATCACAACGTCATCAACACGAAGCAAACTCCAGCACAATTGAAGCCGTTCAAGAATTAAACACGGTTATATACGAGCTCATCATACGGTTCGGACAGGTGATACTGGTTGCGTAGCACTGTATGGTGACAGCGTAGTGCGTATAACAGCAATGAGCCTTCCCTGCCTCTGCGTAACAAACTGCTTTGAGCAATGCGAGGGGTAAGAAAGAGCAAGCAGCTGGATGGGCTAAATTCTTGATTAGAAATGTTCTGAAATTTAGATTCCCAACCTAGGAGTTGTATTAGAATGCGCAATTTTAAATTCCATTTCTAAGAAACATCTACAACCGATAGACTGTCATTGCTACTCAGTTAGTAAAAGCCTGAGCACCTAATATGTTATACAAACAAGGATAGGGTGATACTGATAGTGCGGAGGAGTTGCAAAGGTATGAGGGTTACAATCCTGCTTTGGAATCGCAGATCCAAACCCTTGCCCGAACGATCTCCAAGCACTCCCAGCGTTCCAGCAAAGGTGGAGCAGAGACACTCTATACCAATGAGTCTAATCTCTCGAGGACTTCCACCCGTGCTCCTGGAGTCAACCCGATGCAGAGTGCTGATAAGATTGATCCACGCTTGGACCCGAACAATGATGACTTTGACTCTCGCTATTGGATCAAGAACTTCAGGGCTCTGATGGACAAAGACCCAGACCATTACCAGAACTACTCCCTCGGTGTCTCTTTCAAGAACCT